>CAJHNH020002447.1:444697-1012244 GCA_905116865.2 Candidula unifasciata | reverse complement strand
CCATTGGTAATCAATTAGGGCAAATTTCTTCCCCAATAATTCCAACCCTACCCCCCCCCCTTTTTTTTTCCTCCTTTTTTTCCCCCCCCCCCCCCCGCCCCCCCCCCCTCTCTCTCCCTAGCTGGAACTGGGCGTTGACAAACTCGTGGGTTTATTACACGATGCATCCGTGTTTCGAAACCAGGAAATCGTTTATCACAAAAAAAAATTGTGGGTGGCTTGTAATCAAGATTTTAGGCCGACGTGCCCGTATTTTCTTGACATATTTCTGCAAACAGATTTATATTTCCAGGTATTTTACCTTCTTGCCATGAACATATTGTCGAATTTGTAATGTTTAATTTTTTCAAAGAGTATCTTTCATTCTAATCTATTTTCGCATATTTTTCTCACCCACATCGAACTTCCTTCCAACTGTTTGGTTTCCTTTTTCTTGCACATAACGGCCTATCTTTCACTGCTTACAGGCGAAGTTTTAGGAAACTTATTTTGTTCTAAAATTATCTTCTCAGAAACTTGAAACGTGGTGCGACCTATTCAAGAGTAAATGTGGTATATATCGTCAGGGCAACCGCTGGTGTTCCCCATTTTAGTCACCAAATAGGCATTTGAGCCTCTGAAGGGGACAAATTACCAAAGACAATACATGAATAAAAATTCGTTGTGCAAACGCGGAAGTCAGACATTGATAATAGAGGCCAAAGGTACTCGATTTGAAATTTTAACTCCCTCCCACCCCCCCCCCCCCTTAACATATAATATAATTGTAGACAGCAAATCCTAGTTAACACATAAATGGCACAGCAGAGGGAAGATGATGATGTGTACGATAATGGCAAATGCATTGACTTAATACGACTTCATCTGTCATTATCCTGTTCTTTACCAGTCAGTCAAGCGACGGTCTGGGCTCTCTTTCACACAAGGATGAGGTGACTCTTCTTGTCTCGCCCAAGTCATTCAATTTCTAATTGAATTAACATAAAAAAATTCTCGTTACCAAAGATAAAAAATGAAATGATACTTTGTTTTACCAACCATTTCAAATTTTTACCCTCTTAGAAGGCCGTATCAGCGAAAATCATTTTGCCGCAATGTTTTAGTCACCATTGAAGCCCGTAATAAACCCGATGGCTGCTACCATTCTTGTAGGGTGGTATGCGATATAGTATACATTTCCTCCCTGTCCGGGTGCTTTTTACGGGGCCAAAGCCACCTCCACCGACCACCAAAAACAAATTGCGGGGGGGGGGGGGTGATGAGGAAGCTCAACGTGCCTTAGTTCCCACTTCCAGTGCCTATGTTCCAGATCTATATTTCTTATTGGACACATTATTGTTATTATTATTACAAATTTGTTGATGGCAAATAAATAGAAAATATCTACCACCACTATAACGAATACAGTCAACAACACTACCACCACTATAACGAATACAGTCAACAACACTACCACCACTATAACGAATACAGTCAACATACTTTCAATCATCTGAATTGTTTAAACATATATTTTTTAAAGATGTCCATAAATAGTTAAAGAGCTTCTTAGTCCTCTTTCGAAATTATTTATCAACCCGCTAATTGCCTTTTGTGTTCTTGTATCTCAGTCCCCCTGTCGTCTGTAAGAATCCCACGTCTTTGACTGTCAACTCGTTAATCGCCTATTGTGTTCTTGTATCTGAGTCGTCTCGTCTGAAAGAATCTCATGTTTCTATTTGTCCTCGCTAATTGCTTCCCGTTCTTGTCTCTCAGTCCCCTGGTCTGCAAGAATCCCATGGCTGCATTTATCAACTCGCTAATTACCTTTTGTTTTTGTCTCTCAGTTCCCATTGTTTACAAGAATTCCATGTCTGTCATTGTCAACTCGCTAAACACCTCATGTTTTTGTATCACAGCTAATACTTGTAGCTAGGGACGCTACTGGCTCGCGCTACCATGACGATGACGACGACGATGATGATGACGATTACTATGTAGTCGGTCACTATGGTAAACTGTTTTCTGTTAACTCCCTTGTTTCTTCCTGCTTTCATCACTACTACGACCACCACAACGAATACAGTCAACACCACCACCCCCATAACGAATACAGTCAACAACACTACCACCCCCAAAACGAATACAGTCAACAACACTACCACCTCCATAACGAATACAGCCAACAACACTACCACCCCCATAACGAATACAGTCAACAACACTACCACCCCCTTAACGAATACAGTCAACAACACTACCACCCCCATAACGAATACAGTCAACAACACTACCACCCCCATAACGAATACAGTCAACAACAATACCACAAACACAACGAATACAGTCAACAACACTACCACCACCATAACGAATACAGTCAACAACACTACCACCCCCATAACGAATACAGCCAACAACACCACCAACACAACAAATACAGTCAACAACACCACCAACACAACGAATACAGTCAACAACATTACCACCACCACCACCACGAATACAGTCAACAACACTACCACCATCATAAGAAATACAGTCAACAACACCACCACTGTAACGAATACAGTCAACAACACCACCACCACATCGAATACAGTCAACAACACTACCACCACCATAACAAATACAGTCAACAACACCACCACCATAACGAATACAGTCAACAACACTACCACCACCATAACGAATACAGTCAACAACACCACCACTACAACGAATACAGTCAACAACACTACCACTACCACAACGAATACAGTCAACAACACTACCACCACCATAACGAATACAGTCAACAGCACCACCACTACAACGAATACAGTCAACAACACTACCAATACCATAACGAATACAGTCAACAACACCATCACCATCACAACAAATACAGTCAACAACACCACCACCATCACAACAAATACAGTCAACAACACCACCACCATCACAACAAATACAGTCAACAACACCACCACCCCGACTACGAATACAGTCAACAACACCACCACCACGACAACGAATACAGTCAACAACACCACCACCACGACAACGAATACAGTCAACAACACCACCACCATCACAACAAATACAGTCAACAACACCACCACCATCACAACAAATACAGTCAACAACACCACCACCATCACAACAAATACAGTCAACAACACCACCACCATCACAACAAATACAGTCAACAACACCATCACCATTACAACGAATACAGTCAAAAACACCATCACCATTAAACGAATACGGTCAACAACACTACCACCACAACAACGAATACAGTCAAAAACACCATCACCGTCACAACGAATACAGTCAACATCATCACCACCAGCAAGCATTTACCACCACCACCGACGCCTGCGATACTACACTCTCTACTACTACTACTACAAACACCACCTTTATTACGGCAACTAATACAGTATTGTTAGTGTTAATTATGTTATTGTTTCGTTATTACTGTTTATCTACACCTCTTCGTAATCATTTTAGTAACAGGGTCCTTCCTGAAGGCGTATAGCAAAATTATCTGTTCATCCCTTTTTGGGATGCAATTTTTCGTTTTTTGAAGCACTACTCTGGCTCTTGCCAGCGGCCCCAATATTAGTTACTTAGTCTTTCCTCTTGTGTCGAGTGCAGCACATAGGGCAGAGGTCGCGACTCTCCATGCACGGCGGTCCGTTGCAATCCGTTGTAGGTCTTGGATGTTTGAGTGGCCCATGAGCGAGCCTTCCCTGATGATAGTTCTACGTAGGGTTTCCCTTGGTCTTCCACGAGATCTTTTGCCCCAATATAGCCCCGCCATAAATATGGTCTAATTGCTGAACGCGGTTTCTGGGACCTCTGCACGGGTGATCCTCATCCACATGGTGGCACTTTGTGTCATCCGGTGTTTATCGCTTGTTTGGTGTCCTGGTGGGGTAAAAGAAAACAGACAGACTGGAGGCGTTACACTAATTCGTCCCCTCGTGTGAATGCAATTTTTGTTATTTTGGAGCCCCACCCTGGCTCTTGTCGTGGGCCCTGAATATAGCCGGGCCATACATATGGCCTAGCCATAGATATGGCCTAACGGCTGAAATGGGTTTCTGGGAGCTCTTCACGGGTGATCCTTATCCGCACGGTGGCACTTTGTGTCACCGGGTGTTTATCGCATATATGATGTCCTGGTGGGGTACAACTACCTACCTACTGGAGGACAACGTAGATAGTATGAACGTATCGTTCGAAGTCACAGCATATCATCCTTATTTACAGGCTGATTACATTAGGCTAAATCTGGACAACGGTTGCGCGCGCAACACTTATATCCTAGAACAAGATCAACATCCGACTGTGGACAAGTCACGACGTTCTTAAGGAGTTCACGAGCAGTGATCCAGATAAAGAAAAATATTTTTTGTATTATTATTTTTATTATTATTATTACTAATTTTATTATTATTATTATTATTATTATTATTATTATTATTATTCTTGTATTTACCCATCCGCAGAGTGTAAGGTTGTCCGTTTACTAAGCAGGATCAAACACGATGACTGGAAGACTGTCTCCTTCCGTGTCGACAAAATGCGAGTCCTTGACGAGTTCCACGATGGGACTTCTTGTCGCAAGCGCAACTTCGGGTTCAGTGGCCGCAAAGTGTTCGCCAAAGATGGTTGCCGAGCTGACTTCGAAGTGTGCTACGATTCCGACAAGCATCACCACAAACGTCATCCTGGACGCTGGCATCGACATCACCATGGACGCTGGCATGGTCATAACCACAAAGGTTGGCATGGTAACCATCACAAAGGTTGGCATGGTAACCACCACAAACGTTGGCATGGTAACCACCACAAACGTTGGCATGGTAACCACCACGGTCGCTGGCATGGTCACCACCACGTCACCAAGAAGATACACCACCACTACCATCACAAGGATTGGAATTCCCACAAGGATTGGAATTCCCACAAGGATTGGAATTCCCACAAGGATTGGAATTCCCACAAGGATTGGAATTCCCACAAGGGTTGGAAATCCCACAAACGTTGGTAACGCAAAAAAGTGACTGACTGTTGACCAGAACGAAAAGTAAGACCAACTGAGCACAATAAGGAACAGGTAAACACCCCCCCCCCCTTTTTTCCCACCCCTCCCCACAACCCATGCCTAGAAAAAAAAACATAAATACAAAATTACAGCATGTGAAATGAGATGCAAAAGAAATACAACGGCAAAAATAAGAACAAAGGGTCACTAATGGAGAACTAACAACAATGCTTGGCAGTACCGATACATGATTTCATAAAGCATCAAAGAATGAAATGGTTTGGTCAACAGGTCAGAATGGAAATCAGCCAGCAGTTAGAGAGTACTGTATGAGAACAGCAGGCTACAATACAATAGGCAGGACTGGCCAAGAAAGAGATGGTCGGAGGGAGAAAAAGAGACACTAGAGAAACGCAATATAACATCATAAGCTACGTCACTAAAAGACACTATACTATTGCAACTCATCTCGGCGAGGCTTTATGTCATGAGCAGATGGATAATCGAAAGAAGAACACATATTAGACTAGTTGGAACTCGATGAGTGATGGTGTAAAATATTTGAAGGCTGCCTTTATTTCCCAGGACTACTCTTGTAACTATTCCAAGCTGGGGAACCTGAATGCCTAGGTAAATGCTACGTATTCTTTTTTTCAGAGGTGAGTTGACTAGTTACCCTCCTCATCAGTTTTCACCAACAACCCCCCCCCCCCCCCCCACTCCTTTTTCCCCTTTTTCCCCTTCCAGAATTAGCACCTAAGGAAACATCAAAAATTCGTAAGTAACAATTAGGAGCTTGGCTACCAACACTGTGGTCATGTGATGGAATCCTCAATAAAGCCATGATGTTTGAAATGACGTGGGTTTGCAGATCTGCTCAGGATGAATAATTACTTCAGAAATAGAATCATTAGACGGGACATAACCGTGGCTTTTAGGGACAATACTTTAAAGTTTTAACAAAGGAAATCAGGTGCTGTCTGTGAATGGAGCGCTTTTCGATGGAATAAAGTACATGGGTCAAACCTGCTATTGTTTTCGTTGTTTTGCGTGCTGTCTTTGAAGTACATGCACACATTTAAACACTTCGTTTTCCTCGTCGTATTCATTTATTAGCCGTCTTCGTCATCTTCGTCGTCGTCATCGTCGTCATTGTCGTCTTCGTCGTCATTGTCGTAGTAGAATTCGTCTCCTCGTCCACATCCTTCTCCACGTCTTCGTCGTCCTCTTCCTCGTTGTCTTTCTACTTCTCGTCGCCGCCCTTCTCTGCGTCGTCATCCTTCGTCCTTTTCGTCGTCGTCGTCCCACTTTTTTTCCCCTCCTCTTTCTCCTCATTCTTCTTCTTGTTCTTCTTGTTCTTCTTCTTCTTTGCGCTTCTAAGAGGAGGAGAAGAACGAGGACGACTACAACGAGGATGTGCACGAGGAGGAGGAAGAGGACACGTAGGAGTAGGGGGAGGAGGACCAGTGGCTAGACGCTTGTCTGTCGGTCCGAAGATCTTGGGTTCCAATCTACGGTAAGGCAGATTCGTAAAACTGGCCTGGGTTCAGAAATCATGCCAAGCTTAAAGTGAGCACTAGGAGACGACCTGGGAAGTAAAACTGGCTGGTGTAATTTTGACTACATCACCCGTCGACTGTCGATTACTTGATGCATCTGGCACCAAACGCACAATGCGCCAATGGTGAGATAAGGGCAGTGTTGCCACTTTGGATATTTTACATCCAGATTTAGATGTTTTCCTTGTATTTGGATGACGTTTTTGACGTTTAGATGGTAGATGTTTTTCTGTATGTTTTTTTTATTTGGAGTGAATTTATCAAACCTAACCTAAGAAACAGGATGCAATTCTACCTCCTAAATGCTAACTTGACAATAGAATGTTGCCTGATAAGAGTAGGAAAAGGCTGTTCCACTTATCAGCTCCCTGATTGGGTATTAAAAGAAATTGGAACAACCAAAGCATTCTAGAGTCGTTTTGGATCTAAAGCTTCAACTTCATCATCCAAGCTAAGTTTATCCTGTGGATCTTGTAAGGCAGACTTCAGTAAAGATGAGGACATGATTCTATAGGGTAAGTCATATCAATAGCTATGTAATTTGTGACTCTTTTTTATTTGGGTGTTTTTTCTAGATGTTTTCCACGCAAATTTAGATGTCTTTAGATATTTTTTGACGTATTGGATGTTTTTTAAGGAAAAGGTTCTATTACCCATGCCACTCAATGCGATATTTCTAAATTCTTAGCATTTCAAAGGACATTCGCAGTCTTTAAAAAAAGAAAACGACTCAAAACCGTGTTTCATTTTTAATACAGCATGTGTTGAAAAAAAAATATTGATAGTCGCTGACCAGTCACATCTGTTTTATCATTGTGAATAATCTCGGACAGCTCAAACTGATATAAAGAATAAGACAAGATCCTGACTGCACGCAGATTTCACCATCCATAAGTCAAGAGTTGACCCTGAAAATAAAAAGAGTTAGCTGCATATCCTTTACCACAGAGAGGTTCAGCTAAGTTTACCAAGGGGCCAAAATGTTGAAATCGTGAATCATCGCAGGTCAGAGTCCCAAGCCCCAGCGTAGAGAGCTGTAATATAATGTTTAGTACAGGGCCCTTTTCCACGCCTTTAGGCTTATTGGCTATATAGGGCTAGACATATATTTTTATAGACTAATCGGTACTTGGTGGGTGATGTGGTCGCCTTTACTTCCCAATGCTACACCTGGTACCCACTCAAGGCTGAAAAAAGTCCGGCTCCGCCAGGACGCGAACCAACGACCTTTTGATCCGCAGACGGGCGTCTAGCCGCCAACGCCACGGCGACTCCTGTTTTAATATTATACAACTGGCAATGATCCGCCGGCCACTTGCTAGACATATTCGGTCTGCGGAAAATCAGTTGAATAACCCAGGGTTAAACAAGAAGCCAGAAACATAGAAACCGCATGGCTACGGGGATTCACGGGGCAATTGAATAGTAATTTTTAGTTTCTAAACGATCATACAGTCATGCCTTTATCAAATTCATTGCAAAACGGTTTCTGTGACAGGTGATGTGAATGTGATTTGTAATTCCGAGATACCCGGTTACAGCCCCAGCTACGGAAGATTAGATAGCAGACGCTTTGAGTTGATTTCGGCAAATGTATCCAGGGAAGGCTGTTCATAAGTAATAGCAGACCACCGAACTTCAAATTGTCTAGTAAAATCGTATACACAATGTATATATATATATATATATATATATATATATATATATATATATATATATATATATATATATATATATATATATATATCGTGTGTGTGTGTGTGTGTGTGTGTGCCCATCCACCAGAATGTATACTGCAATCACTATAATGTATAATTAAAATTATGCCATCTTGTATAATTTAATTTATGCCAGCGTAAAGTAGGTAAGGTAGATGGTATACAGAATATAAACTCACCAAATGTTTTCGCCAACTGCAGACGCCATCATCGACGAAATTGCAAATTCAATTCCGTGTTTCCAAATTTCTAGATATTTCTTAAAAGCACAGAAAAATAGAATCATAATTACACTGATTTACAGAGCTTTACCAGTCAATCACAAATTAAGCTGCCGACTCCATAGTGAGTGCTAGACGTCAATAGATCTCCAAACATCTTCAAAATAAAAATTATACTATGCGGATAACAAGAAAGAAACGGTGGTATCAAATGGTCGCTTACTTTGATGTTAGAGGATTTGGACTACGCAGATGACATAAGTCTTATGTCAAGTCGCTTTGTGTATGCTCATCAAAATATTGAAAACACTTTCGACAGTATCTCTTTAGATAAGACTCAAGATAAAAAACCAGTAAAATTAAGTAATGAGAAGTAATTAGCGAACAGAAAGCACAGTTATCTTAAAAACGATGAAGCACTAGAAGCTGAAAGATCTCGGAAGTAAACTCAATTCAGATAGGGAGTCTGAAAAGATGCAACATTAAAAACAAACAAAGCGGCTATCTTTTAAATAACGGCTGCATATTATGGCGGCTAAGAAAAGACCCTGACAGGGCCTCAGTCATATCCAAATTGCGGACCTTTTTTTGGCGACTATTCCGCATACCCCGGAGAAGCTTCCGCCGAGTTAAAGTCACCGCCGAGAGTTTCCCCGCGCCGCTACGCGTGGCGGGGAGGGTGGCTAAACTAGATGGCTGGGACTCACGAGCAGCTGGTACCTCTTTTTTATTTGCTTGTGAATCCCAGCCATCTAGTTTACACCCACCCCTCCGCGCCGCGAGTAGCGGCGCTAGGAATACTCTCATGGAAGTCCGCATTTTACATGTGATTGAGGCCCTGTCAGGGTCTTTTCTTGGCCGCCATAATATGTGGCCGTTATTTGGAGGATAGCCGACAAAGCAAACCAAGTATTTTACATGCCTAATAATATACTGAGGTCAAAGGGTCCTAGTAAAAAGATAAAGTCGGGTGATGTGAACCAGCGTCATTGCAAACGGTTATAAACCATAAGTGCTCTGCCACCAGTACGGACAGCTGATAGGAAACTGTCCGGCTGTGTCGCCGTCCGCACATAACTCTGTAGCTACAGGCGACATTCTTCCATTTACCTGTGTGCAGCAAACTAGAGAAACAACGACTGACAAAACTAGCCCTGTGTGCAGCAAACTGGAGAAACAATGACCGACAAAATTAGCCCTGTGTGCAGCAAACTAGAGAAACAAGGACTGACAAAACTAGCCCTGTGTGCAGCAAACTGGAGAAACAAGGACTGACAAAACTAGCCCTGTGTGCAGCAAACTGGAGAAACAATTACTACAAATTTTTTTTTAATAAACTGACCTTGTTAAACCTTAGATGTGAAAGTTACAATTGAGGTTTTTGATTTTGCTTTTTCATTATCAGTTTGCCTGAGGGTTGCTGATATTAGATTGTCTTCCAACATGTGTTTTCTGCGCTACCTGCTGTCTTTTGTCTGAAGATTGAGGCTTGGTGGCTGCTCCTATTCTATCTCCCACGTGGGCCTCAGCTTCCTGTTTCCTTTTTTTTCGATTCCGATTCTTTTTGAGAAAAAAAAATTAAAAGTTCGACCACTTTTAGACTGCCGCTAGCTAGCCGAAGCTGATAACAGTCTCCACCTATATTTGTGGTCTGTGTTATTTGCGTCACTTTCGTGACGAAAATTCTAGTATTTGCGCCGTCTCTGGGCTTAATGCTTCCTTTCGATCAGACCGCTCGTCCACTACCCAGTTGAAAGCTGTGTATTTATTTCCTTCTCTTTCTTAGTGTTTCCTCTTGGTTTAATCTCCCTCTGATTTGGCCAGGAGTATTTCGGAGGAGAGCGAGCTTTTCTACACAACGTCTTTTGGACCACCTTTTATCGTTTTAAAATTTTGAGTATTTTACTTTGCCAAAAAGTACTGACAACAGTTTTTGATTTTTTGATAGTTCCGAAATGTGAAAATATTTCGCATGTGACCATAGTGGTCTCATAGTTGTCTTCCTGCAATAAGAACGGGTTAGTCATGTCGTGGATATGTGTGTGAAATGTTAGGTTTAGCCTCAAAGCGGTTCTATTTGTCATTTGTAATTGTGTCATCCGGTTGTGTCAGTCCTGGTTGGCAGCTAGGCTCCGGTGTACGTAGATACCATATAACCGGAACACCCAGCTAACGCTTTAAGATCCAAATGAGATTCTGATGGGAATTGCTGAGGCGGCTCACATAAGCCAGGGCGATATCAAGACATCAGTTGCTGCTTCACATAAGCTACCTTTACAATGTGTGAACCCGCATTTGGAAATTAAGACTGCTTTCCACATTTTAGACAATGAATAAACCAGACAAAACACCATACAATAAAGACCATAATACTGAATATACTAATGACATAATAAATTCACTTTTTAATGACACAGTGTTAGTAAGGTTATTTAGATATCCGTAGCCCAATTTTCATCCTAATCACAACCCTAAAAATGTGTAAACAAAGCAATATGTGAAACATTAATACAAATTACACAACTGTCCTAAATATATTATTATACGTTAAATAAAATAACAAATATATAGGTTAAGAACTCCAGAAACACTTTAGGCCTATATCTCAAATAAACCATGAGGTTTTAACATGTCATTTTTTGTGAAAATTACTGCAACTACAGATTTCATCATCCGTACAAGTTAATGGACAAGTCAAAACAATGTAAACGGGATAAGAAACCTTTCACCAACCTGGCAAATCAGGATCTAAAATTATCAGAGGGTCTAAACAAACACGAAAATCTCCCCTGCAGCCGTATCTGGCTTCCACCTTGTGGGCTAGGTAGTTGAAAGTGAGGCCAAGAATGCAAGTAACGGCTGAGAAGGACTCTATCAGAGCCATGCTGACGATCAAATCTCCCTTCCCGTCGGATCTCAGGATGGTTTTCTCCGCCGGCTTTCGTACCTGGCTCAGCAGACGCACGGTCAGGCAGTCTGTGGGGGAACATTTGAGGGTGTTAAATATTTTTATGTGGGAAATCCTTAGATAGGCCATTTAGGTTAGATAATATAAATGTGATGTTAACAGTAAACAATATTCATAAATAAATAATGCGAGTACAGACAATTCTATAGTGACGCACCTGATACAGCGAAATATGCCCGGCAATAAATTGTGCAATGTATTGTTGTGTCCCCATTATTTAAATTAATTACAGGAAAACATTGTTTTGAGTAAAAAATATCATGAAAACATATCAAACTAAACGAAAAATAAAAAGAGTAAGCTTCACATTGTCAGAAATTACCAGTGAACGTTGCGGCTCGAGGCCGTCATCAGCACATGACATGAACAGACAATAACACTCATAGATTATCTCCAAGAACAATCCACATGTCTGTCTGGCCAGCTGAAGCTTTGAGAGGCGTTTGAATACAAGAAATGAATACTAGTCAGGAAAAGGTGTGGCAAGCAAGGGCCGTAGCTCAAAAAACATGAGATAAAGCTGTGTTGGACGGTAAGTCATGAGGCGAGTTTTAGCATATTAAATAGATAAAGTGTTTCTCAAGAGAGTTACAGATTCTGTAAATGGAGAGGCTTGCATTGATGGCCGTAACCTTCTGTGGAAAACACCTTTGGAACCTTGAGAATTGAAGTGTATGGCACTGGCTTGAGGTCACCGTTATGCACACCAGAAACATTGTGGGGAGGTGGGGTGAGTCCGCCGCGTATCCGGAAATTAGCATTAGGGAATGCAAAAACTATCCACTCCAACAACGTGCTGATAATTGTCTTGCATTTAGGATAAAAGACCATGCCTAATTGGGACTCAGAGGGGGAACGTAAGCGACTCTGGACCAAAACGCCCTAAAGGTTTCGTCTTTAGGTCTCTGAAAAAGTTAGAGAAAACCGTGCTGGTGACAAAGTCAATTCGTAAGACAGGGAGGGATCTGGGGAGAATGTTTTTCAAGCGAATGTTTTAACGGCAGTTTGTAAGTGAGAGGATACATCTGTTGTGGTGATGTGTATGCATGGAAGTGGAAGCCCCAGAACGGCTGACAGATATTGAGCTGTGAAAAGGCAGCAGATAAGTTGCGATCATGGTAACCTCAAAGCCGGAAGAAATCACTATTTCCTGGTCCTTTCTGACAGTCTATTAAGAGTCGTTAACTCTTTCTGATCCATTAAAAGCACCAAGTGGGTGAGTGTGTATTTTGCCTGGTGAAAGCAGTGCATACATAGCCAAGTCGGCACTGTGGGTCAAAAGATCAATATCACACAGGCTGTCTTTCCTTCGAAGGGAACTGAAAAGAGTTGCAATCGGTTTAGTTTTGTTACGGTTTATAATGTGAGGATAATGCACCAGGCTGCAGTGACTGCATTTACTGAATGATTTAGTGTACTAAAAAATGCATTTAGAAGAGCCCTCAGTAAGAGTATGGAAAAATCAATAACTTACTAGGTGGTCGTAAACTGTATATATATATATATATATATATATATATATATATATATATATATATATATATATATATATATATATATATATGAAAGACTTATTTGAGGACAACAGTATAACTTTACACTACAGAAAAACTATGTTTAACGATGCTTTTGTTACCTTGCGATTCTGTTATAGGAACTGATGGTTGAGGGGCACCTGTAGAATAGCAGACGTTAAACTTCCCTTGACAACCATCTTTGACAATAACAGCTGATCCATAATGGGCAAAGCTTTCCCATCTCACACAGGGATGTATCGAGGTCTGGTTGATCAGTTCCACGCTCTTGATTTCCGCTGGATTCCCTTCTTCGTCTCTGATAAAGGCACTGTTGTGTTGCAGAAGCTGACTGTGCAGTTGGATCTCTAAACAGACCTCTTTGGAGAATAGCAAGCAGAGGCTCCAGGCTTTAGTCAGGGTGGAGGTTCCAGGGTACAGGGTCAAGTCAGGGTGGAGGCTCTAGGGTCCCGGGTCCAGTCAGGGTGAAGGCTCCAGGCTCTAGTCAGGGTGGAGGGTCCAGGTCCTGGGTCTAGTCAGGGTGAAGGCTCCAGGGTCATAGCTCCAGTCAGGGGGAAAGCTCTAAGGTACAGTCAAGGTGGAGGCCCCAGGGTCCAGTCAAGGTTGAGGCTCCAGGGTCCAGTGGGGGGGTTAGGCTCCAGGGTCCAGTCGGAGGAGGGGTTAGGCTCCAGGGTCCAGTCAGAGGAGGGGTTAGGCTCCAGGGTCCAGTCGGAGAAGGGGTTATGCTCCAGGGTCCAGTCGGAGGAGGGGTTAGGCTCCAAGGTCCAGTCAGAGGAGGGGTTAGGCTCCAGGGTCAAGTCGGAGGAGGGGTTAGGCTCCAGGGTCCAGTCGGAGGAGGGGTTAGGCTCCAGGGTCCAGTCGGAGAAGGGGTTAGGCTTCAGGGTCCAGTCAGGATGGAGGCTCCAGGGCTCAGGGTCCAATCAGGATGGAGGCTCCTGGTTCGATCTAAATTCCCCTATATAACTACCCCCCCCCCCCCACGACTTTTTCTTTCTTTCTTCTCTCCTCTCTCTTTCTCTTCTCCTACTTTCTTTCTCTTTTCTCCCCTCTCTCTCTCTTTCTCTCTTTCTATTATCCCCATTTCTTTCTCGTCTGACGAGCCACACGAAGCACGTAACTAAGAAAACCTTGACTCTCAAAAACACTCGGACTCATGAACTAAACCTGCGACCATCATAGCGCCAGACAAGCGACCTAATCACTTTGCTATAGCATATTCTTGGACGTGGGTCAATTATCTGAGAAAAATTAATTCAACATGTCAGCTATGTCATAAATAATTAAGTAAACCTGAGTCAGTTACATTATAGATAATGAAAGCGGGTTACTTATGTCCAAAATAATTAATTGAACATGTGTCAGTTATGTTAGAAATAATAAAACATGAATCAGTTATGTTAGAAATAATTAAACATGTGTCAGTTATGTTAAAACTTATTAAACATGTGTCAGTTATGTTAGAAATAATAAAACATGAATCAGTTATGTTAGAAATAATAAAACATGGGTCTGTTATGTTAGAAATAATTAAACATGTGTCAGTTATGTTAAAAATAATTAAACATGGGTCAGTTATGTTAAAAATAATTAAACATGTGTCAGTTATGTTAAAAATAATTAAACATGGGTCAGTTGTGTTGCAAATAATAAAACATGGGTCGGTTATGTTAGAATTTATTAAACATGTGTCAGTTATGTTAGAAATAATAAAATATGGGTCAGTTATGTTAGAAATAATAAAATATGTGTCAGTTATGTTAGAAATAATAAAATATGGGTCAGTTATGTTAGAAATAATAAAACATGGGTCAGTTATGTGAAAAATAATAAAATATGGGTCAGTTATGTTCGAAATAACAAAACATGGGTCAGTTATGCTAGAATTTATTAAACATGTGTCAGTTATGTGAGAAATAATAAAATATGGGTCAGTTGTGTTAGAAATAATAAAATATGGGTCAGTTATGTTAGAAATAATTAAACATGTGTCAGTTATGTGAGAAATAATAAAATATGGGTCAGTTGTGTTAGAAATAATAAAACATGGGTCAGTTATGTCTGGGGAAAAATCAATTCAACATGGGTCAGTCACGTCATAAGAAAGATTACAATTATTCTCTAGACTGAAAGACTTGATAATACAACCACACATTACAATTATTCTCCAGACTGAAAGACTTGATAATACAACCACACATTACAATTATTCTCCAGACTGAAAGACTTGATAATACAACCACACATTACAATTATTCTCAAGACTGAAAGATTTGATAATACAACCACACTTTACAATTATTCTCCAAAGACTGAGAGACGTAACACTACAAGCTAACATTACAATTATTCTCCAGACTGAAAGAATTAACACTACAAGCTAACATTACAATTATTCTCCAGACTGAAAGAATTAACACAACAAGCTAACATTACAATTATTCTCCAAAGACTGAGAGACGTAACACTACAAGCTAACATTACAATTATTCTCCAAAGACTGAAAGACGTAACACAACAAGCTAACATTACAATTATTCTCCAGACTGATAGAATTAACACAACAAGCTAACATTACAATTATTCTCCAAAGACTGAGAGACGTAACACTACAAGCTAACATTACAATTATTCTCCAGACTGAAAGAATTAACACAACAAGCTAACATTACAATTATTCTCCAAAGACTGAGAGACGTAACACTACAAGCTAACATTACAATTATTCTCCAAAGACTGAAAGACGTAACACAACAAGCTAACATTACAATTATTCTCCAAAGACTGAGAGACGTAACACAACAAGCTAACATTTCAATTATTCTCCAAAGACTGAGAGACGTAACACAACAAGCTAACATTACAATTATTCTCCAAAGACTGAAAACTTAAAGCTGAGATAACAATTATTCTCCAAAGACTGAAAACTTAAAGCTGAGATAACAATTATTTTCCAAACTGGAAGGTGTAACACTATAAGCTGATATTACAATTAATTTCTAAAGTAAAAGACTGCACTACAAGATAACCTTAGCTCTTTTGTGATACGTAATACAACTAACACTACATGTTAACATTAGAAATAATGTGGAAAGGAAGAGACGTGAAATTAAAGGATAATGTTAGAAATAAGGTCGAAAGTAAAAGACTTGACACTAACAGTTAACATTAGAATTAGGATCGAAAGTATACAAACATTTCTCTTCTAGTTAACATCAGATTTAAAGATGACAATGAAAGACTTCACGCCGTATGTTGACACACGGCCTTCTCTATTTATATACAGAAGGACCTTTTTGACACTATAATTTTTCATTAAACATGTAAAAAGTTTACATATACTTAAACTTTAGAGATAACATCAAGATAAGTAGATACACTTAATACAACAAGTTAGCAGTAGTCCTAATAGTAAAAAAAGGGAAAATAGTCAAATTATTGTAATGTATAAATGTTTACCTGACTTCACATGTGCCAGGAACAGCAGTGGCTGGAAACAAAGAAATATCCACAAGTTTTCTTTGTTGTCTAGTTGTGCAGTCACAGTGCAGTAAAAATAATGGCGGGCTTCTGTTATCACTGCCATTAGGTTCGTCGTAAATTATTCTTGTTTCTTCTTTCGTTTGGTTTGTTAACTTGTTGTCTTTTAAATTATAATGCATTTATTTTTGTCTGTCCCTCAATCTCCTCTCTCTTCCTCTCTCTTCCCCTTTCTCTCTCTCTCTCTCTCTCTCTATTTATCTATCTATCTATCTATCTATTATCTATCTATCTAGCTATCTATCTATCTATCTATCTATCTATCTATCTATCTATCTATCTATCTATCTATCTATCTATCTATCTATCTAATCGATCTATCTATCTATCTATCTATCTATCTATCTATCTATCTATCTATCTATCTATCTATCTATCTATCTATCTATCTATCTATCTATCTATCTATCTATCTATCTATCTATCTATCTATCTATCTATCTATCTATCTATCTATCTATCTATCTATCTATCTATCTATCTATCTATGCCTATCTATCTATCTATCTATCTATCTATCTATCTATCTATCTATCTATCTATTATCTATCTATCTATCTATCTATCTTATCTATCTATCTATCTATCTATCTATCTATCTATCTATCTATCTATCTATCTATCTATCGATCTATCTATCTATCTATCTATCTATCTATCTATCTATCTATCTATCTTAATATATCTCTCTTTTCTCTGTCTTTCTCTGTCTCTCTGTCTTTCGCTCTATCTAACTTCTGTTTGACTCTCTGTCCTAATCTTCTTCTTCTCTTCTTCTTTTTCTTCCTCTTCTTCTTCTTCTTCTTCTTCTTCTTATATATATATATATTATTATTATTATTATTATTATTATTACTACCTTTCTTCTCTTCTTTCTTTTCTTTGTTGTCGTTTCTTCTTCTCTTTTTCTTCTTCTTTTTCTTCTATCTTCTTTTTCTTCTATCTTCTTCTTCTTCTTCTTTCTTCTTCTTCTTCTTCTTCTTTTCTCTCTTCTTCTTCTTCTTCTATCTTCTTCTATCTTCTCTTCATCTTCTTCTTCTTCTTCTTCTTCTTTTTCTTCTTTTTCTTCTTCGTTGTCGTCTTCTTCTTCCCTTCTTATTCTTATTATTAATATTATTATTATTGAAACAGGCGCTGGACTACTGTTATATAAATTGAATTAGGCTTATTTAAGCGAGCTAAAAACCTGGCCAACTTGGGGGTCAGGAAGTGATAAAACAGACGGGAGTGACCATTTTCGCTCTCTTATGCCACTGGTTTTAGGACGAGAGACATGTAGTTCTGATTTATCCGTTGCGTTCAATGGTTTTACGCAACGTGGGTTGAGGTGTGTAGGCCGAAAGATAGGTTCCATCTGTTGTAGGGTATTTTCTAGCACGTTGTGAATTGTAATGCATTACTATTTGTGAAGAAAGACTGTAGATGATGTTCAGTGAAATAAATAGATGTAAATGTGATAATTATAGTTCCAGTTGCTTTGCTTCAGATTAGGGCTTGTGGTTAGCGTGTGTAGTTTATTTATTTGTTGCCTGGCTTATTAGACTTTACACAGAAGATCTCGTGTCTGGACTAGAATATTCTTGTTTCTAGTCCCCACCTAACGAACTATTTTCCTTTATTTTTTATCTTGGTACTTAGGGCTTCTCCACCCTAGTACATTATTATTATTATTATTATTATTATTATTATTATTATTATTATTATTATTATTATGATTTTTCTCTTCTACTTCTTTGTTGTTGTCTTCTTTTTCTCGTCTTCTTCTTCTCTTTTTCTTCTTCTCCTCTTCTTCTTTGTTGTCGTCTTCTTCTTCTTCTTCTTCTTCTTCTTCTTCTTTTCCTCCTCCTCCTTCTTCTTCTTCTTCTTCTTCTTCTTCTTCTTCGTCTTCTTCTTCGTTGTCTTCTTCTTCTCTTTTCCCCCTCCAGTTCGCAAGGGCATACGTTTCGGACAAGCCAGGTGTTAAAGCTGGAGCAGCAGTTTTTGAGCTTTGTACGACTTTTTTTTTCCTTAATCGTCTTTATTTACATTAACATTTTATTAATTTACTATATTTTCGAGAAAATCCAATGTTAAAAGTCTGCACAAACTGATACTCAGTTACCACAATTAAATCAATGTAGTTAGAATCACGCTCTCTCTAAATATGTATATTTCGTCACTGGGATCAACGCACAAATATCTGGCAGCCCCGGCACTGATCAATAAAAACGCGCGTAAATCATTAAACTTTGTTTCAACCGTATCCTCACTGTGCTGACTTTGCGTTTCTTTTTCATGTGATTTAAAAAAAAAATAATTGCTCACCTTCTTATGTGGCTTTCACTTTGAAAAAACCTTTCAACGTGCCAAAAGTAAAGTATGAGCAAAAAATTTGGAAAGAGTGGTTGCATGATGACAAAATTAAAAACTGGGGATATAACCAAAGCTTGTTGTAAGTACTGCAAGTGTGAAATTAAAGCGAAAATACAAAACTCAAAGAGTCATGCAGAGACTAAAAAAAGCATAAAAACTAGCATCATTGCAGCTAGCATTATCACATGCTTTATCTAAATATTTACCAAGGAATTTGGAATACCTTATTGCTGAAACACTTTACTGATTTTCCAAATCATTTGTCAGACAACAGCAATACAATTCATTATATTCAGCCTTGAATGATGGTTCCACACCACCGAAAATTCTGTCAGATTGCAAAACTAGATGGTTATCAGTTTAACCAGTTGTTGAAAGAATTATGAAGCAATGGCTGAAGTTGAAGACACACTTTGAAATAACAAGACAAAGTGAAAAGTGCTACACAGCTGAAATACTATATGGAATGTACAGTGATGAAAAAAATGTGTCATTCATTCTCTTTTTATAACCTATTCTAATGGAAGTGCAAAAAGTTAATAAACTGTTCTAATCTAAACTTGTTGATAAAGTTAAATTACTTGATGATCTCACCTTGCTATTTCACTCAGTAAAAGACTGGTGTTGCCAACTTCTAAAGCTGATTTGCTCACTTGCATTTTATAAAGCTATTTGGCTCCTAAGCCACACCTTGGATATTAAATCGAATCAAAAATTGATGATTTAAAAACAAAAAGACTGTTAACAGAGAATGAAAAGAACAACTTAAGAAAACGCTGTCAAGATTTCTTATCTCATTATTGAAGCAGAGACTTCCTGAAAATCTAGATGTTTTTGAAAAATATTTCACTTTTTTCTGTGAGCAACATACTTCAGCCAATAAAGGACATACCTAAATATTTGTAAAGTATGAAATTTGTAGGGGCTACTGATAATAGTGTCGCGGAAGCAGAATATCAGTTAACCAAAATAAAGTTAGCTGAATGGACAAACAAAACAGAAACTAAAGCGTTTTGGAGTGAAGTGAGACAATTTAAAGATGCCTCATCAAACAGTCCATTCTTTAAGCTCTTTAAAGTGCCATGTCTGTCATGATACTACCCCACTCAAATGCTGACGTAGAAAGAGTTTCAGTGTGTAGGAATTATATCCAAATTAACCTAAAAAAACAGGATGAAATTGACCTTTTAAATGCTATCGTGCCATTAAAATTCTAGAGAAATAAGCCTACTGTTCCACTTATAAAGAAATTTGAAAACAGCTAAAGCATACAGGGGTCATTTTGGATCTGAAGCTTCTACTTCATTATCCAAGCTAAGTTTATCCTGTGGATCTTGTGAGGCAGACATCAGTGAAGGTGAGGACATGATTATGTAGGGTAAGTCATAACAAAAGCTATGTAATTTTTGACTTTTTCAATTTGGATGTTTTTTCTAGATCTTTTCCACGGAGATTTAGATCCTTTTAGATATTTTTGACACCGTTTTGGATATTTTTTGTCAAAGAAAAGTGGCAACACTGGACTGCGAGGAAACTGGAGGTTGGACGAGAGTGGAGATTGTGGTAGATTTTAGTGACAGTTCGTTTTGACTTGTAGATAGGTATCAGTGTAGTTATTAGCTGTAACGCGTTCTGTTCGCAGTGTCATTAAATGTATTTCCTTAGTTACAGAGTAGACAGCATGTGTCCTAGTTAGATCTCATTTAATATCTCATGCTAGACTGTGTCAGCAGTTGTAACTAGAAGCCAGACCATGCTTTGTTGGTGGCGTTAACACTGTCGACGCACTTAAGCCTACACGTTGGCGTATGCCATAACGTCTTTGGCATCGAGAGACAGCGGGTTGAGCTGGCACTGTACGGGAGAGTGGTAGCGGCTCAGAGCTTATTTCATGAACGTGTAAAGGCGCCTCTAAGCGATTTTAAAGTTAGACGCGGCCTGGTTTTAGAATAAGGAGCGCTACTCCTCCTGAGGTGTACCACCACTTCGTTTGTATCTTTGATAATTAAGATTGTGTGTGTGTTGCAACAAGTGTTTGGCTTGAGTGTGTTTGTACAGTGTTTTCCTGTCATTAGCCTATAGCAGAGACAATGGAATCGAACCCTAGACAGTTAGGTTCCTGACAGGAAAGTGGGAGCTATCGTCCTAGGGAGTTGAACCTGAATCTGAAAGGAAAGTGGGTGCTATCGTCTCAGGGAGTTGAACCTGAATCTGAAAGGAAAGTGGGCCGCTCTTACCGTGAATTTTGTGGGAACCCAACGTGCTTAGTCAATAGCTGATAGAAAAAGTTAAGTATTTGTTTTTCCGCAAATATTTTTGATGGGTAAAATGGGAATTTATTGTTAGTCCGTCTACATATTTGTTGTTTAACATGACTGTATGTGATTAGAGGTAATAACTGTATGTGTTAGGATTGTGTCGTGCCGACAGATAGGAATTTAGAACGACTTAGACTGATAGACATAGTGTGATTGTGTTACAAGTAGCTGTGTGCAAGTCCAGGAAGTCATCGAGGCCTGTCGTCCTCGCCATCATCCAAGTGTTTCATCAACATCCACGTGTTCTTTGGCGGCCATTTTTCCCATACTAGAGTGTAGATAAGTTTTTGTTGTTTTGATTTTGGTGTTTGTATCCTGGTCAGTTCTCCAGTCCGTGAGATTCCATTTCAATCGAGTTGGTCGTTTGGCGCCGTGCATTATCTATCATTCTTGGCTATCCTTTCTCATCAGTCCTATTGTTGTCTTTGTGTATTGTGGGAAAAATAAATATTTTTTTTTTTTGGCGGCACACACATCAGTCATTCTCCATCATCTACAATTGTAAGAAGTATTCTTCGGATTCCTGATCCAATATTTTTCTGTCTACATCCAAATCGTTTGAGAATTGTTGTCGTATTACTGTGATTTGTGATATTCTTTATTGAAAATCACACTGTAAATTTATGTTTAATTCTCGGATTAATTCGAGATTACATTTAAAGGTCCGGTTGTAGTTCGGATATTCGCGATTATTATTTTCTCCCTTCTCAATAGGTATAGTGCGGGTAGTTTGTGATCGTATTTATATACGTTATTTTGTTTTGGTTTTATTGTATTGATTTGATTGCTTACTTGCAACTGTTTCATTGTTCAATATGCCAAAAAGGTACACAGAAAAGGGTCCACTAGTGACATGTGTCTACTGTAAAAGGGAACATGGTAGATGGCAATCGTGTGATGAAAATCCTGAATTTGCACAACATGTTCAAAAGATAATAAAGAGAAAAACTCAAAATTTGAAAAAGAGACGATCTGAAAGAGATATACCATCCTGTCCATGCGACCAGCCAAAAGATCAATATAAGAGTAGAAAGTATGAACATGAAATAGACAAGGGAACGATAATAATTTGTCCCTACTGCAAGAAACACCATGGAGCATTTCAGATGTGTGATGCTAGTTTATTATATGGGGCCTATTTAAAGGAACATAGGAACAGAAAGAGGAATGATAAGAATAGTAATACTCCTGAAAATAATACTGATGATCCTGTCAGAGTATACTGTGATTTACTGCACAATAAAACCAAGATGTGTGATAAACACCCTAAGTACACTGACAGATTGATAGTCAAAATAAATGGCCTATTGTTAACAAAAGCATAGACAAAACAGTGGGCGAAAACCTGTTTCTTGTGTCAATTTAAAGGGCACTGTCGAGCACAATGCCCAGGTTTAAAATACCTCAGAGGATATGGTGACGAAACAGTAACTTCAGTTAAGACAACATCAGAGTTCACTGAACATCCTAAAAGTGATTGCACACTGTGTGATCGTATGCTACAGCTGGGTAAGCAAATGACACCACATAAAATTAAAATTGGTAACATCCAAATGATCTGTCCCGGTACTGAAAACAGAACCCAAGAATAAGGTAATGTGGAGACAGAACGCACCTCTGATCATGAAGCAGATAACCCATCAAAGATAATTGGAGTAGATAAACCTCCTAAACAGAAAGTAGTCAATACAGATGGTGTGGCAAATGAATGCAGCAAAGTAAAAGAGGGCCAATTAGAAGAGACTTGTGAAAAGGTAAGTCCATCAAACACAAAAGTTCCCAATGATGAACCAACTGGTGGAGCTGGCGTAGCAGATGTCTCCAGTAAGGTAAAAGAGTGTTTGCTAAAGGCATCTTTCGAGATGACATCATGTCCTAGCAATGAAACAATGCTATCAGATGACGAGACAATACCACACGAAAGATTAATGGCAGCATACAACGCTGAAACCCACAGGGAAAGCAGTAAGGGTATCATAAACGGCAAACCAGGTACAGGGATAAGAACATCTGGCACATATTTTTCAATTATTAGAAAGTCCTTATTAGAGGAGACAGATTACACAGGGGAAACTATAGCATACAAATTAGGAAACAAGAAATGTGAGTTGAGAATAGCTAGGGTTAAGGTTGAATCCCATTTCTTTGTGGGAAAATAGACGTACTTGCATGTAGAAAACCACCCGCAGATGTGATCATTGCAGGGAAAGAAAACCCAAAAAGCTGTACCATGAAAGAAATAAAGGAATGGGAAAGGACTCATTATGTATCAGCAGTGCTAGCACAGACCCAACCCAAAGTGAAGAAAAAAGTTGAAACAGTGTGATGTTGTTGCAGGGCAGCAAACAATTCGAGAGAATGATCTGAGAAAGCGTGAGAGAATTGATAATATTTTAAACCTTACTCATTCTGATCCACCAAATGTAACAGATGGGTTCATCTCAGAACAGAGAGATGATATTACATTAAAAAGATTTTTGCAACTGTCTGATTGGTCTAAAAAAAATTCAAACAAAGGAAACTGGTCTTTTGAATTGAAAAAGGGTAACCCACCGATTCCACAATAAAGGTGTTTATACATTTAAACATACTGTACTATCTGTTGCTTTTAGGTTCCTGACAACCAGTAAGTCTGATTGTATATCCCTCTCACCTCTCCCATCCGTCTAAAAACTGATACTAGTTCAATCCTCAGTATCGAAGGCTCCGTTGTCCGGTCAGAATGTTTCCGGTCTTGATATCATGGGAATCCCCTTGGAACATGTCTTCTCACACGACTGTCTCAAACAGCTGAAGATCTGGACACACTGTAAATGAAGTGTTCTGTCGACGCCATGTAACACATTCACCAATAGCGCCATCAGTCTGTTTAAATGTGAGATTGCTCGTTCATCTACGCTCGGACGAGGCCAAACAAGCTGGTTCACTCGGAAGGAGCCAAACAAGCTGGTTCACTCGAAGAAGCCAAACAAGCTGGTTCACTCAGAAGGAGCCAAACAAGCTGGTTTACTCAAAAGGAGCCAAACAAGCTGGTTCACTCGGAAGGAGCCAAACAAGCTGGTTTACTCAAAAGGAGCCAAACAAGCTGGTTCACTCAGAAGGAGCCAGACAAGCTGGTTCACGTGGCAGCCTCACTGCCAACGAAAGCGAAGAATACCAGTTTTGTTTGTAGAAGGGCTAAGCCTTGAACCCCGTAACCTTTTATTCCAATGGGATCTGGGATTTGGGTTATTTGTTTTGTTAGAAAATAAAATTATATATAAAGGCGACTAGATCAATTTAATTACATTAGATTTTAACCCGTATGACCCCATCTCTCTCTCTCTCTCTCTCTCTCTCTCTCTCTCTCTCTCTCTCTCTCTCTCTCTCTCTCTCTCTCTGTCTCTCTCTCTCTCTCTCTCTCTCCTCTCTCCGTGAAAAGTTGCACAAGGCACAAACACTGTAGCTCCAGCTTCAACACCAGGCTTCTCCGAAACGTATGTACTTGCGAACAGAGAAGCTGAGTTTGTATCGACCCTACATGCCTAAGAATACGAGGCAAATCTGTCTTTGATTATTCTTACAATTTATAAAATAATTCAAAATCTACTCACAAGAGAGACCGGAAAATACAAATATTTATACACCATTGTTTTGTGTTGATTGTAGTAATCTTTAATGCGTTTACAAGATGGCGATTGTGACCCCTGTTATTTCTTCCCGAGACAAGCATGGTGTGTAAATTACAGATGTGTAGTCGCGAGCTGTTTAATCAATGTTTTTTAATTAAATAATTAATTCCAGGATCGCTTGAAAGATAGAATCCAGGGCTCTGTTTGTCCTTTGTTTTGCGCACTCTCTCAGCCTAGTACTCAACATATCGCACTGTCCTCAACCTGACAACAGACGTTATGGTTAACGTAAAGCAATTCGCTATCATTCCTCTATATAACACTGCCTTTTTTTTTTTTCAGTTGCCGTGTGACAATGATACACTTGTCGATGTACGTCCATTCAGCCTAACAGGGTAAATAGTTCAGTATATCTCTCTACATTGTGCACGTCCATTTAGCCCAACAGGGTAAACAGTTTAGTATATCTCTCTACATCGTGTACGTCCATTTAGCCCAACAGCGTAAACAGTTTAGTAAATCTCTCTACATTCGTGTACGTCCATTTAGCCGAACAGCGTTAACAGTTCAGTATATCTCTCTACATTCATGTACATCCATTTATCCCAACAGGGTAAACAGTTTAGTATATCTCTCTACATTCGTGTACGTCCATTTAGCCCAACAGGGTAAACAGTTTAGTATATCTCTCTACATTCGTGTACGTCCATTTAGCCCAACAGGGTAAACATGCTGGAACTCTGCGCTTGCTGCGATTACAAGCATGCCGTAAACATCGACAACGTAGGGGTATTTCCTTCAAAGTTTCAGTACATCTGCCTGAGAGGCAAGAAACCAAGAGTCTGCAAAACTCAAGTTCTTGAACACTACCAAAGTTCATAAAGCATGCGTGCGTCAGCACTATAACTTATCGGGAAATAGTGGCGGTTTGGTCACTGAGTAAGAAAGCAAGCAGAATAACTAACAACGCAGGCACTATACATGAAAAGATCTGAAGAGAACGGAAGAGGCCGCCCTAGGAGGGGAGAGACTGATGACATTAAAGAGCTTCTACATTGACACGGAATGGCAATAGCCATTGCTGCCCATCAAGCAATGGATCACAAACTGTTCCTCCCCACGCCGCTTAACGGCAAAAGTGGAAACTGATGATGATGAGAATGATGATGAATATAAAAATCGTACTCAAAATCTCGCCTAGTATACCACGCTAAACCAAACTTAATTAAAACTTATTTTTAAAAAAAAAGACCTGTGACTGCAGTGAAAGTGAATCCTTTTGGAAGCAAACTGGAGATCACAAATAGAAAATCATCAGTATCATAAAGGTAACAGACATGAAATGTCGTGCTCTGCGTGAGAGAATTCATCCTAACCTTGACCCTAAATCTAACCCGATCTCTCAAGTTAAACAGAAACCTGACACACATCCTAAGCAGTTGTCGGTACTGACCCCCACCCCCCCCCCCCCCCCCCCACCCCGCGTACATTGACCCTAGCTCCAACTTTAAAAGCCCTTCCTAACACTGAAATTATTTAACTCTTTGGGCACTGGGAAACTGGCCATGGTTTCTTTGTCACTTTAGAAACAACATACTGTTCTTGCATTCTTTAGTGGATGATAACTGCAACATTCACTCACGGTATCCCGATTATAAGTCTGCAGCCAGCAGCCCTATGATGTCTCTCGTGTAACTTATTCAGGCCTTAACACTTCATACTTTTAAACACAACTTCTTAGTATGGAACACATTTAAGCGACAACTGTCTTTGACTTATATTAGGTAACTTATTACCTGCCTACTTATCTGCCTACATACCTGTCTGCTTACTTCCCTGCCCACTTACCTACCTACCTTCTTACCTTCCTACCTACCTGCCCACTTACCCCCCTACCTATCTGCCTACAGAGTAAATCAGTGGAAGGTCGGGATGTCGTACAGGCTACAACACCTGGCTACCCAGTCAAATCTCTTTCGATGCATAGTTTCTACATGACTGACCTGCACACCATGTTGACAGAGCATAACTGTAACCATTACCATTTAAAGTATGTGTACACAATCGTCGAGGTGTGTACATGTGGACACATGCTTCTATGTATTTGGAGTAGTGGATATAACCCACATTTTATTTCCTTGCATTGTAATTATTGCAGTTTTTTCCCATTCAAAATGTTTGTTTATTTTTTATTATTATTGCCTGAGTTTTTTTTTTTTTTGGCAGTATGCAACGGTACGAAGTACATGCACCTTTTAAGTTCTGCTGTAACAGACACCTTGTGTGTGCATTGGCACCTTTCAGACTTTTCGTTGTGAGTGCCAGCACCTATTTGTCTAGAAAGGAAAAAAAAAAAGACTTGATTACGACTATTATAATTTAACAGGGATTGCTGTCTGCAAGTTCACAATCGGTGATTCTTTTCTTCTTCGCGTTCACCGGCTGTAAACAAAGTGGAAAGTTCTGGTTGTTCGTCCACCCCCAGAATCTTGTCTTGTTCCAGAACCTGAGTGTTACGTCCATATCCGTTTTACAGATCTGGTACATTTGTAAGCAGAATGTTGGTTCATTGCCACTTAGGCAGATGCACTCTGACTTCGAAGAAAGCCCCAAATGAGTCGACTCTTACGACACGCTTGTTGGAGAGGCTCCAGAACCCACACCGAGAAATAGTGATTCAAGGAACAGTCATTATTCAGATGTGAATACAAGAGCGGCAATCCTGGAAACTCCGCTCAGTCGCTAACACAATAATATTGAGTTATCCAACGGTTGCGAAGTAATCTGATGTCTAGTATGAGTAGGATCTGTTTTCAACTAACTAGTAACTATAGGTGGAGTGAGACAAACTAACACTCATCCTCATTCTTGTGTCTCTTATCTTAGTCGAAGTTTCAACTTCCTCCAATCGTGTCACCCCATACTTGTTCCGTTCCTGTGCCAGTAAAAATCAAATGAAACGTCCATCACTGTCAATTTAAAAAAAAAAAAGGTGGTAAACAATTAGTCCCGGCACAATCCAGAAATATGCGGACACAGTAAATGCATATGGCAGTTGCTAGAGGCGACAAAGCCAACAGTGGCCACCAGAAAATCAGTTTGCCGTTGATGGAAGTAGTTGGACACGATAAGTTTGCTCTACACACGTGAAATTATTGTATAAGGCAGTGGTTCTCAACCTTCCTAATGCCGCGAACCTTTAATATAGTTCGTCGTGTTGTGGTGACACCCAACCATAACATGTTTTCGTTGCTACTTCATAACTTCAGTGGATGTGTGTTGTCCGGTGGTCTGTGAAAGGGTGACTCGGCCCCACAGGTTGAGAACCGCTGATATAAGATATTTAACCAGCCCGCAGGTAAACCATATTGAATACCACAACTCGACAGCTGCACAAATGAAATGCATTCCAGATGAAAAACACAGTTCACACTGCTGCAACACTAAACTCAATAGCTAATGTCTTCCCCCTTGGAAACTGTTTTATTTTTTAGTGTCTCTATTAACTCGTTCACTAGCAACCTTTATGATAAACTTTGTTCTTAATTTTCCTATCTCATCATCTTTTAGATGACCCTTTTGCCCGACTTCAGGTGTATTGGGCATGTATGTCTAGAGCTATCTTTTATAGAACTATCGGCACTTGGTGGGTGATGTGGTCAGCATCACGCAGGCCAACTTTACTTCCCAGGACTTGTATCTAGTACCCACTCAAGGATGGGTCGACCAGGGAGCTAAGGTAATTTTTTGAAAGCAAAATGTTTAGTCAACGAAAACTTAGGTGACTGCGTCATAGCTGGAGAATGGAAGATGAGATAGTCACTAAGGACATGGTGAATTATAGATATGTAGAAGATGTTGAAGCTGACCTCTACTGCGATATAAAGATGTGTACAAGAGGGACATGAATGATACAAGTATTGAGCATGACCTGTGGGAACAAAATGTCATATACTTGTGTTGCCTGGAAGGGACACATCAGGAAGGGAATGAGACTGAAGGAAGAAATGATTGCAGAAAGGATAAAAGTTGAGTGTCTGAGAAGAAACACACTAAACACAAATGTTGGCAACAACAGTCCTAAAATCTCATGCAATAACTGTGGAAGACTTTTGTTAAAGTGGGTGGGTCTTGCTAGTCACACTCACCATGGCCATGGGCTGTGAGTCCCATGCCTCTTCATAGCGCAATATAACACTATCATCTGGAAAGACAGAGGGGTGCCAAGAAACAAAACCAATTTGAAATAAACAGAGAAGTAAGCCAATTTGACATAACTATACAGAGATAAACCAGCTGGAAATAACTACATAGTAAAACAAACTTGAAATTACTAGTTAGGTAAGCCTCCATGAAGAAAACTATAGAGAACTAAACCAACCTGAAATAACTAGAGTGGTAAACGACATGAAATTACTACAGAGGTTAACAGCTAACACTACACGTAAACCTAACCCTAGTCTTAACCCTAAAATCAACTCTATTCTTAATTCTAACACCTAATCTTGAACCTAATCCAAAACCTACCCCTAACCCCAAACATACTCCTACCCCTAAATACTAACCATAACCCTAACATTAACCACAGCCCTAACCTTCACCCTAATGCCAACCCAAACCCTAATGTTAGGGTTGGCTTTTTTTTCAGAGCTCATTTCTGTAACTTTCAGCCTTGAACTTCATTGACTTTGAAAATTCATTCATGATTCATGCAATATATAACTTTGTGATATATCTGTTGGTTTCTCATTCGTAATCACTTTCAGCTGTTTTTTATAAATCGGTGCCCGGCTCGCTAGCATAGTTGGCTAAATCGGATTGCGCAGTGACCGGTTGACGAACTCCTTGTGATCTGGGTTCACGCCCGGGGTAGGGCAAAAAAGCCACATTTCTTCCAGATTTACAGTGTTTATCATGGAATCAAGGCCGAAGGGTTGCGATATTTATAATCCTGAGCCTAAGGCTTAACAACTCATGGCTTCTGGATACTTGAAAAAAATCGGTTTTTGATTCTCTGTCAAATATGTTTGGCCCAGTCAATCTGTTCCCAAACTTTTGATTGTTTTCACAGTGACCGTTTTTAGTTCCATTCTGTCCAAAAGGTTCCAAGTCTGCCATTCCCTCTAGTTCTTTTATGGGGTGTACTTCTCATACATCAGATAAACTGGTTAAATATGTACAAATAAGCTGCACTCAATAGGCTGGACGGTATTATCTACATTTGCAAAAAAAAACAAGTGGACAAACAAATAATCAGAACATAATTTTTTATTTCAACATCTGCATATTGTATACAGGGTAATTATAAGGTAAAAACTGTATAGAATTGCCACGTTCTCACTAATATTCAAGAACATTCTCAGTTCATATCAAAAGTTCACCTTTCATTCAATCAGCACAGACCATTCACACAGAAATGTATTTATGCCCACTCATTTATGCTCATTATTATGTCTTATCAGATACATCAGACAAGACTGCAACCAACAGAAGCATGCAACAACAGACAAGCAGGCAACAAAAGACAAGCATACAAAAACAGACAAGGCTAAAGCTAAAGGAAAAAAAATGACAATTCACTTAATATTTCAATTACATTTAAAACAATTTTTTGCTGTAATGAACATAAATAATGCAGACATAAACAATACATTGCACAATTTATTGCCTGGCATATTTCGCCAGGTGTGTTACTCAGAGTTACATTAATTTATAATAAAGCAAAAATAAACTCTTTCAACTGAGTATTGGTGACTGTGAGTATGGCAAAAGCATATTCGATTGGAGAAAGAACCAGTCCCTGGAACAGTAGCAGAATCTGCTGGTCTACTCACTGTCACAGCACACAAAAGCAATAGAAGAGATGCCTTAATCTTCTCCATCTTCTTTGCGTTCATCGGTTGTAAACTCTGGTGCAAAGTTCTAGGTGTTCGTCCCACTCCAGACTTTAGTCTTTTTCCAGAACCTGAGTGTAGTGTAAACATCCGTTTTACAGATCTGCCTTATTTGTATGCAGACTCTTGGTTCCTTGCCTCTCATACAGATGTACTCTGACTTTGAAGAATGCCCCCAGTGAGTCAACTCCTATGATATGCTTGCTGGGGAGACAGTAGGTCTTTTCTTGTTTTCCCACAATGGGGCCCTGAAACCCACACAGGGAAGATGCTTTAATGAATACCCAAAAAAATATAAAACAGCACATATGCCTTTAAAAAACAAAAACTGGAATAAATGAGAAAGCTTACTGCAGATCATGAGAATATCATAACACAAATCTAATTAATCAGAATCAGTGTTCAGATAACAGATGTCAAAATCATAACAAACTATACAGGGATATTCTTCTTCAGGTTATCTGGAGCTCTGGCAAACCATTCCGTCCATGATCCATCATAAACAGCAATGTCATCTTTATTACACAGATGCCCTGCTAGTGCCAATAAACAGGCAGATATGCCTATGGAACAGAAAAAAAGATAAATTTAGTTACAGTAGAACCTCGCTTAACGAGCACCTCTCATAACGAGTAACTCACATAACAAGCAAAACAAATTGTTTCGCATAACGAGTGGCGAGGAGAGGGAAGTCCCAGATTGTGCGCATGTTACATCAGTCGGTGTTTAGCACTCGTTCCAGTAGCATCGTAGTGTCGTTTGTGATCACAGATTTTCTCAAACTTGTGTTATATTGTGATATATGTACATGAATCCTCCAGGCCTATATGATTACTTCTCTGAAGAATTTAGGTTCATCAAGATCCAGTTTCTGCCTCCCAACACCACTCCGTTTCTCCAGCCCATGGACCAGCAAGTTATTTCTAACTTTAAGAAGCTCTACACTAAAGCACTTTTCAAGCATTATTTTCAGGTGACTGAAGGGACCAACCTCACTGTCAAAGAATTTTGGAAAAAATCACTTCCACATCGTTGCCTGCCTCAAGATGATCGACATGGCGGGGGGAGGGGTTACCTAGAGAACCCTAATTTCTGCTTGGAAGAAGCTTTGGCCTGAGAGCGTTGTCGATTTGTGACTAAGGGGTTCTAGACAGTACCTGTGGAACCTGTAGTCAACGAGATTGTGTCTTTGGCCACTATCATAGGATAGTAGGTGGATAACAGTGATATCGAAGAGCTTGTGGAAGAGCACAGCCAAGAGCTGACCACCCAAGAAAGAGCTTACAGAGTTGCATTGTGTTTCACAGCAAGAAGTTTTGGAGGAAAGTTTGTCAGAGGAGGAAGAGGAGTTAACATAAAAGCAACAATCTTCTGGCGAAATAAGAGAAGTGCTGAAAGCATAGCAAACTCGTCTTACATTGAGAAGCATCACCCTAATAAGAAAGTGGCTATGCGCGTTGCAAATTTATTTAATGATAATGCTGTGTCGCATTTTCGCCAAATTTTTATAGCGTCGGCAAAAACAAATGCCTCTGGACATCTTTCTAGTAAAAAAAAAAAAATTAGCTATGTATCATAATTATTTCCACATTTTTTTCTGCAAACCGAATTCGCATTCCAGGTGGGTTTGTTCCGCTTTTGAAAAAAAAAAGATGAAGATGATTCACTCTCCCTAACAATATGTATTTATAATTGTCTTTAAATAAACGTTATACATAGTGCTTTGTAAGTATTTTTTTTTTAATGGAACGCATTATCGTATTTTACATTTATTGATATAAGAAAAATTGTTTCGCATAACGAGTGTTTCGCTTAACGAGTATGATTCTGGAACGAATTATGCTCGTTAAGCGAGGTTCCACTGTAGTTATCTTGCTTCCTGGAAAAAAAGAAAACACCTCTTAGATCTCACTTCGAACAGACATTTGCAATAGCTTACAGTCACCAGTTGGTACACAAAATTGCAGACTTTATTACTAGCTCTTCGATGGACAGATGCCATATATCGTACTCATATGGCTGCTCAAATGGCAACTATTTAACCATATGAATTATCAGCTGTCAACTGCTTAAACACACTAGTGCCCAGCTGTCAACTATTTAAGTGTGCCTAGCTGTCAACTGTTTTATCACATCAAAACCAAGCTGTCAATTATTTAACTGTGCACAGTTGTCCGCTATTTAACTGTGCATGTTACATTGCAGAACCAATCCTATAATTTTTTGGTTAGACACATTTACGTCCAGTAGTTTGTCATTGCTTTCTGGACAGTCAGCTTCTCGAACGCAAGGCCAGCAGCTGGTACCATTTATAGGATCTATGTGGGTAAGGGTAGTCTGCACCCAGCTGGCCAAACTGATTGACACCCCATATACTTTTATTGTGTTTTCTTAAAGAACTGGCTTGTTTATTATTCTGCTCTCAGGAATTCCACTTTTCTTGTCTTTTCCATAACAACATTGGAGTGAACAGTAGATCATGTTAACTCTCTAAGTGTCATGCCGGGTTATGGCCAACATTATTTTCTGTCACACAAAACACAGAATGGTTTTTCCTGTTTCAATTACTTATTCTTCAGAAAACAAAATTCAGCTGACGTATACCCAGTTGTGTCTGAGATGGCATCTTGTTCTTTATATGGAGGAAAATTGTTAAGCTAACTAAGTTCATTTTGAGCACCAGCCTTTCTCCATTTCTACGCATAATTTTCAGCTGTAGAAATGTTCTGGTCTCTTGTGTCACACCCACTTCTTTCTTCAGATGTACGTACATCATCTCCGTCACCAACTCTTATCATCGTTCTCACTATTTTACTGGGATATGATGATATAATTCACCGGTGTATCTCTAATTATCCAGAAATTATCGCTTCCAGTGATACATTAGCAGGCAGATTCAGAATCATCAATACTACATGTCTGGTTCCGACATCATAAAAAGGCTAAATAGGCACTAGTAACAAAAAACAAAATTTTACTAAGTACGTATACTGCGATCATACTGAAATAATAAAAATACCCACATGAGGCATATTTCAAAAACTATCAATAAAGCCACTTGTTTGCATTCTGCATGTCACTAATTCGAGGATCAAATCTGGTCACCAAGATATGTGACCGGAAATTCTACAATCGTTGGATCTGGTCAGGAAATTCTTAGTTCTTCACTGAATGGATGTTTGATTCTATTCTGCCACTGATTACTATATCTCTCCAAGTGCTCATGTTTACAGTTTTGCTGGATGTTGCTAAAAGTTTGTTTTTTAGTGGTGGGGCAGGGTGCAGGATGATGGGCATCATGTCTAGGTTAACTGGTGTAACAATAGAACGTGTGGTATATAAACTGTGTGTATACAGACAGGCTGATGTATACATAATATATGCATATAGAAAGGCTGATGTATACATAATATATGCATATAGAAAGGCTGATGTATACATAATATATGCATATAGAAAGGCTGATGTATACATAATATATGCATATAGAAAGGCTGATGTATACATAATATATGCATTTAGAAAGGCTGATGTATACATAATATATGCATATAGAAAGGCTGATGTATACATAATATATGCATATAGAAAGGCTGATGTATACATAATATATGCATATAGAAAGGCTGATGTATATAAGCTTTATGTGTATGTACATACTTGTGTATAATATGTCACAAGACAAAAAAAATCACGTACCTGATCCACAGGAAGCTACAATATTTTTGTTCAGATCAATCCCAGAGGCCTCAAATATCTGCTGCAGTTGTTCGGCCGACTTCATTGAGCGGTTGTCCAAATCGTAGAATTTTGTGAATGGAAGACTGACTGAGTGTGGTATACAGCCAGGCTTAATATCTGTCAGAGGTTCCCACAAGAAGAGAGATATAATAATTTAATGGCCATTTACAGACATCCTAACATGATAGCCATATTGTACCAGGACTTGTGCAGTTACTAGTGTCAAAGCAGTACCATATTGTACCAGGACTTGTGCAGTTACTAGTGTCAAAGCAGTACCATATTGTACCAGGACTTGTGCAGTTACTAGTGTCAAAGCAGTACCATATTGTACCAGGACTTGTGCAGTTACTAGTGTCAAAGCAGTACCATATTGTACCAGGACTTGTGCAGTTACTAGTGTCAAAGCAGTACCATATTGCCACCATGTTTATTAGTCAATTTTCTATCACGTTCTCTCTGATTGTAGTTTACTTGCTTTATTTTTGTGATTTTTTTTTTTATTTTAATTATTGTTTTTTTGTAAATCATGGTTGAATTCTTCTACCTTATTTATCACTTTCATTCTAGGTGACATGCTATATTCTTCTTGTGTAGGTGTGCCTAGATACATTCATAAAGCAACCTAAATCAGTTGCCAGCAATTCCACTATGTGAATGCAAGCTTCTTCATGATATCACATCAGCTAGCCAAACATCTGAAACCCAAATCAATGAAGATCCTTCTTGTTCTTTTACTTTGCGTTCACCAGCTGTAAATTCTGGTGGAAAGTTCTGATTGTTCTCCACTTCTGGACTTTTACTTTGTTCTAGAACATCAGTTTTTCATGCAACAGATTTTACAGATCGTGTACACAACAAGAGAAAGACATCTGGCAGTCATGATCAAGCTAGGTATCCACCTGGAGGGTATACAAAAGATTAAGTGACCTAAATATTTGTGGATCAGAGACATCTTCTAACAAGCAGAAGATTCATAGTATGCTTGCTCTAAAGAGGAATTTTAAACAGATTATTACATGTTAGTGGATCCCAGCATATCTGAGATTATGTACACTGCAGACCTGAGAAGGAAAACTCACCGGGAACTCAAGAAATGGTTCTTATCCGCAATTCCTCCTATCCAGCTAAGAATTCGAGCAGGCAAAATTGCAGAGGATAAACAACTCGTTCTGCCCAACATAAATTCGCCACATTTGAGATCGTCTTAAACGATTTGTACCATATTTTCCTAAAATTTAGATGTACTGTAGAAAATCCTAGATTATTAGCTGTGATATGTAAAATATATCAAAATAAAATACAGTATTCACAGCAGTATACCTAAACATATAATCTAAGATTTGCTGTGATTTACCAAAAAATATATTGAAATGTATAATCTAGGGTTCATGGTCATTTACCTAAACTAAATCACACAGAACTAGATATATTTAAACAAATAAACAAACAATGAGCAAATATAAATGCCTTATGTAAAACATTCACCACAAAAGATTAATGCTGGCAAATTTTACAATGATGAGGCAGAAAAGGAAATAAGCTTCAATCAACTTGATCCACACAAAAAAGTGTTGTCTTTAAATGATCAAAGATGTCTAGACAACAACTTTCCTACCTGGTCTCGGTTCTGCTGCAATGCCTTGAAAGCGACCTTCTGGTCGGACGTCTACAACAAGAAACTCTGGGTTATGTATGTTGGTCTCAATGTCCTTGAAATACTTGATAAGCCCCGGATTGAACTTTGCCGCATATGTTTTCCTGGGAAACCATGACAGTTTATCTGTGACCTCTCCTCCTTCTGAGATCCATTTAGGAAGACCTCCATCTAAAACAGAAATTTTACTATGTCCAAATAAGCGAAATGTCCACCAAACTCTCTGAGCTGAGAAGACAGGAAACTGTGGGTGATTATCATAAATAATGACATGGGTGTCATTGCTGATACCTAATGCTCCTACATAAGCTTCAAAAACTTCTGCTGGTGGCACAGTGTGGGCCAGCCCTGATGATTTGTCAGCACATTCATCAATGTCGAAAAAGACTGCACCTGGAATATGGCAACGATTGTATTCCAATAATGCATTTCTCCCTGTATTTGGGAGATGCCAAGATGCATCCAAAATTTTCTTGTCTGGGAGGTTCAGTCTGACGACATCACGCAACCACTGGGTTGTCACTAGAGTAGATCCAAATGGCAACTTCATTTTTTTTTCCACTACAAGGCTAAAATAACAAGACAAAATAAAATAATTATCAAGACAATATAATATTGATGAAACTTTTAATACAAAATCACAGATCCATGAGCTATAAAAAAACGTACAGATTTGCGTGTGGGTACTGAATATAAAATCAAGATCCAAGCATGTGTGGATATTAAGCCCAAAATCACAAAACCAAGTAAATGTGGATATTAACCCACTGACTAGCATGACTGCACGGTATGTGATCGGTCGAAGTTAATGCCTGGCTACCATGATCGCCCTCCTGTGATTGTAACTTTGGATGCAGGTTAAAATCACGATTTTTGACACCAATTTGCTTGAAGCCATTACTCCATTCATTTCTCTGTTTCTTTAAGGAAAACAATTCTGCAGCACCGAAAGTAATGTTTTCATTAATTTTTGTTGGTGAGCTCCCATGGTGACGCACTAGGCTAATGTTTTGATAATGGTGGATGATTTGCGATTGTCATGGCTAGTCTGGCACAAGTGTGGGGAATATTTATGACACTATGGGAGATTTTCATGACTTTCTAAGTCGGAAAGTTAAGGTTAGGATATTTCTGAACAGTTTGATGACTGTGACTTTGATCATTCTCGCAAACTGCCTTCTAAAACATAGCTGAAACTGAAAGGGGTGGGAGTCAGAGGTAAGGGTGTTATGGTACAATAGTAAACTGTTTTGTGCATGTGCTTCAGGTGTGTATCCTTAGATGCGTCTGTTAGTGTAGATTGTGGCTCTGTGGCATTGAGTTTAGCAAACATTGTCACAATGCATATGTCAAGATCTTGAAACACAGGCCTTACAAACGAGTAGATCAGTCACAATTACGATGGTTTAGACATGTATGCAGAATGGAAGAAAATCTGTAACCATAGCATGCATAGGAGGCTTTAAACCAGACATCCAGGGCAACCCAGGGTCCACTGACAAGACAAAGTCTGACAATCTCTCTGGCAAACCTCGACACCCCAAGGTAGAATAATAGTGACTAAGTAAGTTAGATGTTCCACAATGCAATCCTCAATGTTTACCAGGGCGCAATGGGTGTTTTAAAAGTTTTTTTTTAGTTTGACAGTTCAGTCATACTATATCATTAATTCTTCATGCAAAGTGGCAAACAGCCACTGAAATTGCAGAATGTTATTTCAGTTAGGCAGAGCTCTCACCAAGGATTATTTCAGCAACAACAAAAAAGAATGTAGTTAAATTGGTCTCAGATAGCAAATGTTTCTGTTGCCTTTTCTGCACCAATCTACAGCAACATAATGATGACATCAAACACTGATAATGGCCTTTAAATTTGTTTTTTATTCAATTTGTTGCAAAAATACAAAATATGATAAGTGTATGGTAAATAGTTGTCAAGCTATGGCATTTTTAGTTAACTAAAATATAAAGTATGTGGGACAGTGCAGGGGTTAGCGGGTCTGGTAGTCAGTGGGTTAGACCCCCACAATTCTGTAGAAAGCCAAAACAGAATTCAAAGTCAACAAGTAATGACAGACCCAACAGATGAAGAAATGACATAATAACAAAATTTGGCTATCTTCCAAATAATGGTCCTAAATTATTGGGGCCGAAAATATACCCTAACTGTGCCTCAGTCTCGTGTCAATTGCGGACTTCTGACGACTTAAAGTGTGCACTTCCAGCGACTGACGCCACGGTGAGAGTATCTCCCACTACGCTATGCGTGGATTGGGGCTAAACTAGATGGCTGGGACTCATGAGCAGCAACTACCGCATCTCCTGCAGCTTCCTTCATTTTATTTGCTCGTGAGTCCCAGCCATCTAGTTTAGCCCCAATCCACGCTGCGCATAGCGGCATGGGAGATACTCTCGGTGGTGGTGGGAGTCTCTGCTGAGGTGGAAGTCCGTAACTGACACGTGACTGAGGCCCTGTTTGCTCTTTGAGTCCCAGAGGGTTTAGCATCACAGGCCCAAAGAGTAGTCAAAAGAGACGTAAAATCGGCGTATCATGTGTTCATTGGGCTTCTAGGTAGTAACCTGTGAACGTATGATGCCTCGGCCTCGATAATTTGGGACCATTATTCGGAAGATAGCCCAAAATTTTGTAGAAAGCCAAAAAGTTTTCAAAGTCAACAAGCAATGACAGACCCAACAAATTAAGCAATGACATAATGGCTAATTTAGCAATGAATATACTAATTAATTAAGCAATGATACACCTGGCTAATGAAGCAATGACAGACTGATGAATGAAGCAATAACTCTACAACTGCAGGTCAATCCTTTAGCTCTACAACTGCAGATCAATCCTCTAACTCTTCAACTGCAGGTCAATCCTCTAACTCTTCAACTGCAGGTCAGTCCTTTAACTCTACAACTGGAGGTCAATTACTGTGAACTTGTTTTCCCTAGCTTAAAATATTGTTCCACCCCTCCACCCAGCAGTTGAATTGAGAGATCCAGAGCTTTTTAAGTGGACTGTGATAAACTGACATTATGTGAAGGTACTGCCACAAGATGATGACAAACAATTATGAATAATGTGATGGGCAAATTAAAATGTAGTATAAGTACTTGAAGTAGTAATTCTAAGTTTAACAACCACCAAGGGCCACAGTTTGAAATACACTGCAACCACCATTCATTTTGGAGACGGCATCTACCTCATTTATGCCACTCTAGTTCGGTTTACCTTATCGTTTAAATTAAATTAAATAATATGATAAACGAAATGTCACTGATGCTTTTGTTGACCAAATTCAAATTAAATCCCGACTCATTTTTGACGAGTGCGATGATGCAGCAGTTATAACTTAACTTATAACAGAAACTGGATGGGTGTTCAAGTGTCACATGTGGTTACAGTGGATTAAACAGATACTACTCAGAAACGTATAATGATGAATCATTCACTGACAATGACAACGCTTGTTTTTTAACCACCAAAAGCGAACATAAATAAAAGCCAGCTGACAAGTATACTTTAATTTTCTGTGATCGGTTACTTCTTTCTGAATCAACAGGTGTCTAACTTGAATCGATTACGTCAAATTTATAGGTAAATAATAGTAAAAAAAGTAACAGTAAAGGACCCTTTTCCACGCCTTTAGGCGTATAGGGCTAGACCTATATATATATATATATATATAGACCAATCGGCATCACGCCGGCCGCCTCTACTTCCCGGGACTGCACCCGGTACCCACTCAAGGCTGGATCGACCTGGGAGCCAAGGTCATTTTTGAAAAAAGTCCGGCTACTCCAGGGAGCGAACCCACGACCTTTCGATCCACGACGAGCTTCTAGCCGCTCCGCCACGGGGACTCCCAGGTAAATAATAGACGAGCCCCAAAAGTGAAAAAAAAAAATTCAAACCAGCTGAAAAGTAGAATAAGCTAGATCAATGTTTCCCAAAGTGGGCGCTACGGACATCCGGGCAGAAAAAAAAAAGGGGGGGGGCTGCGACTGTCGCCGCATAAACAGCAGAAAGGAGGTCTTGGGTGGCAGTAGAAGCCACGATTAAATTTTTTGGGCTCTGGGAAGCTCTAAGGGGGCGGCTGTAGCATCAAGTGTAGCTGATAAGAATTGAAAAACTAAGACAGCATTAGAAAGAAAGAGACCTTTTGATAAACTGTTTGTACTAGGGCTGTACCAAATAGTGATTTTCACTATTCGGCCGAATACGAATAGTGAATCATCATCATCAGGTGCTTTGCCGACTGGTATAGGCGATTATGCCTCGCCACAATCTGCGATCTCCTGCAGCATGTATCAGTTTGTGTGCAGACACACCTCCATGCCATGCAACAAGACTGTCAAGCATCTTCTCTCGTTGTCTTCCTCTATCCTTTCTTCCACAGATCTTTCCAGTGGTCACAACATGTTCTATTTTCCCTCTTCTCATAACATGGCCGAAAAATGATGACTGTCTCCTTCTAATGTCTGTGAGTAGTTGTCTTGGGGCTCCCTCCTCTTCCAAAACTCTTGGTTGCCTTTTTTTTCTGTCCAGGGTATTTTAAGCATTGTTCTGTAAAACCACATCTCTGAGGCCTCAAGAAATTGTTTCGCCTGCCTACCGATTGTCCAGGACTCACAGCCATATGTTAAAACTGGATGTATGTAGCAAGCGCGAATTCTTTTTCTAACCTTCAATGATAAAGATATATTGCATAAGACGTTCGTTTTATAAAATGCAGTTTTTGCCTGTCTTATTCTGTTTCTTATCTAAGTTATGCATCTTCCATCTGATGTTATCCATGTGCCCAGATCCTTAAATTTTTGTACTTGTCCCAAAATAAAACCATTGACTTTTATTACACATTTTGGAATAATTATCTTCTTTGATACCACCATTACTTCTGTCTTCCCACTATTCAAATTGAGGCCCTTTCTTCCACTTTCGTATAGTGTATAAAATAGATCTTTAAAGAAAACATCCATGATGTCAAATTTAGGCTAAAATTTTACTTCACAAAATGTAGTACAGAATAGTAAACATTTAAAAACAGTTCATGTTTTGCATCCTTCAGTCGGTCAGTCAGTGGTAACATACATAGGAATGAAAGTATTCTTAGTTTTATAAAAAAAGTAACTAAACTTGTAAATTGTCACTGACAGCTTAGTTAATCCATGAAAGCAACATTAGCTTTAAAAAAAAAAAAAAATCTTTCATGTTGTCTGCATTAGGGCAGCTTCTTGTCTTACTGAAGGTATTTCCAGCTGTACTAAACAGACGTTCACTTGGTACGCTCTTAGGTGGTGCACAAAGATATCGCTTGACAGTATGAACCAAGGTGGGAAATTTTGATATGTTCATTTTCCACCAGTCCAGAAATGGGTGCAAGGTAACCACTATTCATATTCAGTCCGACCGCAACTATTCGGCCGAATACCGAATAGTTATTAGGTCTACTATTCGGCCCCGAAGCGAATATTCGGTACAGCCCTAGTTTGTACCTTTGTCAATATAGTATAACAAATTAAAATCCCAGTCAGTGATTGCTCAGTTCTTTTTTTTTTTTTTTAACAAACAAGGAATTATGTTAAAACAGAATCGGATCATTTTTTCCTTTGGGAACAAGCCAAAGCAATCAGTAGAGAAAGAAGATTATTATGGCCTGGAGAGAACGAGGCACCCAGGTGTAACCAGAGGGTCTGGCTGGCTGATTACACTCAGAGGAAAGGCAAGACGGACATTTAACCAGATTGTGACTGGTACCATCAGTATTGGAACTCTGCTCTTGCTGCTGAAGATGAGGACGGAGCATGCATAGAAATGCCCCAAGTGCTGTGCTGTCAATTCTTGACTCAAGTCAACTCATCTATGTGGGCACCAATAAGTTTATTACAAATGTACAGGCTTAGAAGATAGAGCCGTGTTTTAGAGCATTATAAACACCACCGTCCCCAGAATAACTTTAATAAACAGAAATCTAAAGATGGAGAATGTTGTGGCATAAATAGCAGTATGGCAAAAACAAAAGTAGAAATATAATTAGACACAAAACAAAAAAAAAACACTTACTAGCAGTCAACACACTTACCCCAAGCCATCCTTTTACCCCACCTGTATAGGAGACATACGACAGAACACCTAGGCGGAAGGAGAGATGAAGACCAAGGAAGAGATGGGTGGACGGTGAAGCTAGACTCAAAAGAAGAAAAGAAAAAAGATGGAGATGTGAAAATCAATCATTAAAGTTTATTTGTAAACGCAAGACTAATACAGAAAACACAAACCTGAAACAGTGTGAAGATCAAAACAACCGACCCCCCCCCCCCCCCCCCCCCCAAATGAACAAGGAAACTACAAAAGTACACGTCTAATTTTAAAAATAAACTTAATTTCCATATTTTCAACAACTGTAACTTGTGGATTTAATCTCTTTAATTTAATCTAATTTTTAATTTAATCTCTTTAATCCTCTAGGGGATCACCAGGAAAGAACAACCGAAGAGCACAGAGTAACAGTGTTAGAACCACACATACTAATGGATGAAATAGAAAAAGTCATTAAGCAGTCTCCCAAATATAAAGCACCAGGAGCTGATAGATTACCAACAGAAATAATTCAAACAGCAGGTGAAAGCAGCATCAGATGGCTCCACAGAATATTTAATGCAGCATGGGTACAACAAACTGCCCCTATTGATTGGCAAAATGCAATAGTTATATACCATTGTGGAAGAACAAAGGAAGCAAACGAGAATGCTGTCAATACCGAGGCATCTCTCTTTTAAGCCATGTTGGCAAAATGTATGCCAAGATAATAGAAACAAGACTGAGACCAGTGATAGAACCACAGCTGGCAGAGGAACAGATGGGATTTAGGAGAAATAGAAGCTGCACAGATGCAATCTTCACACTTAAACAGTTAGTTAGTTAGTTAGTTAGTTGGGTTATCCTCATTGCACTCCGGACATGTCCATAGGTGCTCAGATCCTCCCCTCAGTATGAACCCCAACGTCCGATGGCTAATAGTACCAGTTCTATGTTGATTAACAAGTCTTCTGGCGTAGCTGGTGTGCGTCTCGTTTTTTGCTGTGCCGATCTTAATTCCCAAGTCTGCCATTCTGGCGAGTGATGTGGATTCACTGCCACCAAAGTCGTCAATCTTTCCCATTTCTCTGAGGGCATTGATAATATCAGCTTTCACACTTAAACAGTTAATAGAAAAGAACATTGAATACATTAAGAACTTATTTGTGGCCTTCGTAGACCAGGAGAAGGCATTTGACAGAGTCGACAGACAATTATTATGGAAAGTAATGGCAAGATATGGAGTAAGCGAACACCTCATCGAAGTATGCAAAAGTTTATACAGGGATTGTAGAAGTGTAGTTAGAATAAATCAGGGAACATCTCATCCATTCACAGTAACATCTGGAGTAAGACAGGGGTGTGTCTTATCACCACTGCTGTTTATCACCTACATCGACAGTATATGCAAGAATGCCAAGCCCATGAATGAAGATCTTAGTAAGATCAACGAATTACTCTTTGCAGATGACCAGGCCTTGATAGCAGATACAGCCATGAAATTGCAACAACATCTAACATCCATGAATGAAGAATGTAAAACAAATCATATGAGAATCAACACTGAAAAGACAGAAGTAATGTCAATAGGAAAAAAAGAAGACAGATCTAAACATAGCAATAGAGAGCAAAGGCATTAAACAGGCATCTGAGTTTAAATGTCTGGGAACTACATTTACCGAAGATGGGAAATTGGATAAAGAAATTAACATTAGATGCAGTAAAGCAAACCAAGTATTGGGACAGCTAGCACCCCTCTTACAGCATAAGACAATACCAATCAGCACAAAGAGACATCTTATTCAAAGCATATTTATTCCAACTCTGTGCTACCAGTGCCAGACATGGTCACTCACAACAAACCATAAAAGAAAATTAGTAACCATGGAAATGAGATGTCTGAGAAGGGCTGTAGGAGTGACCATAAGAGATAAGATCAGGAATGAGATCCTAAGAGAAAAAGTCGGCACAGAACCAATTCTAAATTACATACGAAGACAGCAAGTGAGATGGTTTGCCCACTCAGAGAGAATACCTTGTGACACCATACCATACAAAGCATACATGGAAAGAGAAGAAGGTCGTAGAGCAAGAGGTAGACCAAGAACAATATCGAAGGATAACATCAGAGAAGCTCTACAACTGCACGATGTGCCTATGGTCGAGGAGGCCAGAAGAGCCAGAAACAGAACCTTATATCTCCCTCAACACCCACAGCGGTAAAAGAGGAAATGAAGAAGAAGTAGCCCGTGGATACACAGAACGTACTTACATACAGAGAGAGATACATGCATAGAACTAGACGAATCAGCACCTTGACTGGAAGAAAATACAGCACAGATGTTAGAACCTCGGAGCTCAGGTCCCCTGACCCCCCCCCCCCCCCCATAGTTTTGTAGGGAGACTAAGATGTCTCACTAAACCATGTATAGAAACACTCACAGGTGAGTGTTTATTTATTTCAGTACAATATAATATTTATGTGCTATTCGGCAGGTTAATGTTGATACATTGGATTTTGTGTTATTAAATTGCAATAATCTTTTCCCCATCTTTGTGCTGTCTATGCCCACGTTGGTTTTGACCCGCGCTTCACCAATCCAACGGTGTAAATGATGTCTCCTGTGCATGAATGTTCATCAATCAGTGGCCTTATCTCGGTGTCTATGGTTGCAGGAATCTGATTTCTGCAGTACTTCCCCAGCATTATGACATCCTCTGACAAAATCATGCATGTCTACTGATGTATCCGTCCATTTTTTTTTTCCGCGACTGATCTTGTCTCGGCCAACCAGAAGTAGCCTCTTTTGAGATGCATCTCTTTTATAGCATTGTGCAGTGGGTGGTTGTCTGCTCAACCAAAGGATATTCAAACCAGCTTTGTCAGTTAGTTGAAGATCCGGTGCATTGAATTGACTCATTCTTTAAATGAATCATTGAAAGACATTGCTACCAATGCTTTAAGGAATAGCTAACATGTCCTAGAGGATTTCTAGCAACTGGGGATGAGACAGGCCATTTTATGTAGTGTGCAATGTGGCAGATGTCTTGCATAGGTTGTAACAGATGTCACACCACCCTTCAGACTTTTATCCCACCGAAAACAGTTACCAGGAAAAGTGTTGGAAAGAAGTCAGAGTGAAGTGAATTCCATGACCAACCAAGTGAGTTGTCTATAAACATGGTTTTTATTCTATGCTGTTCTTAAGCTACCCAAGTTTTGCAGGACAACAGTCGCCAGGCCTTTATACAGTCTGCTCAGTGAGAGGATGTAAACAAATGCACTTACACATTTTACTTGGAAATACATCCTGGATGCTGATCAGCTTATTACCTCATGCAACATCAGAATAGTGATGCAGTGGGTTCCAGGTCACTCCGGCACACCAGGTAATGACAGATTGGCAAAGAAAGGAGCAACACAAGAACAACCACCTACAGCGACAACCCTCCAGACAGCAAAAACACTTATAATAGCTATAAACAAAGAGACTTGGTTGAACAGATGGGCCATGGGAGACACTGGAAGAGAGGTTTATAGACATATGGCTGGCCCTGATCCTAATGACAGCATTAACCATCTAACAAGAAGGGACCAGGCCACCATCTTCAGACTTAGAACACAACATACTCCACTCAATGGACATCTAAACAGAATACAACCACAACACTCCCCAGAGTGCCAGCTATGTAACTACCCCTACGAAACTGTTGAACACCATCTCTTTGAGTGCCCAAAACTCAGTGAGACCAGACAAGTGGAACACCTTGTACGGAGGAAAAGAACAGCTTATGAAAACATGCAAATTCCACTACATGGCATTGGGCCAAAAGACGAAAGCTCATGCGCCGCTGGATCGATAACACAACATACTTGGAAATACGAACATATCACAGACAACGCAAAGAGTGACATCAGAATCAAACTCAAACTTTATTTAAGCATTTATACAGACTCAGTTGTGTCAACAAGAGTGCTTCACTTCACAGCAATTCAAGTCTTCATCAGCAAACTATTCTACAACTTTTATAAACCAAGGCTCCAGACCCTTTTGTAGAGTCCACTAGTTCAGAACCTATAAGTCAGCACAATGACCATGTGTGTTTGTGTGCCTGCCAACATGTGAGCCAGATGCCATCTAGAAGGTTTCTTCTCTGAAAGCAGCACACACCAAGATCAACTGTCTTAACTATCACAATGTTCAGCTAATACTGTGTGCTGACAATCAACACATTTCTTTATTACGTCTATTATATCTATCAGAGTGTTGCGTTCTAGACGATTTATCAGGTATTTGGTAAAGTGGTAAATGACAGTTCATTAACCATAAGCAGACTGGCTGAGTGTGAGCAGACAATGGTGTAAGTAAATAAATAAGCAGACTGGTGTGAGCAGATGAGTAAATAGACAATGGTGTGAGTAGACAATGTTCAATGTTGACAGATCTATATGCTCCTCACTTCATCAAACAAACAAACAAGACTAGAAAGACAAGTAGGCATAAGCAACAAATCAATGACAGACACACATCAAGATGTCTGGTTTTTGTCAGTTACCGTCCAAGTCAAAAGATAACAGCAGCCACACACTCACACACGGGCATGCTTGCAGCAATGGATCCAGCAGAAACAACTGTGCTAAAAAAAGAATGTCAGGCAAATGATCATCACCCACCACTTTATCAAATCAGTTAGACACACATGGCAGTGCTCCATCAGCCAATATGTCACACACATGGCAGTGCTCCAACAGCCAATATGTCACACACATGGCAGTGCTCCAACAGCCAATATGTCACACACATGGCACTGTGCTGCAAAATTCAGACACAAGGCACTGTTCTGGGACAATCAGACACACAGGGCACCGTGCCACAACAGTCACACAGGGCACTGTGACGCAACAGTAACACAGGGCACTGTGCCGCAACAGTAATTCAGTCAGAAACAAAAAATCAGCAACATTACAAAATGTATTGATTTTTCCATTTTTATTAACTTCAAACGTTAATAACCACAAAAGAGAAAAATTCCAACCCCCATATGTGAGTATATGAACGTATGTACAAACTGGCACCTAGAAATTGCCAGCCAACAAGAGAAGGTTCTAGTGCTCACATAAACATACTGTGTGAGGGACACAGTGCCCACTGAGTGAATCTATGAATACAGCAACTGATCCTGCAAGTCTAAATAAAATTTTAAAAAGGTTTCTCTGCAATCAACAGGAGAAATATACAGCTTCATACTGTAATCAACAAGTTGTTCTCAATCATGCCTCAAACACATATATCAAGCCTAGGTTTGCTTGTTACGTTTCTATTTGTTCTACAAACAGTACTCGTGCTCACACACACGCACAATGTAGCATACAACTAGATTTTGTGAAACATCGGGTTTGTTGTAGTTGCCTGTTTTGAGAAAGATTTTTTTTAAATGTTTCCAAGAAATCTGCAGTCACTGACCCTGTCAGTAATTTATTTATTTCACCAAGCTGTGCCTTCTAATAACCGTAAGCCTGGGCATTCTCCAATTATACAGTAAACCGATTCTTGACTGTAGAGCCTGCCTTTCCAGCAGTATCAGAATGAGCCTGAAAAGACAACACAAAATTATCATTATCATGCTGCATATATTCTTTGATAATCTTTACCATGTACTACATATCGCATGATGATGATCATGATTATTATGTACCACAACTGCACACACAAAAGACACGTCATGTTGTAGAGCAATGAGATACCTAACAGATCCAGATATAAACAGCAGGCTGGAAATGTGCTAAGCGTTTTTTTTTTGTTCTCTCATTTGTGATTCTCCACTACATGAACTTGTTAAAACCTGTGACTGCTGTTTAATTAAACTCTCTTTGGTTTATGATTTTTGGCAGTCTCCCTACTCCATGATGCAAATTAGGGATTTCCTTGACCTTCACGCTTAATCTTTTACCTCACATATGGCATGAGGCGAGGGTTTCCAAATGAGAGGCAATGAAATTAAGATGGGTGTGTGAAATTTCTATAACGAGTGTGATGGCACTGCCATTTGCAAGACACTACCTCCCCTGACTCTGTCCATCTCTGGACCAGACTTCAGATGAGTAAAGGAGACTTTCCCACGCCTTTCATGCGTATTGGGTATATAGAGCTATAGACTAAACGGCACTTGGTGTCTGATGTGGTCAGCATCATGCCAGCCGCCTTTCCTTACCAGGACAGAACCTGCTACCCACTAAAGGGTGAGTCGACCTGGGGCCCCAAGGTCAGAAACCGAACCCGCAACCTAGCTGCTAGACCACGGTGACTCTCCAATTAATTAGTCCGCCAAAAATATTTCGGCCACTGTCAATTTCTATCTTCATTGTCTATATTAGAACCCCATGTATGGATTTCCCACTTTTAAGATAGTGGCTAAGTAGCATGCCACATATTTTACTTCATTCACAGTTTGGTGATACCAATCACAGGCATGGCTAATACACTGATTATCAAAGACAGCAGCTAATACACTGATTATTAAAGACAGCAGCTAATACACTGATTATCAAAGACAGCAGCTAATACACTGATTATCAAAGACAGCAGCTAATACACTGATTGTCAAAGACAACAGCTAATACACTGATTATCAAAGACAGCAGCTAATACACTGATTATCAAAGACAACAGCTAATACACTGATTATCAAAGACAGCAGCTAATACACTGATTATCAAAGACAGCAGCTAATACACTGATTGTCAAAGACAGCAGCTAATACACTGATTATCAAAGACAGCAGCTAATACACTGATTATCAAAGACAGCAGCTAATACACTGATTATCAAAGACAGCAGCTAATACACTGATTATCAAAGACAACAGCTAATACACTGATTATCAAAGACAGCAGCTAATACACTGATTATCAAAGACAGCAGCTAATACACTGATTGTCAAAGACAGCAGCTAATACACTGATTATCAAAGACAACAGCTAATACACTGATTATCAAAGACAGCAGCTAATACACTGATTGTCAAAGACAGCAGCTAATACACTGATTATCAAAGACAGCAGCTAATACACTGATTATCAAAGACAGCAGCTAATACACTGATTATCAAAGACAGCAGCTAATATACTGATTATCAGAAACAACAGCAAACACACCAACTTTTAAGGACAGCAGCTAATATGCCAACTATCAAAGACAGCTACTCACATGGAGACTATCAAAAACAGCAGGTCACACAAAGACTATCAAAGACAGCAGCTAACACACAAGATCTAACATACTCCCTGTGGCAAATGACCCGTCTTTCTAAACCAGCATTTAATACGCCAATTGCCACCAAGACAACAGCTAACACACCAATTATCAAAAGCAGCAAATACACTGCCAAGAAAATCAATTACACAATTCTACCCTGTCCCACCCAGAAGTTCATCAAGGCTGCATGCAACAGAAATCCAACATACCTGGAATCCAATGACAATCTTTGATGGGACACTGAGTGATTCTTTTAATTTTAATCTGTGGATAAAAAGTACATGCATGAAAATCTATGTCATCCGCCACCAGTACCTCACAAACCAGGTTCTATGTCAAAGACTGTCAGGTGGAGAAGGAAGGGAGAAAGAAGGTCATCAAACATGCAGTTAGCACCATATGTCTACTACCTCTGATAGCATAAAAAGGGTTAATGGGTTGAATACCTGTATATCATAGAGTCGATAGAAGGGGTCAGCCACTTGAATATGTTACACAAAAGACTACAAAGCCTTTGAAGCAAGTGATACTCAGGTTGAAAAAAAAAACTTGTGAAACAACTGTTACTCAGAGGGCCACTGCTGTGGAAGTCAGCATGTATGTGATCTCAATTTTAATTTGCAACTAATCTCTGGTCTCGCAATAACCTGCTAATACCCAAGTGAAAACCTTTCAGAAAAGTCCACATGATTCTTGGCTAATGCTGTTAACTTCCACACTAATACAATAACTTCAAAGATGGCTTCAACTGGTCTCTCCCATGTCATGGGAGACTGTTACCAAGTCAAAATGATAAGATCGAGCAGAAATATTGCAGCTATAAGCATTGGTTCAGTATGCTCTATGACGGAAGATGTTTTCTAGCCTAAAAAGCTATAAAAATTGTTAGCTTGGTCATGACAAATTCACGCTTCATTCAGGCATTCTCGATTAAATACCACCCTCTAGTCTGTTAGGTCAGAATATTTTTTTTTTAGATATATCCCAAACTGTATTTTTATATCACATGTACTTATAAGTAAATGTTTGTCTTACATCAAAGATGATGAGTAGCTTACAAGTAAACTAATGCTCTATATAACTGGTGATGGGTAGCCTACCAATAAATGTATGCATAGATAATATAATTTCTCACCCAATAATTTTCGTGGCTTCCGTCTTAGTTGCATCTCGAGTCCACAGACCCAGCTTGTCTCCCTTTGGTCTGATGTTGACAGTGGCTCCACAGATATCATCAGAGTGCTCATCAAATCCCTCGCCAATCAGACACAACAGCTGCAACATAAGTGCTCACATAAAACAGCTTTAACAAAAGTGTTTACACACAACAGCTGCATCATAAGTGTTCTCACAAGTGTCAACAGTTTCACATATAACAGCTATAACATAAGTCTTCATATATAGCAGATTCAACAAAAGTATTCACACACATCATCATCATCAGGTGCCTTGCCGACTGGCGTGGGCGATCATGCCTCTCCATAATCCGCGATCTCCTGCAGCATGTATCAGTTCGTGTGCCGACACACCTCCATGCCATGCAACAAGACTGTCAAGCATCTTCTCTCGTTGTCTTCCTCTATCCCTCCTTCCACAGATCTTTCCAGTGGTCACAACATGTTCTATTTTCCCTCTTCTCATAACATGGCCGAAAAATGATGACTGTCTCCTTCTGATGTCAGTGATAAGTTGTCTTCGGTCTCCCGCCTCTTTTAAAACCTCTTGGTTGCTCTTTTTGGCTGTCCAAGGTATTCTAAGCATTCTTCTGTAAAACCACATCTCTGAGGCCTCTAAAAATTGTTTGGCCTGCCTACCGATTGTCCAGGATTCACATCCATATGTTAAAACTGGATGTATGTAGCAAGCAAGAATTCTTTTTCTAACTCTCAATGACAAGGATATATTGCACAAGATGTTTTTCATTTTATAAAATGCAGTTTTTGCCTGTGTTCACACACAACAGCTATAATTTAAGTATACACATATAACAGCTATAAATAAATATTCACATATAACAGCTAGAGCTAAGTGTTCACATATAATACCTGCAACAAAGGTGTTTACACATAACAGCTACAATATACACGCTCACACATTAGCTATTGAATAAGTGATCAGATATAACAGCATATAAACTATACAAACACTACAGGACAGCACACAAACCATACAAACTTAGGCTAGCATGCATACATATGCTAAGGCAGACGACTGACTCACACACACAATCCCCTCCTCAAGCTATAATAGGTAAGCAGTTTCTTTTGCATTAGCTTTTAAGCCTATATTTCCCTTTGTGTTGTCAAAATTTAGGTGTTTTTTCTTCTGGTTGGCAGGCTAACACCTACTGTTCTTGAATTGTCCCTGTGGGTCACATCTGTTCAACTGGCAGTCTGCAAAAGCCTAATAAGCGACCCACAGATCACTGCTAACTGTATTCATGCTCCTTCTATGATGGAGCTTGGGCCCTTGGCTTGTGACGATCCCAATTTTTAACAATTTGGTCCATAGTGGAATAGCACTGCTGTAGCTCATGTCTGCATCCATGCTGAGTGGCGATCTCAGAGCTTTTTGGTAATCACAAACATCTTATACAACTGGATTACAAATAATGATTGATGTAACAAACCCCCTTAACCATAGTCAGTACATTGCAATTGTGGCTGATGTAACGACTGTGCTTCTGTAATTATTATATCATCAAGATATACCCATCCCTAAATAAATTTGAAACTGACAGTCTCCTATACACACACACACTAATCTGTGGTGTACATACAATATATATATATATATATATATATATATATATATATATATATATATATATATACACACACACATACACACTACCACAAATTTTACGCAAAGAAAACTATTTTCAACCAGAAATTATCTACGTCTGCCTCAGAGCGTCCGCGCACAGACACACGCGAGTTATGTGCGCACAAAAACTTGCCCACCCTTTCTGACCATAAAACATCTGCACGTCTGCCTCAGGGCGTGGTCACACACAAACTTATACATTATGTAAACATAAAAATGGACCTACTGTTTCTAACCAGAAATCATCTAAATGCGTCTGTCTCTGTGTTTTGTTCAAGTTAATCAGCCAGCGACCACCTTTCTTGTTCTGTGCATCTTCCCACATCGGTTGAATACCAGCCTGCAGAATATCACAAAGACTGATTTCTCAACACAAGCCACACATCATATGTCCCCTAGAAAGCAATCAATGCGTACAGCCCCTCTACTGAAAAATATCACACCAGTAAGACCCTAACAACAAATGACAGATTTTAGTAATACATCTATGAAACCTTCACTACAACAAATACAGGAGTATCTCCTGGATAAAGTACCCTTTTCCTCGCCTTAGGGCATACTGGGCTAGACCTAAATTTGATACACCAATCGGTACCAGGACTTTGCCTGGTGCCCACTGAGGACTGGGTTGACCTAGGAGTCAATGTTTTTTTTTTTTACAATGACCTTCAGATCCGCATTTGAGTGTCCGCTCCCTTTGTGTTGTCAGGATGTCCAGTATTAAATCTATAAAATCTGTACTCCAGGAAGTATAGAGGAGTAACTCCTGGACTGTCTCAGTAATATATTCCTGAAACCTGTACCACAAGTATACAGGAATCTCTCCTGGACCTCACCAGTGATAAGAGCTATGGGCACTATTCAGGTGTTTCACCCCATCTTGTCAAGCGTAAGATTTCATAGTGATTACTCGAAAAAGTCATACACTCTAGGGAAGGGGGGGGGGGGAGTATTTAGGGTCAGTCTTAGTTGCTGCTCATTTAACACTAACGCTAAAACTCCTATATTCTAGGTTGTCATGTGTTCTTTTACAATGTTATCGTTTATTGTGTCCTAATTTTCAGTGTTTGTTACCTTCGTTTCTTTATCGCCCTCACTCTTTACTTCATGACTTAGTCTTCGCAATAAATTTCACTGACGTGTCAGTATTCCTGCATGTAACCCTAACGCTTGAAGGGCTGCTCAGAGAAAAGAGAGTTGCCAACTTTCATCTGCGAGAAAATACCTGCGCACTTTCAGGTGGGAGACAGCGTGTCGCCGCGGTTAAACCTGTCAGCACGCTGTATATACACAGCCATGACCATAAGCAACTATTTACAGGCGGTCGTGTACACATCAAATGAAGGCAAGTCAAAACACCTCTAAACTGTAGGACTGCCTCAGGGAATAGAACTGGATCTCTGAAACCTATGCTTTAGTAAGTAAAGAGGCAGATATCGTCTGCACTGCTTTAGAAGTGATAGATCTGTCTGAAGAACATACTAGTGAAGAGGAGTATCTCCTGGACAGCTCCAGCTATAGAACTCTTAAACCTTTACTATAACAAGTATAGAGGAGCATCTTATGGAATACTCCAGAGGTGACAGACCTCTAGCTAAGCGTGAGAATAAACAGCTGTGTTAATCAAGCAACCCAGCCAGCAAATCACTGTGGATGTCTTAGTCATGGACACACAGCTAAGGAACATCACATAATTAGCTGCATGGGTCATGTGAATAAAATACTCATGGGAATTGTACTGAAAGAAATAGGGTGCCCAAAGAAACTAGAAATTACAGTCAGAATGATTAGGTTCTCAATGAAACTAGAAACTGGGCCTGAGCGGTGTAGCTTTGTATTTGTAACAAATGACTGATACTAACAGGGAACAAATATATTGGTGCTTAATTGACTGCACTATCCGATAATGTGGAACAAAATTATTTAAATCTCATAAATTCTAGGATGGAAAAAAAACATTCTATGCAAACTTTTTATTCACTTTCACCGGCTGTAAACTCTGAGGAGAGTTCTGGCTGTTTGCCCATTTCTGGGCACTAGTTTTGGTCCAGAACTTCTTGTCAACTGATAAGGGAAAGAAATCTTAAAGAGCTATATACAGCTAATCCTGAAGTGTGTAAGTGAAGTATGGAGTCAGCTTAGCAGTGAGCGATATGTAGATGCTGCAAAGATGTTTTATAAAATGAATGATGGGAGCCCTGTGACAACGAGCATAATAAAGATACATGTACCTGGAAAGAAATGTCATCTCTGGCAGAAAGTTATAGTTGTTCAAACACTTCTGGACTTTGGCCTTATTCCAGAACCTGAGTTGTGTGCACATTCGTTTTACATATCTGGCTTATTTGTATGTAGGCTCTTTGCCAAAAAATGCACTCAAACTTTTAAGGAATAACCTCTATTTAGCTGATAACCTTTATGTCACAAACGACTGGGGGGGTTCATTTTTTTCTGGAAACTCTCTTATAAAGAGAGCTGATTACCCACAAAAGAAAGGTACAAACCAAATTCATGGACAACATTATGAAGGGGAAAAACTGGAGGGGAGGACAGGCAGGTTATGATATCTGTGCAGTCCCCCTGTACAGATGACAGATGAATGATTGGAAGAACAGAAAGCAAGATGCACTTGATAACCAGTTTCTCACCCTTCGAAAGTAGTTTGTTCATTTTCTTCCTCCCATTTCTTACAATCATGTTATTTCTGTTTAACTTGGACTGTGCCTATTTACAAGCAAAGCTGTGATATTGCGCCTTTTGACCAAGGTGGCCATAGCAGTAATATCTGGCACAATAATCATATCTGATACAATAAAAACATACAGTGTATGCATATGGGATAACATTGAGAAGCACTTTTACCTTGAACACACTGTAATCACAGCCCGTCTGCAGCCTGCTGGCTGGAAGTGTGTGGTTGTACAGTCTGCAAACAGAATATACTTTGTTCAAATCAATGAAGACTTATTCTACAAAAACAAAGTTTTTCTCTAATGTAACGGACCTTGAATAATTGTATCTGAAAGACAAAATGAATTATTTTGCAACTATGCACTTTTACTAACAAAATAAGTTGGTACGTTTGTATCACTTGGAAAAGATAGCTCTGAAGGAGTAAATAAAGTAAAGAGAGAAAGAAAAAGAGAAAAGGGGGGATAGAAGGGATAGAGAGGAGAGAGAAGATAAAGCAAAGGATGTGGGAGTGGATGAAGAAAGAGGAGAGCAAGAAAGGACCTCATTTTCAAGGCGCACTACAAGCTCTGCTGATCAAATATTTAACACAAGAGATGACACTAATTTTAACATCAAAAATAACACAAATGTTGAACATGAGAGATTTTACTAATGTTTAACACGAGAGATGACACTAATGCTTAACATAAGAGATGACAATGTTTAATAGTATACAAGGAATGACACTGATGTTTTACACAAGAGATGACATCAATGTTTAACAAGAGAGATGCCCGGCTCTCTAACAATAAACCGTATTTCGCGGAGACCGGTGACAATTGTGGTCCGGGTTCATCCCGGGGGTAGGCAGGAAAGCCACACATTTCTCCAGATTTACGGTATTTACAATGAATCAAGGCCGAAAGTTTTAATACACAAGAGATGACATCAATGTTTAACAAGAGAGAGATGACACAGGTATTAGCAACTGACCCCCAGAAATCCTCGACTGTATCAAATGTTGTTATCACACGCAGATTGTCCTTCCAGTCCCGGGATTTATCATTCTTGAAAAACCACATGGCCCAGGAGTTTTGTAATGGGTGTTTAATGACCAATTCTGGGTCGGGCAGACCATCCTCTTCTTCTCTGTAATCGTCATCATCATTTAACCTTATAATTGACATTTGCTGCAAAAAACAATTACAAGGAATAAAGTTAACATTGTACAATCATAATACATTTTAACACTTTCAGTTCCAAGGAATGCATCGTACGTTTACAGGTGAACTGGAAGCCCAACAAACGCAAGATGCTCTGATTTTACTTCTTTTTATTACCTGCTGTCTAAACCCACTGGGACTGAAAGAGTTAAAGAGTTTGTCTTAGGCATGTATTTAGTGCCATGAGACATTTTAAATTGTGAAAATACTACAAGTCTGAGTGTGTGTGTGTCTGTATCCATATGCAAATGTATGTAAATCATAAAATATTTGTTTTTACAATCTTAAACACATCAACATTATTACTCAGACAGGTATTTGAAAAAAAAAAAGTATAAGGGAAAATATGTTTTAGAAAAAAAAAAAAAATCATCAGTGGTAAATTTGTTTCTCCTCGTCCCCCTCTGCTGAGCATGAGCCCTCAAACAACTCAGCCTAGTCATCCTATACTTTGCTACTGCATGCAGCTCAGCCCATGCCCTCCCTATCCTTTTAACTTCTCTCAAGTACCCATAATGTTTTTTTTAATCTGACTTTGTTTCTATGCCTCTGGGGGTTACAATGCAAAGACATTCTTGTTACATTGTTCTCATGTTTTGTTTTATCTGACTGTTTCTATGCCCCTGTGGGTTACAATGCAAGACATTCTTGTTACATTGTTCTCATGTTTTCTCAATGTGTCTCCTATCCAACGCCAGCCTCTTTTCCAAACTCGAATTTGGTTAGTTCTCTTCCAAAACTCAATATTAGTAATTATAATATTCAGGGGTGGCGGTATAGTCCCCGGAAGTCCGCAACTGACACGTGACTGAGGCCCTGTTAGGGTATATTTTCGTTCTCGATAATTTGGGACCATTATTCGGAGGATAGTCATATTTCCAGAATAATCCTACTTAATATTTGTCCAGCAACTGACAGCATCATAAATAGTCTATAGTTTTTACTCTTCTGCAGGTCACCTTTGTTGAGCGGTTTCATGAGATATCTTTCTCTCCAATCTGCTAGTATTTTGTTATCTCCCAGATTTCAGTTAAGAATTTATGTAGCAATCCTGTATGTGTTTTTATTGGGTTTAATAACTTTCGCTAGGATACCACCTTAAAATTATTATTTTTTTAGAAAATGGAAAACAGCAATGCAGAAGGAACATTTTTTCATGGAAACGGAAAACAGTATTCAGATAATATAATTATATATATATGTGTGTGTGTTTTTAAAAGGAAACAAAACAATTCTCAGGCAAACATTTTTGGGTGGAAATCATGTCATGGTTGTATGTGTGAGTATTAGTAATGAGGATTACTGCAAACTCCTGTTGACCTGTTCTTTTAATTTTATCTCCCAATTACCCAATATTATATTATTTAAATAAACACTGCAGCTGGCCTGCTGTGTGTAACTTTTGCCCCACACCACTTACATGCCTTGAGACATTCAGTTTGGCAGTACAGTTAGTAAGTATGTAGACAAATAAGCTCATTTTGTTTGTAAAAATAAAATGTTTGTGACACGACTTGTGATTGTGATCAATCATCATGCATGATGAGACGTAGCGACTACGGTGTTCGGCAATTTCCGTTACCCTGGAAACCGTTCGAAACTTGCTTCGCAAATGTCGGCTGGGGTTTCGGGATTGGTCCTAATCTCTCATGAAATTTTGCGATTGGTATGACTTTCTCCCACTATAAAAAGCTGAAATCGGCGGGAAGGAACCCGATTAACAGCGCATGTCTATGACAGCCGGACGTCCTCTGTTTTTCTGTTACATCAGTATCAGTTTGATTGAAAATAGCGATAAGTTTCAGGGTTGGCTTTAGGCTTTACCTGTTACTAGACATGGTAATTCTAGTTATAATTGAATTCTCCGTCCAATTTTACATTTGTATATAAAATGTCTTTCTTGTCAGTGGCTAGGTAGATGTACAGTGACATTTTTCAGGCAATCGCTGGCTCAGCCAGTGGCTGTGTCTCATTGCCTGCCATCTTGTCCAATGACAGTCCAATGTAAACAAAGCCAAAACGATAAGTGCGCAGTTTGGTGCGCAGAGAAAACTTCTTGTTTCTGGGTCACAAGTTTTAGCAGCTGCTTTCTACATCTCATCTCCACAAAAACCTACATATCTCAGCTCAGAAATGACACACAAGCCTAAATGAGGTACCGTTGGAAAGAGATTGTTTACAGCTATCTAACTGTGCTGGTTTTATTGGTGTAGAGGGCATTTTGAAAATTTGACTAAAGTACCTATGAGACGAGTTGAACTCACAGAACTGAATTTCCCACTTCATCTGAATGTTAATTAATGTACTTTGAGTGGCTGCAAATAAACAGGAGCTAATCATATCATTATAAAACACCTATCTTGTACTGCAGGCAGTAGGGTGTCAATTCTGTCTGTGGACATTCAATATTTCGTGACACTGTCAGCATTGCTGCAGGCCGGCAACAATTTTCGTGTCGTTTTAAGTTACTTTAAAGTTGGCCTCCTAAGTCTACCGGCTATAGTTTGATTCCCTTAACTCTGATTTAATTATAAGAGTTTAATAAAAAAAAAAATACTCTGTGGTGATAATTCATCAGACTGACAACAGCCATGACGAATGCCGTCACTAAAAAAAAAAAAAACTGAAGACAATTACTACGTTTGCAAGATTCCGGCTTCCGTTGGGTTAAAGTTTAGGAGTCACGACGCAACGCCGCAAGTCGTCAAAAAACTTGACGACCGATTTTGAAACCACTCTAGCAACAAACTAATGAACACATTTTTAAAAATAAAATCAGTATTATATTTTAATTAAAAAGAATTAAAAAACAGAACTATTTCATGCTAAACAAAGGCACATGGCTTGTTAAAGTTAGATAGGAATGAGAAAATTTACCTTCTCCGTTTCTCGCTCCGCCATCTTGTTCCGTAAAAGGACAACATCTAGTGTGCCAGCTTTTCTCTAACCTGGCAATTCAAGCTCAGATATCAAATGCAGACTAAATTTGGCTGCGGCGAATGGATATTTTTTATAATTAAAGAAAGAACATGCGAAAGAGCAAGCAGTTTTTAAGCAGGGATTCTTTGTATCTTCATCTAGTTACCTCGTCAAAGTGTTAATAGGAAACGGTACATGTTGGGATCTTCTGTGAGTTCTTGCTAATGCGTTGTATAAGCTGATCTTTATTTCTTTAATGCATTTCTTGGATGTTGTCATTCCACAATTTAGGCGATTTTTTTCATTGTTAAATGTCCAATATATTTTTGGTTATTCTTGTCATGAACAAACGATCTCATTCATTGCTCTTTAATTAACTGTAAAGCTGGTTTCAGTTATAGTTTTCTTCTAATTTTTTTTTTTTCAACTGTATCGCTTTTTGTTACCCCTCCAGCTCTCCGACATCTCATCCTTGTCATACTTCTGTGTCCATCCGAAAATGCAAATGAGTTATGTTATGCTTTTGCACTTATAAGTCGTAGAAACGTTCGCGTGTTTGACACAGGTAGCGTAAAGCCTCCCGCCCCCCTTTTCCAAAAATAAAATAACAAAAAAAATTAACAGTTCAAGCAAGAAGAATAAAACTCTATAAAGGGAGGTGGTAAGGAAACGTCCCTGTTTAAAAAACAAACATCCAGCGGTTTCTGACCAGAATCAATATAATATCATTGCACTGATGTCTTCTTCTTCTTCTCCTATGGTTTTCACCCGCGGAAAGTTTATAGTGACGCTCCTCACTAATCAGACCCAGAGAGCGTCCACAGTTCCCATAGATGTGTCTGTGATGCTATGACCACGTTCCACATTAATCACATTCTTCTGAGAGTGGTAACAACAATAATCAAAACTATTATTGTGCACTTGAACAAGGTTAAGGTTCCTCGTCCTCGCCCCTAGAAATTATAAGGGAACTATCCCCCAACCCCCAACCCCCTTTTTTCACCCCACCCTTTTTAACCCCCTTCTCTGAAGATTTCTCAGTGGCAGTACCCTTGTCTGAGAGAACTCTGGGAATTTGTGGATGCGTCTGGTGTGCTGAGACGAAAGACTTCACTGATCACTTGGAGAGGAGGACACCAGTGGCTCTGTCTGGAATGCCATGGGGATTTTCCTTATTAATCACATTCAGAGAAAATCCGTGGATCTGTTCGGAGTGCAGAGGAGATGGGAGTCATTAACAGTCACATTCGGACAGCACCAGTGTATCTGTCCGGATGCCTGGCCTGCTAGCGTAGTTTGTTAAACCTGACTTCGGAGCGACCGGGTGACGACCTCCTTGTGGTCTGGGTTCACGCCCGGGGTAGGCAGAACAGCCACATTTCTCCCACATTTACGGTTTCTATCATGGAATCAAGGCCGAAGGGTTGCGATATCCATAGTACTGAGCCAAAAGGGTTAACAACTCATGGTTTCTGGATATTTTAAATATATATATGTCCTTATTGCAGAGGTCATAGCCGTTACTAATCACATTCGGAGAGTACCCGGGGATCTGTCCGGAGGGGAGAGATAATGGCCCTCACAATGAATTCACATTCTGCCACAGACAGTTTCCTGCACCGAAAGAACTCCCCACCTTCTTCTTCTTCTTCTCCTGCGTTCGACATCAGTCATGCTAAACATTGAGTCCAGTCTGGGTCACAAATAGGAATGTGCGTTTAAGGTCGCCACCGGTCCCCCATAGCTTCTCTTTCAATGTGGCTCCCTTGGGCCAGATCCACAGTCTTTGCTGGAAGAGGTTAGGGCAATGCTGTAGTATGTGCCCAGGGGTATGTCTTTCTGCTCCACAATCACAGGCAGCAGATTCTTTTATGCCTATCCTGTACAGGTGTGCTCGAAGACCACAGTGTCCAGTCCGAAGTCTAAAAATTGTTGTTTGTTCTTTCCTGTTGAGTTTGTTTATGCTGTCACTCTCTGGTCTGTAATCTCCATTCTGCCTTCTCCACTCCCGCTTGAAAGACTGCTTTAGCGCTGTTTTGGTTTCCTTGTAGCTGTGTGGTGGATGAGGTTGTGGAAGATTACTCCCAGCTTTTGCCAACTCATCTGCTCTCTCATTTCCTTGAATACCACAGTGGGCTGGTATCCACTGTAAGACCAGTTCTGCTTTCTTGGAGAGTAAACCAATGTTGGTCCTTATATCTGTAATTAGTTTGTCTTGTTTTTTGCTTGATAGTGCTTGGAGAACAGACAATGAGTCACTAAGTATAGCAATTTTGTGCCCTCTGTGTTCTTGATTGATGAGATGTTGGACTGCAGAAAGGAGGGCAGTTGCCTCAGCTCTGAAGTTAGTGCAGGTGTCACCTGCTGGTAGAGAGAGAGAGAGTTTCTGCTCTACTGCTAGGGGGTTTAATGTATATTCCAAAACACCCCTTTCTGACTACTTCTATAGCAGAGCCGTCGGTGAAAACCTGAGTCTAAGTGGTGTTTGGATATTTCTCATCAAGCATAGCAAGAGTCAGGGTTCTCTGTTGTGTCTCCGTCTGGGTATCTTTTGAAGTGATCCCTGGTACCTTTAGGACTACATTTGCCTTCTCTGGTTTGCTTGTCCATGGTTCTGGCCTAAGTTTTTCGCACAATGCTACATCTCTTTCAAGCAGATCTCGGTGCTGTCTGTACAGTTCTCTAGCAAGATGGTTGGGGCTCTGACGCTTCAGTCTGTTTTTTGTTCTCTCTTGAAATTTAAAATGCAGTGGATGACTTTCAAGTCGTTTTAATTTATCATACTGTAAAAGAGTTTTGTATTGTCTTCTGAGTTCGAGTGGTTCAGTATCTGCTATCCTCTCTATCGCTCTGATGGGGGTGGTTTTCATGGCTCTGAGAACAATCCTTAATCCCATATTCTGAACCTTGTCCAGTTTTCCCATTGTTGTCTTGGCTGCTGCAGCCCATGCAGTGAAGGCATATTCCATGATTGGCCTGACTGCTCCAGTATATACTTGTTTTAGGATTCTGGAGTTGGCGCCCCATGTGGTACTCGCTAATTTTTTCATCACTGCAAGCTTCTTGAATGCTTTCCCATGTAATGCTTCTACGTGTGACTTCCAAGTTAGTCGCGAATCAAGTGTAACGCCAAGAAAGATAGGAGTGTCAGTCTGTGGAATGAGCTGGTTTTTTATCCAAATTGTTATATTTATTATTTTTTGGGGGAGAGAGATAATAGTGATGCTGTGCTTTTTGAATTATTTAGCTTTAGCCCCAACTTTTCGGTCCAGGCTTCTACATTTTCCACAGTTTTCTGTAACAGATATGAGGCTGTGGTAGTGTATTCGGAGGCTGTCCAAGCTGCAAAGCCATCAGCATGTAGGGTATTATAAACGTGCTGGTGGCAGGTTGCTGTGATATCATTTATGTAAACCAGGAACAGAGTTGGTGCTATCGCACTGCCCTGGGGAACTCCTTCTCTTAGTTTTGCCAATTTGCCGATGTGTCCATCAATTCTGAATCTGGCTCTGCATTGGAAAAGAAAGTCTTTGATCCACTTGTACATGTTGTGCACAACTCCTGCCTGTAGCAGTTTTAGATGTAGGCCTTCTTTCCAAACTGTATCGAAAGCACGAGAGAGGTCAAAGAAGACAGCAAGAACCTTCTTTTTTTCATGGAAGGCATTCTCTATTTCCTGTGCCAGATATGTCAACTGGTCGTCTGTGTTTCTGTGCTGTCTGTATCCTGTCTGTGTGGTGGTGATTACAGAGTTTGTCTCCAAGAACCGCATTAGTCTTTTATTTACTAATTTCTCCATCAGTTTTCCTACACAACTAAGAAGGCTGATGGGTCTGTAGCTTTTTGGGTCTCTCCTGTCTCCACCTTTTTTAAGGATAGGCTGGATGAGAGCTTCCTTCCAGGCTGACGGTACCACCCCTTTTTGCCAGCTCTGGTTGTAAATACAGAGAAGAAACTTCTTGGCAGCAGGTCCAAGATGAGAGAGAAATTCGTTTGTAATGCCGTCAGCCCCTGGGGCTTTCTTCATTTTCAACTCTCCAATTCCAGCTTCCAGATCTTGCATGGTAAACTTTTCTGACATGCAGGCCTCGGTTGTTTTTGTGCTAGGGTCTGCTAGAAGAGTCTTGATTTGGTTTCGTACGTCTTTTTTTCTTTGCATGGGAATATGAACCTCAGTTTCCTTCTGGTGTGTTTCAGCTAGCACATCTGCTGCTACCTTGCCAGTAACAGCTCCATCGTCTGTTAGGAATACAACTCTGGCTTTTTCTGTCTTGTCTCCATTCAGGCTTTTCGTGAGATTCCACAGACGTGAAGTGTCCTTCTCGAGGTTAAATGACGCCGTCTTTTTGTGCCAGCTTTCCATCATCTGATTTTTTCTCTCTTTGATGAAAGCTGCTTTTGCTCTGTTATGAAGTATTACATTTTTATCTATCAGGATCCTTCTCCATATTTATCCTCCTGGTACTAAGTTTTGAATGCAGAGTGTCCAGTTCAGGCGACCAGTAAGGTTTAAAGTTTTTCCTGCTGCCTCGTGGTATGTTACCCTTGGCTGCATTTAGAACAGTTGTGTTACTCCCCACCAAACAGGTGGGATTGTGGACTTTCCCGCTCTAGACGGGGACGGTTTGATGTTGTACTGCCTGTGGTAGCCATGACAATTGAGACACAAATGGCGACTTGAGAATCTCAGAAGTCGGCTTTTCTGGTTTCTGACGGCGGGCATGTCCTGGTAGTCTCTGTGCTTCTGGTGGTCTGTTTTTACCTTTTATGAACACAAAGTCTGAAACCGCAGAGCCATGACTATGCACCTAGAGGCCAGACGTCGTCAGATGCACATGGACAGAGTTTGTGAGGCTAGACGTAGGATGGCACTGGCTGCAGCAAACACCTCACAAGTTGGTTCCTTTATTTTTGTAGCAAACAACCCAGCAGTTGGCTCTTCTCTTCTTTCAGTAAACATCTCACGATTTGGTTCTTTACTTCTGGTTATAAACACCTCACAAGTTTGATCTTTTCCTCTTGTAGTCAACACTTCACAAGTTGTTCTTCTTTTAGTAAACACCTCACCAATTAGTTCTTTTCTTCTTGTACTTGTAGTAAATACCTCACCAGTTATTTTTCTCTTTTTGTAGTAAACACCTCACCAGTTATTTTTATCTTTTTGTACTAAACACCTCACCAGTTATTCTTCTTTTGTCGTAAAAACCTCATCAGTTATTCTTCTCTTTTTATAGTAAACACTGCACTAGGTGTGCTTCTCGTCTGTAGTCTTCTTCTTCTTCACGTTAACCACCTGTAAATTCCAACAGAAAATTCTGAGTCTTTGTCCACCTCTGGACTTTAGTCTGATTCCAGAACCTGCTTTCCTGTGTTGATGCCCGCAACTCAGGTCTCTGGTTCCATAGTTTCTGTCTCCTCATGTGCAATGTGATCTGTTTTTTGCGTTATCACATCATCATCATCACCAGTTCTCGTTAGCTTGTTTTCAGACGTGACTGTATGTCTTCTTCTGTCCCTTCCTAGTAGGGACACACACTGCCAAGCTTCACTGGTTGTTGGTTTGGACTGTTTGTCATGATCTTAGTTTTCTTTGTATTTATTCTCATCCAACTTTTCTGCTGTCAGTTAGTCTGTGTACTTTCTCTCTTGTATATGTTCATCTCATCTGTCGTGCAATGATTCATTACACATCGGTTGGGTAAGGCTGATAACCTGTCAAACTGTAATCTGCCCAAAATTCAAACTCAGAAATATATAGTCCCATCTTATCTATATATATAGGCCAACATTATTATGTCTGCGGTTACTCCTAAACCTCCACTTTTAAATAGTATATCTCTTGGGGATATATTGGAGTTAATTGAGGTTTTCTTGGAAACCGATTTACTCTTGCCCCCGTATATACAAGGAACTTCTTTTGGTACCAACAACCTGGAAATGTTTATCTGACGCCATCTCCTTGCCAGCTTCTCAAGCCTCCAGATGTGTTATCTGTGTATACTTTAAATTTTCAAGCAATCGGGATAGGGCAGTTTTTTGTGCAGGTAATTAATTTACGAGTACAGAATTGTTGTCCTGTAAAGTATCACTGCTGTAGAGAAATCCATATCGCTGTGTGATCTCACTGAGTTTCTACCATTCTGATCGCTAGAGTTTCGAACGAGATTTCCACTGTACATACTAAATAGCTTATGCCCTCAATAAACCCGACCCATACTGATAAACATTTAAATGCCCTACACCTTGTAATTTAAACTACTTACAGAATCTGTACATACGAGATGGGGACAGAATTGGGTCAGGGCAATCAAAGTATGTGTGTGCTTGACCCAGATCAAGTGCTGGGAGCGGTTGAGAAAACTAGTGAATGCAGGTTACTGACAGTAAATATGGTGTTTGTGTTGCAGAGTGAGGGGGATAGGGGGAGATGATTATGTGTTAGACCACTTCATCTATATCTCCACTGCATATCTGACTTGCCTTCTATTGCACTAAACAGACAGATAAATATAGGAGACTTATGTCTTTTTTGGTCTGGAGAGGCAATCTGAGGATGAAACAAGAGAGCCAGCAGATGGGAGGTGGATGACCAATGATATGTTACCCTATTGATGATGAATGCTGAGTTATTTCTTGACAGTTTTATTTTCTGAAGAGCTGCAGAAGATTCACAGTCTCCACCAACATCCAACCACTCCTACCCACCATAACCAACTTGTTTACTTAACACCTGTGAAGTTTCCTGACCATCTCCAAAAATGGGGGAGATTGTGCCTCAAACAGCTACCAGTGCCAGAGCTTAATGTGGCTCAAAGACATGTGTGTCCTTGAACTGGTAATAGAGACTTGCTAGATAACGATACAAGTTTGCTGGTATAGTGAATTAGTATGCTTGCTATTGATCCAGTGGAGCATGTATTCCAGTCTAAAGACAGTCAAATCATCCGGAGCTGAGGGAGGCATCATAGACAGAGAAAAGAGAAGATAAGTCTAATGCTTCACTGATGTTGGTTCCTCACAGCTCCTGTGTCCAATGATGAGAAGATGTCACCTCCAGGACCCGGCTGTCTGCCTAGTTTCCTTAGGATCTAGACATTAGTGCTGTAAATTTCTTTCACTGATAGCTGGAATTCACTTCAATTGTTTTTGTACAGATATTATACTAAATACATGCATTCATTTTCATGGCTGACTTAGGTTTCTCTATGTCACCTTCTTAAGTGTTTAGCAGTTGTATGTGTATGTATCTTCATTATATGTGTTAACATGGTTATGATAATGAACTATCATAACCTGGGGGCTTTCTTTAGTAAGTAGTGGGGGTCCAGCCAAGTGTGCCTAGAAATATTTTATATATATATATTGACATATTTTGTAGTGCCAATACTTGAGTTGCCCTACTCCAGAGAGAAGTTGATCGTATATTGGCCGCGGGGAATCCCTGACCAATACGAGCCAAAACGGACTCAACAAATTATCTCTGAGTGCTGCTGGTTCTGAAGGAGAAATCCTTACATTAGGCACGCGACAGGAGTGATATGTGACATCATCTGCAACATCAAGATCCTCAAGCATGGTGAATGGAGTCCATCGTATGCCTCTTAATGTCCTGTCTACTGTGTTCTTTAGTATCCAATCAATCACAAGGTTGAAGAGGAGAGATGACATAACACATCCCTGTCTTACACCCGTCTTTACTGGGAAAGATGTATTGTAATTTTTTATACTGCAGGAAAAGTCTTTATAGAAGAGAGCAATTATGTTGACTATTTTTTCTGGAATTCCATAATGTCGTAAAATTTTCCACAGACCGTCTCTATGGACGCTGTCAAAAGCTTTCTTTAAGTCCACAAAATTAATATATATACTTCTCTGCCATTCGTTGCATTGTTCTAAAATGTTACGTATGACGAAGATGTGCTCAGTTGTTCCTCTGCCCTTTCTGAATCCTGCTTGTTCCACTCGTAGGCATTTATCTACTCCTTTTTCAAGCCGCATTATGATGATTTTACAAAATATTTTGCTTGGTACTGAGAGTAGAGTAATTCCCCTCCAATTATTGCAGTCTGTTAAGTCTCCTTTTTGGGGGATTTTGACTATTGTTCCTTCAGTCCAGTCATCAGGCAACACTTCTTTTTTCCCAAATATCCTTGAACAATGGTTCTAGAATGCTAGCAGTTGTGTTGGGATCTACTTTGAGAAGTTCTGCTGGCAGTTCGTCTTTGCCTGGTTCTTTGTTGTTCTTTAAAGTGTGGATAGCTTTAAGGATTTCTTGTTTGCTTGGTGGTTCAGTAATAATGTCAATGTCCTGAGAGGCTGGTTGAATATCTGGGGGATTTTCAGGATCAGGTCTGTTCAAGAGGTCGGAGAAGTGTTTAGTCCACTGCATGTCTTGTTTTTGTTCTGTGGTGAGCAGTCTGCCTTGCTTATCTCTGATGGGTATGCTGTGATAATTGTTTCTGTTTCCGCAAATTTGCTGGGTAATTTTGTGTAGGGTTTGTAGATCATGTGCTTTAGCAGCATTTTCTGCTGTTTCTGCAAGATTTTCCATAAATCTTCTCTTGTCAGCTCTTGCACTTTTCTTGGTCATTTTATTGTTTCACAGATCTGACTTATTTGTATGCAGATTGTTGGTTCCTTGCCTCTCAGGCAGATGTACTCCAACTTCAATGGAAGCCCCTAGTTAGTTGACTTTTACGACATGCTTATTGGGGAGGCAGTGGGTCTATTGTTTTCTCAACAATGGGGCCCTGGAACCCACATGGGATCTCCTTGTAGTAAACACTCACCAGTTGTAGGCCCTACTCCTGTCCTTGTAGTAAACACTCACCAGTTGTACTCCTGTCCTTGTAGTAAACACTCACCAGTTGTACTCCTGTCCTTGTAGTAAACACTCACCAGTTATTCATCTCTTCCTGTTGTAAACACTTCTTCTTGTAATAAACACACCTTAAACGTTTTTTTTTTTTCTCTTCCTATAGTAAAAATCTCACATTGTTTATTTAGTTTTCTCTTCTTGTAGCAAATAAAGGTCATGCATTCGGGTCCTCCTGGAGCCAGACTTTTTTCAAAAATGACCTTGGCTCCCAGGTCAGTCCAGCTTAAAATGTGTACCGGGTACAGTCCTGAGAAGTAAAGACAGCTGGCAAAATGTTGACATCACCCACCGAGTGCTGATTGATCTATAAAATATAGTTCTAGCACTATATGCCCAATACACCTGAAGGCATGGGGAAAAGGTCCTTTTCTTTACCTACAGCTGAATTCACCAGTGTCTCCTATCATTAGTTTATTGGACAAGTGGTATTTCAGTCTGTTATTTCTCCAGTGGAGTCTGAGAATTGCAGTTTGTTCATTCCAGTTAAGTTGTTGATAGACTATATGTAACTTTTCTGGCAGCCTAGAAACTCTGGTAAAATTATATAACTGATATAACGAATTTAGGGAGGGAAGTGAGAAGGCTAGAAGACAAGAAATAAAAAGTGTTGGAAATCTGCTGCAGCCAACCTACACAGCGGAGATGGCACCTGGTGTAACCAGAGGGTCTGGCCGGCTCACTACACTCAGAGGAAAGGCAAGACGGATATTTAACCAGATTGTGACAGGTACCATTATTATTGGAACTGCGCTGGCTGCTGAAGATGAGGACGGAGCATGCATAGGAATGCCCCGAATAATGTGTTGTCAATTCTTGACTCAACTCAACTCAATTGATTGAATACAGGGAACGAGAAGCCTATGGCACAGCACTAGCAAACTCACTAATATATCTTTTTTATTTTTATAATAATGTTTATTTATGGTAATTTAAAAAATAATGTCAACCAAACATAGGTATTATGCTGTATTATTTTAAGGAAATTATTTGACTCTTGAACAGACAGAATCTGCTTGTTGCAACATGCTGACAGATGCTGCAGCACAGGCTGATCTGGGTCTCTCCCATCACAATCAGTGAGTACTTTCTCTCCCATTTCTCAGGCCTGAAAGCTCACCACTGATCCTCTTGCTGACAGCCATATTTGTCTTATTCCAGTTGGTTATTTTGCTGACAACCACATGTCTTATGTCATACTGACAGTTGATTCTTTTGCTAACAACATCTCTGATGTCCTTCTGATGTTGATTCTTTTTCTCATAACCACATCTCTCATATCCCATTCCCCACTGATTCTCTTGCTGAAAACCACAATTATCCTACTCTCTGTTGATTCTCTTGCAGACAATCACATCTCTTATGTCCTACTCCCCAGTGATTCTCTTGCAGACAACCACATCTGTTATGTCATACCCCCCAGTGATTCTCTTGCAGACAAACATCACTCTCATATCCTACTCCCCAGTGATTCTCTTGCAGACAACCATCAATCTCATATCCTACTCCCCAGTGATTCTCTTGCAGACAACCACATCTCTTATGTCATACCCCCCAGTAATTCTCTTGCAGACAACCATCATTCTCATATCCTACTCCCCAGTGATTCTCTTGCAGACAACCACATCTCTTATGTCATACCCCCCAGTGATTCTCTTGCAGACAACCACATCTCTTATGTCATACCCCCCAGTAATTCTCTTGCAGACAACCACATCTCTTATGTCATACCCCCCAGTAATTCTCTTGCAGACAACCATCACTCTCATATCCTACTCCCCAGTGATTCTCTTGCAGACAACCATCATTCTCATATCCTACTCCCCAGTGATTCTCTTGCAGACAACCACATCTCTTATGTCATACCCCCCAGTAATTCTCTTGCAGACAACCATCACTCTCATATCCTACTCCCTAGTGATTCTCTTGCAGACAACCATCACTCTCATATCCTACTCCCCAGTGATTCTCTTGCAGACAACCATAACTCTCATATCCTACTCCCCAGTGATTCTCTTGCAGACAACCATAACTCTCATATCCTACTCCCCAGTGATTCTCTTGCAGACAACCATCACTCTCATGTCCTACTCCCTAGTGATTCTCTTGCAGACAACCATCATTCTCATATCCTACTCCCCAGTGATTCTCTTGCAGACAACCATCACTCTCATATCCTACTCCCCAGTGATTCTCTTGCAGACAACCATCATTCTCATATCCTACTCCCCAGTGATTCTCTTGCAGACAACCATCACTCTCATATCCTACTCCCCAGTGATTCTCTTGCAGACAACCACATCTCTTATGTCATACCCCCCAGTAATTCTCTTGCAGACAACCACATCTCTTATGTCATACCCCCCAGTAATTCTCTTGCAGACAACCACATCTCTTATGTCATACCCCCCAGTAATTCTCTTGCAGACAACCACATCTCTTGTGTCATACCCCCCAGTAATTCTCTTGCAGACAACCATCATTCTCATGTCCTGCTCGCGGGTTATTCTCTTGCTGGTGATCACATCTCTCATATCCTACTCCCCAATTTTTCTTGCTTTGTGAGTTAGAACTTTGTGAATTAGAGCTTTAGGAATTATAGCTTTGTGAGAGAGAGTTTTGTAAAGGGGGCTTTGTGAGAGTTTTGTAAAGAGGGCTTTGTGAGAGTTTTGTAAAGAGGGCTTTGTGAGAGTTTTGTAAAGAGGGCTTTGTGAGAGTTTTGTAAAGAGGGCTTTGTGAGAGTTTTGTAAAGGGGGCTTTGTTAGAGTTTTGTGAAAGAGAGCTTTGTGAAAAGAGCTGAAAGGAAGCTTTATGTATTAAAGATTTGTGAAAGAACTTTAAAAGTATGGAGGTCAAAAGAAATTAAAACTTATATTTAACTTAAAATCTTTAATTCTATTGTCAAATCAGTACTGGTGTATGGAGAGAAAAAATAGAGAACAACTAAGGCATTTATAATAAACTACAAGCATTCATTAACTGGTGCCTCCACAGAAGAGAGGAATTAAATGGTTTGATATAATCACTAATGTGGGGCTTTAAGTAATAACTAAACAAGTTCCAGTGGACCAAGAGGTAAAGAAAAGATGCTGGTGTTAAATAGGTCTCATTTGGGGGATAAAAGGCAGAAGAAGAAGAAGAAGAAGAAGACGAAGAGGAAGAAGAAGAAGAACGGAGCTTTGGGAAAGAGAGCTTTGTTAAAGAAAGCATATAGCTTAGTGAGAGAGAGAGAGAGAAAGCTTTGTGAAAGAGAGTTTTGTGAAAGAGAGTTTTGTGAAACAGAGCTTTGTGAGAGAGTTTATCAGACACAGCTTTGGGAAAGAGAGCTTCCGAAAGACAACTGAAAGAGAGCTTCAGATAGACAGCTAAAAGAGAGCTTTTTGAATGTAAGCTTCAGAGAATTTTGTGAAAGAAAGTTTTGCTTGCATTCTTCCTCTTGCCAGGGCCATGGTTGAGCCGTTAGACATAGTAGAGGAGGCAGTATCAGAAAGACCCTTGAGGCACATACCTGAAAACAGACCAAAACCTGACCAGTCAATATCATGTCCTCCCTCTCTTAAAGGCATTAAGAGAGATCAGGTGTATAAGGTTCTCCATCCACATACATACTGAATGAGTGGCTTATTGATGAGATTTCTGTGAACTGGTTAGCAGAAAAACCTGCTGGGGCTGTCTTCTTGCACTTAAGGCATGTAGATAATTGTTGAAATAGCCGACTGTCTGGTAATGTGGCTGTTGATATTATAAGTGACTGTCAAGTGATGTGACTGTTGGTGTGGCTGTCTGGTGATGTGGTAGCTGACATGACTGACTGTATATGTTGTTTATATGACTGTCTGGGGATGTGGTAGCTGACATGACTGACTGTATATGTTGTTTATATGACTGTCTGAGGATGTGGTAGCTGACATGACTGACTGTATATGTTGTTTATATGGCTGTCTGGTGATGCGGTAGCTGACATGACTGACTGTATATGTTGTTTATATGGCTGTCTGGTGATGCGGTAGCTGACATGACTGACTGTATATGTTGTTTATATGGCTGTCTGGTGATGCGGTAGCTGACATGACTGACTGTATATGTCGTTTATATGGCTGTCTGGTAATGTGGTTATTGATATGAATGTCTTATGATGTGGTGATGTCTCACAGCACGAAGCTCTAGATATAGCTAAGGACCACAGGCTTAAAAGAGGAAGGTCTTGGATGGCACAAGCAGAAGATACAATTAGACGTGTTCATGCTTGAAACTATTTGGCAGGGAGGTTAGTGGATTAGAGTTGCCGAGCAACAAGCAGAATTTTGTAGAGTTCTAATCACACTGGTCGGGAATGCAGAAACTAGCCAGCAGGTGCCGCGGAATCAGAAGTTCAGCAACTTATTCGTAATTTCCACCCAGGTGATGAGATTTTGTTAACCAAATGCTCTGTTTTTAGAGATAAAATAAATGCTAAAGCGAATTGACGACCCTCAGCGCAGCAAAGCCTGGCATATGATGTCACAACATCTCATTTGAGAATGGTAGTAGAGGCAGTTTATATGAGATTCTGATTTACTTATTTATAGGACAGTCTGATGTGATTGTTTTTATGATAATCTGATGTGGCTGTTTATATGATAATCTGATGAAGCTATTTTTATGATAATCTGATTTGGTTGTTTAATTGACATTCTGAAATGGCTTTTATGTGATAATCTGATGTGATTGTTTATTTGAGAGCTGATGTCGTTGTTTATATGATTATTTGATGTGGTTGTTTATATGATTATTTGATGTGGTTGTTTTTATGATTATTTGATGTGGTTGTTTATATGATTATTTGATGTGGTTGTTTAAATGATCATTTGATGTGATTGTTTATATGATTATCTGATGTGGTTGTTTTTATGAGAATCTGATGTGACTGCTTATATGAGAATCTGATGTGACTGCTTATATGAGAATCTGATGTGGTTGTTTATAGGACAATCCCTTCTTCTTCTTAGTGTTAACCTGCTGTTAACTCAGATGGAAAGTTCTGGTTGTCGTCCACTTCTGAACTTTTTTATTTGGTCCAGTACTTGTGTTTTGCATGCACATCCATTTTACAGAGCAAGCTTATTAAATATGACGATTTGATGTTATTCTTAATATAACAAACTGATGTGGTTGTTATTAATATAATAATCATGTTTGGTAACTTGGATGACATTCTGATTTGGCTGCTGATTTGATCTTTTGTTTACTGACAGGTATGTGAGTGCCTGGTCGAGCCCTCTGGCAGCCCCGGAAAGGTCCTTTGATCACAGCAGACAAGGCCCTGTTCATCCTCAGTCATGGCAAACACTAGGTGCAGACATGAGGCTGCGGCAGAATTTCCTTAGTTCCCCAAAAAAGCCGCCATCAAACATCAACTGCAAATGTTATCACCACTGACATATGGGTGTAGCTTTGTCATTTACTGACATATAGGTGTAGCTTGGCGTATACTGACATAGGGGTGTAAAAAGGCATATACTGACATATGGGTGTAGCTTTGTCATTTACTGACATTTGGGTGTAGCTTGGCATTTACTGACATATAGGTGTAGCTTGGCGTATACTGACATTTGGGTATAGCTTGGCATTTACTGACATATGGGTTTATACTATACACTAAGAAATACATACACTAAGCCATACATACACTACCAAATACCATACACTAACAAATACCATACACTGTCAAATACCATCACTAACAAATACCATACACTAACAAATACCATACACTAACAAATACCATACACTAACAAATACCATACACTAACAAATACCATACACTAACAAATACCATACACTAAAAAATACCATACACTAACAAATACCATACACTAACAAATACCATACACTAACAAATACCAAACACTAACAAGTACCTTACACTAACAAGTACCATACACTAACAAATACCACACACTAACAAATACCATACACTAAAAAATACCATACACTAACAAATACCATACACTAACAAATACCAAACACTAACAAGTACCATACACTAACAAATACCATACACTAACAAATACCATACACTAACAAATACCATACACTAACAAATACCATACACTAACAAATACCATACACTAACAAATGGATGTAACCTGGAATATACTGACAAATGGATGCAGCCTGACATGCAGCTTGTGACTACTACCCCTCCCTCTTCCACACCGTGAAATTTATTTCTACTCATGAGATAGTTACTAAACAATCTATCAATCCCGAGCCCATATAATCAGTACAAAACTTCACATTTTGTCTATACTGAGCCCAGCTAATGCTTACAAAACTTCACATTTTGTCTATACTGAGCCCAGCTAATGCTTGCAAAACTTCACATTTTGTCTATACTGAGCCCAGCTAATGCTTGCAAAACTTCACATTTTGTCTATACTGAGCCCAGCTAATGCTTACAAAACTTCACATTTTGTCTATACTGAGCCCAGCTAATGCTTACAAAACTTCAGATCTTGATAACTAATTTATCCTAATCAAACGTTACATCTTTTATCTATTCAGAAATCAAGTTATGAGTAATCAAGTTCTCTTTTTTACACATCGTTCAGAACATTGCTTGGTTAAAAAAAAAAAAATTGAAATAAAGCAGTAAAATATGAAATTGTCATTATTCTTTGTTGAGATGGTAATGAAATATGAGCCGTGTGTTATACTGAGAAAAGTTCCCAGACTACAACATGAATTCCAACATTCTATGTAGAACCAATTTTAACATTTGGTTGTGAATCTTTATAGAGTAATAAACAGATTTAGAAATTCCCCTATGTGGTTTCACCAAAGAATGCTTAAAATTAACTGGACAGCAAGAATGAGTAATCTAGAAGTTTTGAAATAGGCCAAAGCAGCTTATAAAAAGTATGTGAAAAAGGCATCCATTTTTGTGTGAACATATCATTTAAAAAAGAGAACGGCTGGAACCTGTCATAAATGGAACCTGTAATAGCTGGAACTTGTCATAAATGGAACCTGTTATAGCTGGAACCTGTCATAAATGGAACCTGTTATAGCTGGAACCTGTCATAAATGGAACCTGTTATAGCTGGAACCTGTTATAGCTGGAACCTGTCATGAATGGAACCTGTTGTAGCTGGAACCTGTCATAAATGGAACCTGTTATAGCTGGAACCTGTCATAAATGGAACCTGTTATAGCTGGAACTTGTCACAAATGGAACCTGTTATAGCTGGAACCTGTCACAAATGGAACTTGTTATAGCTGGAACTTGTCACAAAAGGAATCATTTTTTGGACAGATGGGTAGAGAAATACAATGAGAGGGAATACTTGATAGCCTTTTCTCATGGCATGGATGGGTGAGTAAACTAACGGTTACTGACATAGAGAACTACTTGCTGGGTATAAGTAAAGTGAACTTCGAAGTAACTGGGGGACACATGTGGACCCAATGGGACCCACGTAGACACAAGAGACCCACGTGGACACAAGGGTACCCATGTAGACACAAGGGGACCCATGTGGACACAAGGGGACTCACGTAGACCCAAAGGGACCTATGTGGACACAAGGGGACCCAAGAGGACCCACATGGACCTAAGGGGACCCACGTGGACACAAGAGGACCCACGTTGACACAAGGGAACCCACTTGGACACAACAGGGCCCACGTGGACACAACAGGACCCACGTGGATACAACAGGACCCACATGGACACAAGGGCATCCACGTGGACCTAAGGGGACACAACATGGATCCAAGGGGATCGACATGGACCAAAGGGGATTCACGTGGACACAGAGGCCCACGTAGACACAAGGGGGCCCACGTGGACACAAGGGGACCTACGTGGACACAAGGGAACCCACGTGGACAAAAGGAACCCACGTGGACACAAGGGGACCTACGTGGACACAAGAAGACACACGTGCACAGAAATAGTGTTTTTAAACAAATCAATCAAATGGTCACAGTTTGAAACTGCACTGACAACTTAAAAACACTGCAACCGATACTTCAACTTTTGATGATTCATTTATCACTGTAGTTCTGAAAACAGATAACGGTGTAATATCTTTGAATGGAACTGCAGTAATATGCTTTTTAGTCTCTGCATGACTCTTTAAGTCTTGTATTTTCGCTTTAATTTCACACTTGCAGTCCTTACAACAAGCCTTGGTCATATCTCCAAGAACTGCCATCACCCAGTCTTTAATTTTGTCATCATGCAGCCACTCTTTCTTAAATGTTCGCTCATACTTTACTTTTGGCATGTTGAAAGTTTTTGTTTTTTTTCAAAGTAATGCGCTGGAATCCATTCCTCACCTGGAGGGGTCTGTAAGGCTGCAAACCTGCATGTCATCCTCTGCTCTACCCAGCCATGATTTGCCCCTTTTAAGCCTATTGTCCTTTTTTTTAAAGAACATGTGGTGCAAAGCGTGCTTCAGATCTGAGCTTATCTTGAGGTATGCACGAGTCCTACAAATCTTGATCTTGTAGTTTATGGAGGAAAGTCAAGAAGGTACCTCATTGCTACACAAGAGGTGTCTCCAGTGCACCCAAGATTAATACGCATTGCTTCATTCTGCACCTTCTCAAGTCTTTCAATTTGAGTATGGCTGAAAGTGAGGAAGACAAGAGCATATTCGATGGGAGAAAGTACAAATCCCTAGAACAGAAGCAGAAGCAGTCTCTGCTCATTGTTAGCGGCGGCCAGGACCTTCATTGCTGACAAGCCTTTGAATGCTTTTGTTATAACATGGTCAACATGTTCTTTGAAGGATAGGATGCGATCAAACCTTACTCCGAGGTATGTCATCAGATTTGTTCTCGTCAAAGTGTCCTCGCTGCTTTCTACTGCTGGTAAGTCTGCCTTCACTATATGCGTGTTCAAGGAGAACCACGTTACTGTGGCCTTCGAAGGGTTGACATGAGCATTAGAATTAAGTTCACTCTCCATTGACTTGGCAATCTCTTGACGTTCTCTTCCATGTCTATATACTAAGAGGTCATCAGCAAATAACAAGGTCCTGCCAATCCTGTAAATTTCTGCTCTGTTATCAGCACTGTGTACACGTTGAATAGCACTGGAGACAGAGGAAAACCTTGAGACAATCCTGGGCTGATGGTTATCGATTCTGAGGACCAACAACCACACCTGAGTATCATTCATCTCTGAAACAGTACTATGGCTATCCACCGGGTCATGAAGGGAGATTCTTGCAATTTGAGAAGTATGTGCACCAAGTATTCAAATGATACTCTGTTTTACGCATCCTCTAAGTCTAGTGCAGCTGCACATATCTATTCTCATTTGAAAACCTTCATAGACTTCACAGGGACTGTAAGTATGTAAGTGCTCGGATCTCCTTCTCAATAAATCCTGCACCGAGTAGCGGCTGACGATACCAATCCTGCGTTGGTTACTTATTTGTCTCTATGTTTACCTGCAAGCCTATCAGCCTGCTCATATTCTATCTACATTTACATGCCCACCTGGCACGAATATGAAACTGATTTATTTGTCAGCCAAGACCGCCTCAAGGACTCCAGCCACGATCTTCGACCCAGCCCATTTTCGTGAGGATACATACCGAGTCACTGGGAAAGCATGCGCTGGTAGAGGTCTGTTTCCAGCCATTTTATTGCTTTGGTCACTGCTATGACCTCCATTGTCAGACTATGTTTTTCTATTTATTTCGGGGAAGGGGGTAGGCCTTGGGTTACCCAATTTATAAGGTGGAAAAGGGAGGGGGTGGTGGAAAAGGGGAGAGGTTGGTGGAAAAGGGGAGGGGTTGTGGGGGGTCAAGTGACCCCCCCTCCCAACTTCCCCCATGTTAACTTCGTAGCGGCGCTCCCGTCCCTACAGCTTTTCTAAAACATTTATTGGTTCTCCTCCGAACTTCGTCCCGATATTATGGCGGCCATAAAATATCCTTACGGGCTCAGTTCTATAAAGAATATGGCGGCTCCGTATAACGAAACAAATGCTCTAACAGGGTCTCAGCGATATTTTACTTGCGGACCTGTTTCTGTGCCTCACCGCCGACGGGTATGGGGGCTAAAGTAGATGGCTGGAACTCACAAGCAGCAGCTACCGCATCTCCTGCAACTTCCTCCAATTAATTTGCTCCTGAGACCCAGGCACCTAATTTAGCCCCCCTTCCGCACCGCGCGTAGCGGCGCGGGTGATACACTCGGCGGTGAATTTAATCGCGTTTTGCGCATGCCGAAAAGTGTGAGGATACAGGTCGGCAGGTCTGACATCCACCGCTGCTAAATCCTCAATCGGAAGAACTGAGAACAGTATTGCTAAATCTGCGTGGGAGCGCGTGGTCTACCAGCCATATCGCTTTCATCGTCTGTAATGTCTCGAAATTGTCAATACTCGCTATTATCGTCTGCTAGTATCGTCTGCAATGTTGCGCCTCTTGAAATTGTCAAGTAATCCTAGTTTTGCCGCGATTTGTTCCTTGGCAGAAAGTCCACATTTTAAATATGCCTGAGCCCAGTAAGGATATTTCATGGCCGCCATAATATCGGGACGAAGTTCGGAGGAGAGCCGATTTATTTCTAAAGTTATTATTATTAATTTTACTCTCTGTTTATCAAGGCGAAAATGAGAAGGTTGTTATATTACAGTTTGTCACCTCGAGGACTGCAGTCCACAAGATTAAATCTTAGCTATAAGAATTCTACATTTACAAATTCCAGTAAGCTCTTTTCAACCATAAGATTATATTGGGCCTTCAGTTCATTATAACCAGAAGACTGGACGAAGCAGGGATGGAGATGGTTGTGTGATGTGTGTAGTTTCGGCATTTTTATAACAAACTAAACGACCGGAAGCGGACAAACAGTGTTGTTTTCAGTGTTGCCACTTTGGATGTTTTACATCCAGATTTAGATATTTTCCTTGCATCTAAAGATGGCGTTTTTGACGTTTAGATGGTAGATGTTTTTCTAGAATTTGTCATTGGGAGTGAATTTATCAAATCTAACCTAAGAAACAGGATGAAATTTGACCTCTTAAATGCTATCTTGACAATACAATTTTGCCTGATAAGAGAAGGAAAAGGCTGTTCCACTTATCAGCTCCCTGATTGGGTATCAAATAAATTGGAACAGCTAAAGCTTACCAGAGTCATTTTGGATCTGAAGCTTTAACTTCATCATGCAAGCTAAGTTTATCCTGTGGATCTTGTAAGGCAGACTTCGGTAAAGATGAGGACATGATTCTATAGGGTAAGTCATATCAATTGCTATATAATTTGTGACTCTTTCCATTTGGATTTTTTATAGATGTTTCCCACGCAACTGTAGATGTTTTTAGATATTTTTTGACTCCGTTTCGGATGTTTTTTTGTCAATGAAAAGTGGCAACGCTGGTTGTTTTCCTCAAGTAATTCGTGTTTTATGTATTCTTAGGAGTAAATGGTTTTCATATTTCACTTGTGGGTTTAAGTTTAAGAGTGAATACAACTGTTCATAACGCTCTGATGATAGTAAATAATTGCCCGTGCATTCATCAGAGCACTCTTGTAGTCGGTGTGTGTAGAGAGAGTAATAATTGTTATTTGTTAATAATAGTGAATAGTTTATTACTTTATTATCCTAATAATATATATTCGATATAAGGGGAGTCGAAGGAACCAGCTGACATTACTGACAACAGACTGGGTGTGACTCATCATTGTCATCCTTCCGTCGGTGAGTCTTCATTTTGTCATTTACTTTTTATTGCTCACAATTCATCTCTTGCTTACTGGCTCTGCGCACTGTTACATCAGTCAGTGTATTATTATACATAGTCAGTTGTCTCTAGAATCACATGCTCACCCGCCCAGAACTGCAGGTTACAGTTGGTTACACACACCGCTCTGATGAAGTGATGAAGCCGTGTTATTGTTAGTGTTACGAACGTATAGTATTTTGGTGCCCTAATTAGAACTTCCATGGAGTTGTTGACGGGATATCAGAATTCAAAATCTATTTACTATTTGGACTTGCCCTGTTGTTGGTCGGCCACCAGTACTGAGCCGAAAACGTCTTGCCTTATCCCTTCATTAGGCCCTGTTGTGTTGTTCTGCCACCCAGATTGAGGTGTTTTGATCTCAGAGTGCCACACTTTTCAGGTAGTGTAGGGCAATGTTGTAGTAGGAGAAAGTTGTTGATGTAGTTGACTATCACTATCACTTTTCAAAACAATGTTTTACCTGTAATGAATTGAAATAATAATAATGCGGATACAAACAATTTATTGCCAGGCATATTTCGCTGTATCTCATCAGGTGTTACTACAGAGTTACATAAAATGAAGCACAAAACTTTGCATTTCAGTTGAATTTATTCAGTTTTGTGCTTTATTTTATGTTTATGTAACTCTGAAGTAACGCACCTGAGGAGAAACAGCGAAATATGCCTGGCAATAAATTGTTTATATCCGCATTATTTAAACTATCACTATTGTTGGAGTTGGAGTGTTTTTGTTGTTATAAGATAACGTTGCTGTTGTTGAATGTTTTTGTTATTGACGGAGTATGTTGTTCCTGTAAGAGAATGCTACTGTAGGAACATTTTGGAATAATAATAGACTGTTGTTGGATAAATTTTGGCTATCTTCCGAATAACTGTCCCAAATTATCGAGGCCGAAAATATACCCTAACAGGGCCTCAGTGACATGTAAAATTGCAGACTTCCGGCAACTTAAATTGCGCACTTCTGGCGGGCCACCGCCAAGAGTATCTCCCACATCGCTACGCGCTGCGTGGATTAGGGCTAAACTAGATGGCTGGGACTTACAAGCAGCATCTACCGCATCTCCTGCAGCTTCCTTCATTTTATTTGCTCGTGAGTCCCAGCCATCTAGTTTAGCTCCACGCCGCGCCTAGCAGATACTCTCGGCGGTGGCGGAAGTCCGCAATTTACATGTGACTGAGGCCCTGTTAGGGTATATTTTCGGCCTCGATAATTTGGGACCATTATTCAGAAGATAGCTAATATTTTTATTATGACATAATGTTGCTTTTATAAAATGAAAAACATCTTGTGCAATATGTCCTTGTCATTGAGAGTTAGAAAAAGAATTCTTGCTTGCTACATATATCCAGTTTTAACATATGGCTGTGAATCCTGGACAATCGGTAGGCAGGCTAAACAATTTCTTAAAACTCCTTGGACAGCAAAAAAGAGCAACAAAGAGGTTTTGAAAGAGGCGGGAGCCCGAAGACAACTTATCACAGACATCAGAAGGAGACAGTCATCATTTCGACCATGTTATGAGAAGAGGGAAAATAGAACATGTTGTGACTACTGGAAAGATCTGTAGAAGGATGGATAGAGGAAGACAACAAGAGAAGATGCTTGACAGTCTTGTTGCGTGGCATGGAGGTGTGTCGGCACACAAACTGATACATGCTGCAGGAGATCGCAGATTGTGGAGAGGCATGATCGTCCACGCCAGTCGGCAAGGCACCTGATGATGATGAATGTTGCTTTGGTAGGAGAATGTCATTGTTCTTCTTAACGGAGCATGTTGTTTTTGTAGGAGAATCTTAGGATAATATTGTTATTTGAGAATAGTTGTGCAGAGTAATGTTGTTTTGAATGTTGTTGTATATTATTGTTGAGGAATGTTGCAGTAGAAGAATGTTGTTGTTGAGGAATGTTACTGAAAGTGAATGTTGTTGTTGCGAATGTTACTGAAAGAGAATTACTTGGTGTTGTTATTGGAGGAGAGTGTTGTTGTTGGAGATTATATAAGACTGTTGTTGCATGATGAATGTTGTATACTTAACATGCATGCGACTGTTGTTTCCCAAGATTGTAATTCTTGGAGAACTGTGTTGTGTGATCACATTCCTGTTTGCAGATGACTACAGGCTGCATTGTTGACATCTCTGACAATGAATGCTATCATCTCACTGTGCCATTTCTGTGAGCTTCATGGGCCAAAGATTCTTTACTGTACACAACCTTTCCGACCACAAGAGCCCAAGCAGCTGAATGGGGAGGAAACTGAAGTGAACATTCCACACAGACTTAAATCAGCATCAAGTCAGACTTCTTGTACCAGTGCTGACATTTTACCAGCATCATCATCAGCAGCAGTAGCATCGGCAGCTGCAGCTACCACAGTAAAGGAACAGTGTGAGGTAAAGGCACATGCGTTTGTTGTGTAAAGGTGATCAAAGATGTTGTGTGTCATGTAAGAGATAAGGTCATATGACTATGTTAAGTGACATCAGTGTAGGGGATATCATGTGTATTTGAGGTCAATGTAGGAAATAATGTGACATGATTGTGTTACTTGATGTCTGTATATAAAAGATTATATCATGTGATGTCAGTGTATGATATAATTTTATGTGTCAACGTTATGTGATGTCCATGTAAGAGATAATGTCACGTGATTGTGCTTTGTGACATCATTGTAGGAGATAATTCATAAGACTGTATTACCTGAGGTTTGTGTAGGAAATAATGTCTTCTGCTTCTTCATGTTTACCGCCTGTAAACTCCGGCGTAAAGTTCTTTTTGTTCATCCATTTCTGTTCTTGTTCCAGAACTAGAGTTTTGCATGCACATCTGTTTTACAGATCTAGCTTATTTGTATGCAGATCATTCATCCTCACCTCTCAGGCAGATGCACTCCAACTTTAGAGGAAACACCCCTAAGTCAACTTTTATTATATGCTTGTTGTGGGCAGGATGGGGTGTGCAGTGGGTCTTTTCTTTTCCCTCACAAGGGGGCCCCTGAAGAGGAACATATCTCTGCCTGTCCTTTCTCCCTCTGTCTTGCTCCCTCCATCTCTCTCTTTGCTTGTCATCTTTTTTCCTTCTTCCCACTGTCTTTATTTCCCTTCTTCCCCCTCTCTTCATCTGCCATCTCTCTCTCTCTCTCTGGTACCAGTTTTAGAGCAGACAGGACTTCATTTTGCTCCCATTTGCCACCAAGTCTGCAAGAGATATAAAAACACTATTTATGTGCTCATATACCCACATGTGTGCGCATAAATGAAGTACTACATATGCCTGGTACACCCATGAACAAGGCAGAAATGACTGGGGAGGGGCCCTTGAAGGCAGTTGAAAAAAAAAGTTGGTTAATTTGGCTTACAACCCTTACTTTAAAACTCCTGATATGTGGTGCTTGTATCCGACAGGGCTGCAAGTCAGTACAGACAGGCTATGTGAGCCATGATGAGGAGGCACAAGTCAGTTATGTCAGCACACAGCAGCCTTACAACCCTCAAGTGTTCACTAGGATCAGACAAGCCTGCATTCGAAGTCTCAGCTCTGAGGTTTGTTCTAGTCATTGTCTACAATGATGATATTCATAGTTTCCTTTCCGAGGTTTGTTATAGTTGTTTTCTACCATCTAACATGATCATATTCATAGTCTCAGCTCTGAGGTTTGTTCTAGTCATTGTCTACAGTCTACAATGATCATATTCATAGTCTCAGCTCTGAGGTTTGTTCTAGTCATTGTCTACAGTCTACAATGATCATATTCATAGTCTCAGCTCTGAGGTTTGTTCTAGTCATTGTCTACAGTCTACAATGATCATATTCATAGTCTCAGCTCTGAGGTTTGTTCTAGTCATTGTCTACAGTCTACAATGATCATATTCATAGTCTCAGCTCTGAGGTTTGTTCTAGTCATTGTCTAGTCTACAATGATCATATTCATAGTCTCAGCTCTGAGGTTTGTTCTAGTCATTGTCTACAGTCTACAATGATCATATTCATAGTCTCAGCTTTGAGGTTTGTTCTAGTTGTTTTATACCATCTAACATGATCATATTCATAGTCTCAGCTTTGAGGTTTGTTCTAGTTGTTTTCTACCATCTAACATGATCATATTCATAGTCTCAGCTTTGAGGTTTGTTCTAGTCATTGTCTACAGTCTACAATGATCATATTCATAGTCTCAGCTCTGAGGTTTGTTCTAGTCATTGTCTACAGTCTACAATGATCATATTCATAGTCTCAGCTCTGAGGTTTGTTCTAGTTGTTTTCTACCTTCTAACATGATCATATTCATAGTCTCAGCTTTGAGGTTTGTTCTAGTTGTTTTCTACCTTCTAACATGATCATATTCATAGTCTCAGCTTTGAGGTTTGTTCTAGTTGTTTTCTACCTTCTAACATGATCATATTCATAGTCTCAGCTTTGAGGTTTGTTCTAGTTGTTTTCTACCTTCTAACATGATCATATTCATAGTCTCAGCTTTGAGGTTTGTTCTAGTTGTTTTCTACCTTCTAACATGATCATATTCATAGTCTCAGCTTTGAGGTTTGTTCTAGTCATTGTCTACAGTCTACAATGATCATATTCATAGTCTCAGCTTTGAGGTTTGTTCTAGTTGTTTTCTACCTTCTAACATGATCATATTCATAGTCTCAGCTTTGAGGTTTGTTGTAGTCATTGTCTACAGTCTACAATGATCATATTCATAGTCTCAGCTTTGAGGTTTGTTCTAGTCATCGTCACTATCTAAAATCATAATATTCATGGTCTCAATTCTGAGGTTTATTCTTGTCATTGTACAGTATGGTAGAATGTTGCAGCGTTGTATGTCTGTTGTAGAGTATGTAGGAGCATTGACACATAAAACAAAATTTGTATAACACTCGATTTTGCCTATACTTTTGTACTGTATTCCTAAATATTAAGGGGATTAGCACCTTAACTGACACTGAAGAAAATCACTTTTTCAATAATATATTCTCATTGTACCAGCTGACTTTGTTATCATTGTACGCTTTGCACAAGGCACATAATAGAGCTATCCCTTATCAAAGTTTTACTATAAATGACTGAAACAAGTCTACACAACTTTCTCCATCTAACTTTGGTTAAATCTGGTGAACACGTGTTTCATTTAAATGTAAGGCTTCTAAAGCTGTCAGTCATGCTGGCTTGCAAGTAGAATATTGCCTGGCGGTCATGTAGTTTTCAAAAACACTTGGTAACTCGGTAAACCTCGCAGACATACTATATTTGAGTCTTTTAACTGCATTTCTAAATCAATTTGATCGTCATCACCTGTGATATTGTACACAAAGAACTGGAGTGGACGTTTCAGGTGTGCAGTTCATGTTTTCACTTCTGGTCAGTGGTAAATTAAAAACCTGTGTGCATCACGTGCCATTTGGGCGATGGGTAATAACCACTTAGCACATGATGAGTTCCTTGGGACTCAGAGAATTAAGACTGTTTATGTTGGGTTAGAGATTTGTGTGTGTGGATAATACGGCATGATCATCAGCAAATATTAGCTCATTTATATCTTCCTGCTTGGGGCTTGTTTCTTTATAGATAAGAAACAAGAGTGGTGACAGCATACACTTTTGTTGTGCCCCAGATTAAACTTGAAACCAATTTGTTATGCCTACTTATAGCACACTCTGTTGTGTGATATATAGCGCTTATATTGTCTAGCAATTGTCCATTTACACCGAACTCTTCAAACGCTGATCATAGTTTGTCTTGGTTTATTTGGTCAGAGGCTTTTCTTCTTGATAAATGACAGCCACATTTTGTTCATTGTTATTCTTAATGATTTTCTTACTCATCTGTCTCAGTATAAAAATATAATTGGTGCACTCTCACTAAACTGTGAATTGCAAAGGGGTGGTCCCACTTTACATCTTACTCTTTGTTCTAAAATTCTTGTGTAGAATTTTTATATGTGGCTAAGAAGAGATATGCCTCTGAATTGACTATATTCTTTTTTTGCTGCCCGAGTTTTTCCATGCGGTCACACTCACAGATTTGCACCAGTCTTCTGGTACTTTACTGTCTTGCCCTGCCTGGTTAAAGATGTTTGTTAGCCATTTTACACCCACTTCCTGACATGCTTTGCTTGCAGTATTATCAGTTCCTGTAGCCTCATTGTTGTGGCTTTTTGATCAACGACAGCCACATTTAGTTCATTGTTATTCTGAATAGTTTTCTTACTCATCTGTCTCAATATAAAAATATCATTGGTGCACTTTCACTAAACTGTGAATTACACCGGGATGGTCCCACTTTACATCTTACTCTTTGTTCTAAAATTCTTGTGTAGAATTTTGTAGATTGCTTCTCTCACTTCCTGTTCTAGAATTGTTGGTTCAGCATAGTTACCATACTGTAAAAAATCTAATAGATGTTTGTAGCAACCAGTGGATCATGCAAGAGAAAGTGAGTGGTTGCTCTGACAGACACAAATTTGTATGTCTGTTTGTAGTAATGGCAACAAATAGGTCATACAAAAGGAAGTGAGTGGTTGCTATGACAGACACAAATGTGTATGTGTGTTTGTAGTAATGGCAACAATAAGGTCATACAAGAGGAAGTGAGTGGCTGCTATGACAGACACAAATTTGTATGTGTGTTTGTAGTAACAGCAAAAAATAGATGATAAAAGAGGCAGTGAGTGGTTGCTATGACAGACACAAATTTGTATGTGTGTTTGTAATAATGGCAACAAATAGGTCATACAAGAGGAAGTGAGTGGTTGCTATGACAGACACAAATTTGTATGTGTGTTTGTAGTAACGGCAACAAATAGGAAGTGAGGGGTTGCTATGACAGACACAAATGAGTATGTGTGTTTGTAGTTATGGCAACAAATAGGTCATACAAGAGGAAGTGAGTGGTTGCTATGACAGACACAAATGTGTATGTGTGTTTATAGTAATGGCAACAAATAGGTCATACAAGAGGAAGTGAGTGGTTGCTATGACAGACACAAATGTGTATGTGTGTTTATAGTAATGGCAACAAATAGGTCATACAAGAGGAAGTGAGTGGTTGCTATGACAGACACAAATTTGTATGTGTGTTTGTAATAATGGCAACAAATACATCATACAGGATGAAGTGAGTGGTTGCTCTGACATACATAAATGTGTGTGTGTGTGTGTAGTAATGGCAACAAATAGATCATGCAAGAGGAAGTGAGGGGTTGCTCTGACATAAATAAATGTGTGTGTGTTTGTAGTAATGGCAACAAATAGATCATGCAAGAGGAGGTAAGCGGTTGCACTGACAGACACACACATACTGTGGGGCAGTTATGAGTACAAGTTGTATTATTTCCTCTACTCAGGTTTGTCCAGGCAGAGAGGGTCCCATCTTCTTTGGGGACAAGCAGTGCGGCCATGTGCTGAGCTACACATTCTACGTCCCAGACAGCCAGGCTCGGGGCATGCACAGATGGTACTCCATCATTGTTGTCATGATGGACAAGATCTACTTGCTCAACTCCTGGCCTTTCCTTGTGCCTCACCTACGAATCGTCATAGAGAATTTACAGCATAAGGTTAGTTAGTTAGTTGGGTTATCATCATTGCACTCCGGACATGCCCATAGGTGCTCAGATCCTCCCCTCAGTATGAATCCCAACGTCCGATGGCTAATAGTACCAGTTCTATGTTGATTAACAAGTCTTCTGACGTGTCCGGTGTGCGTCTCGTTTTTTGCTGTGCCGGTCTTAATTCCCAAGTCTGCCATTCTGGCGAGTGATGTGGATTCACTGCCACCAAAGTCCTCTATCCTTCCCATTTCTCTGAGGGCATTGATAATATCATCATGATCCATAGGCCGGCCGTCGGTAGTGATAGCGGATCCAGCCAACCTGTCAGCTCTTTCATTTCCATCGACGCCTGCATGTCCCGGAACAAAAATAAAGGTGACTCCACGCACAGTGGACTTCTGAATTGATTAACAGCATAATGTGCTCAGACTGAACATTTGTAGCACATGTCACTTTTCCTTTCCGTGACTGAATGAATTTGGCTATCATAGAACTGTTTATCTAATGTACAGAACAGTAGCATGTTGCAGTGTTGTATATCTGTTGTACAGTATTGTGCCATGTTGGAAAGTATATATGTTGTAGAGTATGGTAGCATGTAGGAATGTTGTATATCTATTGTACAGTATGACACCATGTAAAAATGATGTATTTCTGTTTCATGGTATGGTAGCATGTTGGAATTGTGTATATCTTGTAAAGTATGACACCATGTAGGAATGTTGTATATCTGTTTCATAGTATGTAGTGTTTAGGAATGTTGTATTTCTGTTGTAGAGTATCGTAGTGTTTAGGAATGTTGTATATCTGTTGTAGAGTATCGTAGTGTTTAGGAATGTTGTATATCTGTTGTAGAGTATCGTAGTGTTTAGGAATGTTGTATATCTGTTGTAGAGTATCGTAGCATTTAGGAATGTTGTATATCTGTTGTAGAAGTATGGGAGCATGTAGGAGTGTTGTATATCTGTTGCACTGTGTGGTAGCATGATGGAATGTTGTCTATCTGTTCTATGCTATGGTAGCATGTAGCAATGTTATGTATCTATTGTACAGTAATATCAACTCCACCGTTGAGCAAGCACAACAGGAGGCTATTGATCATCAGTACAGTTCTGAATTATATGGATATTTTCGCCCTGTGTGTTCTGGCTCTCATCAGCCCACCTCCAGTGCATTGTAATAATATAAAAAAGCCCATGGAACATTCTTTTGGAATATAGCAAAACCTGCTGATCATATATGCTATATCCTATTGTGTGACAGACCTTAGTTCAGACGTCTGTTGACCACAAATCCAACTGAATTGCTGCTTAGGTTCAGATGTCTAGCTGTCAACAGCAAAGTTCCAGATGTCTGACCAATGATTGCCCTACCGTATGACAGAAAAGATTCAGATGTCTGACGGTCAAGTGTCCTACTGTTGGCCAGAAAGTTTAAGATGTTCACTCTCATTGACCCCCCCCCCCCCCCCCCCTTTTCCCCATCAGAGCATCGGAACAACAAGGAGAAGCCATGCCTGGTGCATGCTTTTCCTCTACTGTCATGCTTAGTGTTCCAGATGCAACAATGTTCAAGTTTTCTAATGTTTGAGGAAGATTTTGCCTATCTTTGTCGTCATCAGAGTCTCAGGTCTGTGGGCAGCTTCCTGAGGACCACTAAAGGGCTAAGCCTATGATGAGTGGAAAGCTCAGCATGCAGATGTTTGTTAAAAGTGCAGATGTGACCATTCCTTGGATGAACTCAGGACCAAAGTGTCATATGTCAACTATGCATTTATGGAAGCCTCCTTGGATGACTGGGAATGCACCTGCTTTCCCATGAGGGAAAAACCCTGAGTCAGTTCTCTCTAGAGGCAACACCTGCAGATAAAGGGATAAAGGAAACACCACAGAAATAATGGGAAGGCTAATCCGGTGAACAAATGTCCGTTGAAGTTGGATGTGTCGGCCAAAAGGCACTAATATCATGGCTCTAAAAAGGCACAATGCAAATTACGCCACTCTGGCAAATGTTGAAAAAAAACACAAATTTCTCTGTTTCAGAGATGGAAATAACAATGATAGATATTATCTGTGTCAAAGAGTGACATGGAAGTGATAGCTTTGTCTGTGTGATAGAGAGGTGTGGCATATATGTAGATACTGACAGCTGGCAACAAGACTGTTCTGATTACTACTTCTTCTGTAGACATAAATTTCTTCTATCCCTACATTGTTTTGATTATTTTTCCTTGTGTCGACATACAATTCTTCTATCCATACATTACATTTGACTACTTTTCCTCCTGCAGACATGGAATTCTTCTATCCATACATTATGTTTGGTTACTTTTCCTTCTTCAGGCACAGAAAGTTTATGATCAAGAAGAAAGCAAATGTCCACAGAGGCCCTACAGAATGGGCGCCAGAGTGGAGCCCATCAGTTTCATCAAACAGCGAGGCGGAAACAAACCAGCTAGGTCCCTGCAAGAACTAACGGGGGACAAACATGTCTTTCAGATGCTACACATGGCTTTTCTGTGGATTCTCAAAGCTTGTGGAAGTCGTATCACAGAGACCTTGTTGGAGGGGCCTCCCACAGAAGACACCATCATAGATATGGAGAAGCAAGAGGGTCAGTGTTTCTCTCTATCATTGTCTGCATATGTTGATTGGTAGAGAATAACTTATGTGCAGTGATAACATGATTTGAACGACAAAAAGTAGGCTGATAAATTTTCCCCATGTGGGTTCCGGGCCCCTGTTATAGGGAAAACAAGAATAGACCAACTACCTACTCAAAAGCATGTCGTAAGAGTCGACTAATTGGGAGCTTTCTTTAAAGTCGAAGTGCATCTGCCGGAGAGGCAAGGAACCAACAATCTGCACACAAATTAGTCAGATTTGTCAAACTGATGCACACGCAACACTCAAGTTCTGGAACAGGACTGCAGTCCAGAAGTGGACAAACAACCAAAACTTTCTGCCAGAGTTTACAGCTGGTGAACGTGAAGAAGAAGAAGTAGGGCTGAGATACTTCTAGCAGCAACTGATTAACAAATAAATAAAAGCATCATCAAAAAAGGGAAAGAAGAATAGTAACAATGAAGACCACAAAGATAACACTAACATCAGTCTGATAGCAACAGGAGAAGATCAGGGACAGACAGAAACACCTACACAATACTTTTTCTTTCATTTACTTGAAACATCTGCCTCTGCAGTGTTGTTTGTACTGTGAACTTCACTGTCTTTTGTAATTCATTCAGCCACCCGTAAAGTTTGCCTTGCATGGGTGTTTCTCTTGGCCAGAATTCTTGCCTTGATATGTTGTGATTGGAATCCGTTATTTCAGGTGTCAATCCACATGTGCACATGGCTTAAATTTTGTATACTGTTAAGTCTATTGTGTCCTGTTCTAAGGCATAGAATAATGACTGCTCTGATCTGTCAATAATATGGTAATGGTCTTGTGCCAGTTTTGGTGGCTTTCTGATTGATTTGATTATTCTCTTTTTCTGTTGGTAGGGGACTAGTTCATCAGGTTGTTTTCATTTGCACTTTCCTTAGCTAGTTTGTCAGCTCTCTCATTTCTGGGATCTCCACAGTGGGACCATATCTACTGCAAAGTTAGCTTACACCGGTTGCCTAGTTTGAGTGTCCATAAACCAGATAATTTTCCAGATTCCAGTGACTAAAGTACCAGTCTTGCATCTGTCAGAAATACCATCAGATTTACACAATACCAAAGCAGTTTACAGAAATACTCACATGCTGTCTAGTGTTATATACAACATTTCACAGGGTCATTATCTAATGTACTATACAACACTGGGTGGAGTCACTGCCTTGTGTACTATACTACATTGGGCGGAGCCACTGTTTTGTTCACTATACAACATTAGGTGGAGTTAATGTTTTGTGTACTATACACTATTGGACGGAATCACTGTCCTGTGTTCTATACAACATTGGACAGAATCATTGTCTTGTATACTATACAGTACTAGACAGCGTCACAGTCTTCTGTACTCTACAACATTGAATTAAGTTACTGTCTTCGTTACTGTACAGCATTGAATGGAGTCAGTGTCTTGTGTATTATACAACATTGGAAGGAGTCACTGTTTTGTATACCAGCGGTTTTCAAACATTTTTCGACACGGCACCCTTGTCAGGCAAAAATTTTTACGGCACACCATCCTTAAACCGGTTTTATTACTAACCAAAAGAAGGAAAAAAATGAACTTTTAATGTTCAGTTGTCTTTAATGCTCTGAATGAAACTGTTTGGATGAGTTTTGCACTATTTTCTTTATGTATCTGGAAAGTTTAGTTAACTTTACCCTCAAATCACTTGACCTAGAAAGTTTGCTCCTGTATCTATTTTTTATGTAAGCGTACGTTGAGAATGTCCTGCAGCCTTGCCATTAGTTTTGTCTGCTGAATACACCTGCATCCAGAACTCTTCTTGGCTTCCTTCATGTTATTTCTGTTTTAAACTGCTGTCTCTGCTGATCTCAAGCAGATTTTGAAACATTCTTGCTTATTGCCACGGCACCCCTACCTAGTGTTCTGTACGGCAGTGGATAGAGTCATTACTAGTGTTCTATACAGTAGTGGGTAGAGTCATTGCCTAGTGTACTATACAGTAGTGGGTAGAGTCATTACCTAGTGTACTATACATAGTGGGTAGAGTCACTGTCTAGTGTTCTATACATTAGTGGGTAGAGTCATTGCCTAGTGTACTATACAGTAGTGGGTAGAGTCATTGCCCAGTGTACTATACATTAGTGGGTAGAGTCATTGCCTAGTGTACTATACATTAGTGGGTAGAGTCATTGCCCAGTGTACTATACATTAGTGGGTAGAGTCACTGTCTAGTGTTCTATACAGTAGTGGGTAGAGTCACTGTCTAGTGTTCTATACATTAGTGGGTAGAGTCACTGTCTAGTGTTCTATACATTAGTGGGTAGAGTCATTAACTAGTGTACTATACATTTCAGTCCGAAGGAGAAGTACACTCAGGTGGTGCATGAGTGGTTACACACGCAGCCAAGAGAATTTCTTTTCTGCAGGAATCCAAGCATTTTATCCACGCTGGAGAACTTGCAACGACTGGAGTGGTGACTACACTGAAAAATTGTACATTGTAATTTTTCAGAATACATCCCCTATTGTCTCGTATGATATACAGTGTGGAACCGAGTCACTGCCTCGTGTACTATACATCAGTGGATAAAATCACTCTTGAGCCTACTATTCAATAATCAGCAGATTAGTTATATGCTCTCTAGTACACAAATTTTTTGGTGCGGGGGGAGGGGGGTTGTCACATGGGATAGCAAAGGATAGTACGATCTGGTTTCGAGCCCGGGACCTCAGCGCCACATGTTGTATTTATGGAAGCCTCCTTGTGTATGGATGGTAAGCAGTGCCCATGTTTTGTCCCTGCCTTCTCTTCAGGGCTGACCAGTCTGAGCATGGCTGCTCTGGACAAGTTCTAGAATGGCTTTTTTCATATCACATCACATCAAATCAATGGTGAAGGTTAACCTGATGAGGTGAACTAATGTCCTTTGAAGTCAGATGTGTCAACTGAAAAGTGCAAATATCGCAGCTGTGCTGTAAACAAGCACAATTACATTGCTGAGACAATGATGAAGAAAAAGAAGAAACTAGTGAATTAGGCATCACAGTTTGACCTGAAGCTGTGTACAATGCATGTGAAATGCCAATGAGACAGGATAACTGTCATTGAAGTCTGCCTTCACAAAGCATCGTTGAGCAACCAACCAGGCAATAAAACTGTTGACTTGCCATGTATCAGTTTGACCTGCAGCTATTTGCAATGCTTGTGAAACACCAGAGAGACACAATAACTGGCATTGAACTCTACCTTCACAAAGCCTTGTCAAGCAGCCAACCAGGCAATAAAACTGTTGACTTGCCATGTAAACAATCTTGAAACTGATTCATCTTGATATGCTCTTGCGTTTGTAATTGGTGTTTGGTATTTTGGTTGTATTTACAGGAATGGCATTATCAGCTGGCAGTGACTTCAGTTGTGTGACTGAAAACATACTGATGATAAAATAATTTAGTGCTAGAAATTACTCCGAAATCCATTTTACTGTGGCAGTTGAAGTTGGTTGGACAGGCATCAGATGAGGTTACTACCAGGTAATTAGTTTTACAACAATCGTGCCACACCACTAAAGTGAACCACATGTTTTGGATTTTTTTTTTTTTTCAGAAACCGAAGAAGGCTTCATTAAAATTTTTACTAGAAAAATTGATGAAGATGACGTTTTGAAGCATGGCCAGTTAGGAAATGCTAAGATGACAGAGATTAGAGCTCGACTCAGAGAATGCAGATGATCCTTTGTGTCCAGTGATAAAAAATCTCAGACAACTTCGAAAGGTGAGCAAGACAGTGCTGTTCAATTTTGGCTTCACTAAATATGTCTGATACGTAACATTCATTATAGTCACCTGATACAAAACTTACATTGTGTAGGTCTGATATATATGTTTTATTATATATTTGTGATACACGTCCAATATTATGTGTGTAGTACACAGCAGTTGTTATATGTGAGTTATACACAACCTTTTCATTCTATGAGTGTGTTACACAATATTTATTATAATTGTGTGGTACACAACATTTATTATGTGTGTGTGGTACATAGCTTTCACTCTGTGTGTGTTACACAACACTTATTTTGTGTGGTGGCACACAAGATTTATCATATGTGTGTGGTACGCAGTTTCCATTCTGTGTGTGTGTGTGGTACACAATATTTATTATATGTCTGTGGTATTCACCATTTATTATATGTGTGTGTAGTACGCAACATTTTTTTAGTATGTATGTGGCACACAAAATTTATCATATGTGTGTGGCACGCGATATTTATTATATATGTGTGGTACACATCATTTGTTATGTGTGTGTGTGGTGCACAAAATATCTATTTTGGTACACAAATTTTATTATATGTATGTGATACGCAACATTTATTATATGTGTGTAGTACACAACATTTATTTTATGTGTGTAGTACACAACATTTATTATATGTGTGTAGTACACAACATTTATTATATGTGTGTAGTACACAACATTTATTATATGTTTGTGGTACACAGCATATGTTTGTGTTACACAACATTTATTATATGTGTGTAGTACACAACATTTATTATATGTGTGTAGTACACAACATTTATTATGTTTGTGGTACACATCATATGTTTGTGTTACACAACATTCATTATATGTGTGTAGTACACAACATTTATTATATGTGTGTAGTACACAACATTTATTATATGTGTGTGGTACACAACATTTATTATATGTGTGTAGTACACAACATTTATTATACGTGTGTGGTACACAACATTAGTCTGCGTCTGTGGCTTACAACATGTCTGCAAAGTAGGTGCCATGGAATGTTTCTACAGAATAGAGACAGTGCCACATTGAGGCTCGTCAAGAAATTTTACGATGCTTTGAAGCAGAAGGTAATGGTTTCCTGTCAAAAATTGTCACTGGAAATAAAACCTGGGTTCCCTACCACAAACCAAAAATAAAAAGAGCGAGCAAGGAATGGCGCCATCACTCCTTACCGAAACAAAAGATCTTGTTACCGTGTGACCAGATTGGCATCAGACAGGGCACTACAGAGGGCAATGTTACAAAGATACAATGGTAACAAAACCAGAGGTCGACCACACAGAAGATGGACTACAGAAACATATCAAATAAGATTTATTATATGATTTATTATGGTGTGGAACATTGTGTAGAAGATATTTATATATGTGTGTAGTACACAACATTTATTATATGTGTGTAGCACACAACATTTATTATATGTGTGTAGTACACAACATTTTTTTGTAGTACATTTATTATATGTGTGTAGTACACAACATTTTTTATATTGTGTGTAGTACACAACATTTATTATATGTGTGTAGTACACAACATTTATTATATGTGTGTGCATACACAACATTTGAAGATGTAGACATTTATTATATATGTGTGGTGCATTGTTGTATTGTTTTGTGTTAACAACATTTAGATATGTGTGTAATACACAACATTTATTATATATTTTGTGCAGGTTGCATTACACAACATTTTTATATAGAGTGTAGTACACAACATTTATTATATGTTTGTGTTACACAACATTTATTATATGTGTGTAGTTTTATGTTGTTGCGTATCCTTTACAGTGCATTGTTGTAGAGAAGGCAAATTTACGGTGTTGCTTTCTGGACGGTCGATGTTGATATTGCAGGCCCGCAGCTGGGATCATTGTTGTAGAAGGTGTAGCAGATGTTTAGTACACAACGTTTATATATGTGTGTAGTACACAACATTTATTATATGTGTGTGTACACAACATTTATTATATGTGTTGTACACAACATTTATTATATGTGTGTTGTTATATGTGTGTAGTACACAACATTTATTATATGTGTGTAGTACACAACATTTATTATATGTGTGTAGTACACAGATTATATGTTGTGTAGTACACAACATTTTTTATATATTGTGTGTAGTACACAACATTTATTATACGTGTGTAGTACACAACATTTATTATATGTAGATAAAGTGTACACAACATTTATTTGTGATACACAACATTTATTATATGTGTGTGGTACACAACATTTATTATATGTGTGTAGTACACAACATTTATTATATGTGTGTAGTACACAACATTTATTATATGTTTGTGTTACACAACATTTATTATATGTGTGTAGTACACAACATTTATTATATGTGTGTAGTACACAACATTTATTATATGTGTGTAGTACACAACATTTATTATATGTGTGTAGTACACAACATTTATTATATGTGTGTAGTACACAACATTTATTATATGTGTGTAGTACACAACATTTATTATATGTAAGAGTCACAACTAATTATATGTTTGCTTCCTTTTAAGTCGGTAGTACATCTGCCTTATAGGGGTGTAGAACAACAGTCTGTATTCAAGTGAATCAGATCTGTAAATACTGATGCACACACAACACTCAAGTTATGGATGTAGGACTGCAGTTTAGAATGTGTGTGGAACAGCCAGAACTTTCCACCAGAGTTTACAGCTGGTGAACGCAAAGAAGAAGAAGAAGAAGATATTGCAGGTGCATTGTTGTAGAGAAGGTGTAGCAGATGTTTTATATTGCAGGTGCATTGTTGTAGAGAAGGTGTAGCAGATGTTTGATATTGCAGGTGCATTGTTGTAGAGAAGGTGTAGCAGATGTTTGATATTGCAGGTGCATTGTTGTAGAGAAGGTGTAGCAGATGTTTGATATTGCAGGTGCATTGTTGTAGAGAAGGTGTAGCAGATGTTTGATGTTGCAGATGCATCGTTGTAGAGAAGGTGTAGCAGATGTTTGATATTGCAGGTGCATTGTTGTAGAGAAGGTGTAGCAGATGTTTGATATTGCAGGTGCATTGTTGTAGAGAAGGTGTAGAAGATGTTTGATATTGCAGGTGCATCGTTGTAGAGAAGGTGTAGTAGATGTTTGATGTTGCAGATGCATCGTTGTAGAGAAGGTGTAGCAGATGTTTGATATTGCAGGTGCATCATTGTAGAGAAGGTGTAGCAGATGTTTGATGTTGCAGGTGCATCGTTGTAGAGAAGGTGTAGCAGATGTTTGATGTTGCAGGTGCATTGTTTTAGAGAAGGTGTAGCAGATGTTTGATATTGCAGGTGCATTGTTTTAGAGAAGGTGTAGCAGATGTTTGATGTTGCAGGTGCATTGTTGTAGAGAAGGTGTAGCAGATGTTTGATTTTGCAGGTGCATTGTTGTAGAGAAGGTGTAGCAGATGTTTGATGTTGCAGGTGCATTGTTGTAGAGAAGGTGTAGCAGATGTTTGATGTTGCAGGTGCATTGTTGTAGAGAAGGTGTAGCAGATGTTTGATGTTGCAGGTGCATTGTTGTAGAGAAGTTGTAGCAGATGTTTGATGTTGCAGGTGCATCGTTGTAGAGAAGGTGTAGCAGATGTTTGATGTTGCAGGTGCATCGTTGTAGAGAAGGTGTAGCAGATGTTTGATGTTGCAGGTGCATTGTTGTAGAGAAGGTGTAGCAGATGTTTGATGTTGCAGGTGCATTGTTGTAGAGAAGGTGTAGCAGATGTTTGATGTTGCAGGTGCATCGTTGTAGAGAAGGTGTAGCAGATGTTTGATGTTTCAGGTGCATTGTTGTAGAGAAGGTGTAGCAGATGTTTGATGTTTCAGGTGCATTGTTGTAGAGAAGGTGTAGCAGATGTTTGATGTTTCAGGTGCATTGTTGTAGAGAAGGTGTAGCAGATGTTTGATGTTGCAGGTGCATTGTTGTAGAGAAGGTGTAGCAGATGTTTGATATTGCAGGTGCATTGTTGTAGAGAAGGTGTAGCAGATGTTTGATGTTGCAGGTGCATCGTTGTAGAGAAGGTGTAGCAGATGTTTGATGTTGCAGGTGCATCGTTGTAGAGAAGGTGTAGCAGATGTTTGATGTTGCAGGTGCATCGTTGTAGAGAAGGTGTAGCAGATGTTTGATGTTGCAGGTGCATTGTTGTAGAGAAGGTGTAGCAGATGTTTGATATTGCAGATGCATTGTTGTAGAGAAGGTGTAGCAGATGTTTGATAGTGCAGGTGCATTGTTGTAGAGAAGGTGTAGCAGATGTTTGATATTGCAGGTGCATTGTTGTAGAGAAGATGTAGCAGATGTTTGATGTTGCAGGTGCATTGTTGTAGAGAAGATGTAGCAGATGTTTGATGTTGCAGGTGCATTGTTGTAGAGAAGGTGTAGCAGATGTTTGATGTTGCAGGTTCATTGTTGTAGAGAAGGTGTAGCAGATGTTTGATGTTGCAGGTGCTAGGCAGCTCTCAGTTCTTGACTTTGGCTCACCATGTGGTTGTGGGTAACCAGGTGATTGTTGTTGGTCGCCAGTGTCGTCTGGTCAAGTCCATCCTTGATGCTCTTAAGGTAAATATAACTATTCTTGACCCCTTTTTTTTTGGTCAGTACCAATCACCTGAAGGTCAGCAAATGATAGTACACATGCTGTCCTGAGTGTGAATTTAGGCTCATTGACATGGCTATTCTCCCCCGTGTGGGTTCCGGGGCTCCATTGTGGGGAAAACAAGAATAGACCCACTGCCTCCCCAAAAGCATGTCCTAAGAGTCGACTAATTGGGGAGCTTCCTTTGAAGTTGGAGTGCATCTGCCGGAGAGGCAAGGAACCAACAGTCTGTATTCAAGAGAATGAGATCTGTAAAACTGATGCACACGTAGCAGTGGACGAGCAACCAGAACTTTCCGCCAGAGTGTACAGCTGGTGAATGCAAAGAAGAAGAAGAAGACATGGCTAAATGTGCATGTGGAGGCGAATGAGTGAGAGACCTAGAGCTGTTAAAAATATGTGGGTCACCCCTTATATATAATTCCTTTCTCATTCTTTGTCTCTGTAACACACACACTTTTATGTGTGAATGTGCAAAAACATATTCTTTGCCTCTGTAATATATGTATTTACACACATACACGAACATTCTTTGCCTCTGTAATACACACACACACACACACACTGCCCCAATACACACATACACACACAATTTTCACTTTTAGCTGGACATTTTTCGAACCATGGTAGAATGTCTGACTGGATTTTTTTTTACAAAGGCAAAGAAGAAAAATTGCTGAAGATCAACATATTTTTCTTCACAACAGAAATTTGCCCTAAATGGTAAACACTGTGTGTGTTTATACACAAACACATGCGTGTGCATGTGCACACACACACACACACGCACGCACACACACAATCAATCAATCAATATTCTTGGTATTCCCTGTGTAGATTCAGGGTCCCCTGCCCCCCCCCCCCCCCCACCCAGATAAGCATACAGACTAATTATGGGTGTTTTATACGGAGCGGGAGTGCATCTACCTGAGAGGCGAGGAACCAGCAGTCTGCATATAGATCAGCTAGATTTGTAAAACAAGTGTGCAAACTCAAGTCCTAGAACAAGCCCACAAGTGGGTGGACAACCAGAACTTTCTGCCAGACTTCACAACCAATGAATGCTAAAAAGCAGAACTTTCTGCCAGACTTCACAACCAATGAATGCTAAAAAGCAGAAGAAATCAAGCATGTTCTCACATGTCCTTTCTCTATGTGCAGATTCTGCTTCCCAAAGGTTGCTGTCGTGTGATTGCTTACAGCAAGAGCTACCAGGAGTCATGGAAGTGCAATTTTCTTGGCCTGTCACCAGATGTTTCTCTGAGCCAGCTTGTCAACTCCTCCGAAATGTATGTCCTGTTGGAAATTGTCGATAGGCGGCAGCAGCAGCAGACCCCACTGGTGACAAGTGGCGCGGCTTGTCTGGGTATGCTGACATGGGACACTCCGCCAGACGAGGAAGATTTGCAGTTCACAAATTTGGAATTTAAATTAAGTGCTGTCGTTCTCCCACACAAAGGTAAACATTCAGACATAGTTTGCTTATATCACTTTTTGAGACTTTAATTGAATTACTTATAGAGACTTTAATAGTATAGCTTTTTGAGACCCATAATAGTATCACTTCTTGAGACTGTGATTGTATTGCTTCTTGAGACTCTGATTGTATCACTTCTTGAGACTGTGATTAAAACTATATTAAGACTATATGACCATGATTGTATCACTTCTTAAGACTGTGATTGTATAACATCCTGAGAATATGATTGTATCACTTCTTGAGACCATGACTGCCTCACTTCTGGAGACTGTGATTGTATCGCTTCTTGAGGCCATGATTGTATCACTTCTTGAGACTGAACATTTTTTGAAACATATGATTTTATCACATCTTGGGACCCTTGAGACTATGATTCTATCAATTCTTGAAACCTGTGATTGTATCACTTCTTGAGACCTGTGTGACCATGACTGTATCACTTCTTGAGACCTATGATTGTATCACTTCTTAAGACTATAATTGTATCACTTCTTGACACTATGATTATATCACTTCCTGAGACTATGATTGTATCACTTCCTGAAACTATGTGACCATGACTGTATCATTTCTTGAGACTGTGATTGTGTCATTTTTTGAGACTGATTGCAAATTCTTGAAACTGTGATTGTATCAGTTCTTGAGACTATCATTGTATCATTTCTTGAGTCTGTGATTGTGTCACTTCTTGAGACTATCATTGTATCACTTCTTGAGACTATCATTGGATCACTTTCTGAGGCTATGTGACCATGACTGTATTACTTCTTGAGACTATGATTATATCACTTAATGTGACTGTGATTGGATCACTTCTTGAGAATATGACTGTATCACCTTCTTGAGACTTATGATTGTAGAACTTCTTGAGACATGTTGTCATGATTGGATACCAAGCATCACTACATCAACATTCAGGGACTCATGGGATATATAACAGAACATTTATGTATGACAGAACATAATACCAGCTGTTTCATCTTTGACCGAACATATCTTTATGAAAGAACTTATACCAACTGTTGAATCTTTCATAGAACATGATACCAAGTGTTTGCATCTTTGACCAAATATGTATTTATGACAGAACATAATACCAATTGTTGCATCTTTGACCGAACATGTATTTATGACAGAACATAATACCAATTGTTGCATCTTTGACTGAACATGTATTTATGACAGAACATAATAACAATTGTAGCATCTTTGACCGAACATGTATTTATGACAGAACATGTATCTAGGACAGAACATGTTTTATCTGTGACAGAAAGTATTACTAACTGTTGTATCTAGGACAAAACATGTTTTATATGTGACAGAAAATATTAGTAACTGTTTGTTACTAGGACAGATCATGTTTTATCTGTGACAGACAATATTACCAACTGTTGTATCTATGACAGAACATGTTTTATCTGTGACAGACAATATTACCAACTGTTGTATCTATGACAGAACATGTTTTATCTGTGAGAGAAAATATGACCAACTGTTGTATCTATGACAGAGCATGTTTTATCTGTGACAGAACAAATTACCAACTGTTGTATCTATGACAGAGCATGTTGTATCTATGACATAATGTAATACCAACTATTATATATAACTAGATTCCTTTGTGACTTTAGTGCCTACTGTTCTATCCCGGATGGTGATGGCCTTGCAGAATGAGAACTTGAGTCTTCAGGTTGTTGATGCAGCTTTCACTTGTCTCAAAGAAGAGTGGATGAAGTAAGTTTTAGTAGTCTTCTCAAGTTTCTCCACACCAGTTGCTGAACTCATCAGCAAACGTGGAAAGGGTCAACATTACAAACAGTCACAAGAGTGGCCATTCCAGCAGAGTGAATATGTCTGCTCTGTCCGATACTTTTTCCCGCACCAATCATTAGTGCGGTGCTTGCCATTGGTCTGCTCGCTCATTTCCCTTAACGCCCGCATGACTCGGTGTGTAGATCCAGGTTCTAGCACACAGGAGACATTCTGGCAGAGTAGATATTATGGCACAGGAAACATTCTGGCAGAGTAGATATACCCACAGAATAGATATACCCACAGAGTAGATATTATGGCACAGGAAACATTCTGGCAGAGTGGATATACCCACAGAGTAGATATACCCACAGAGTGGATATACCCACAGAGTAGATATACCCACAGAGTGGATATACCCACAGAGTGGATATACCCACAGAGTGGATATACTCACAGAGTAGATATACCCACAGAGTGGATATACCCACAGAGTAGATATACCCACAGAGTAGATATACCCACAGAGTAGATATACCCACAGAGTGGACATTGTGGCTATAAAACTGCTTTATAATTGTAATAACTACATAGAATTGTGGGTGCTCCAGTAAAAAAAAACAGCTGTCATACAGAGAGGGGAGGAAAGGGGAGAGAGGCTGTCACACAAGAGGGTGGGAGGTTGTCATACAGAGAGGGGAGGAAAGGGGAGAGAGGCTGTCACACAAGAGGGTGGGAGGTTGTCATACAGAGAGGGGAGGAAAGGGGAGAGAGGCTGTCACACAAGAGTTTGGGAGGTTGTCAGACAGAGTGGCCGGAAAGGGGAGAGAGGCTGTCACACACAGTGGGGGGATGGGCTATCACAAAGACAGGATGCAGTCATACATAGAGGGGAGGAGAGTTATGAGCTATTGATATACCTCGGACTGAGTTGATTATTCTCCTTTTTTATAGCGTTCACCCTCTGTAAACTCCAGCAAAAAGTTCTGTTTGCTCGTATACTTTTAGAGTTTGATCTTGTTCCGGAACTTTTGTTTTGTGCGTACATCATTTTTACAGATCTGGCTTGTGTTTAAAGTCTACTAGCTCCTTGCCTCAGGCAGATGCACTCCATCTTTGAAGGAAACACTCCTAATTTATTGATCTTTAGCACATGCATGTAGAGATCGATTCCTCGCCCCCCCCCCCCCCCCCAAAAAAAAATAATGGGAAGTGAGTTGATATAAGGCTTCTGGCAGGTACCCAGGTATTTTAGGGTTTTGAACTGCATTATTCCTTGATAACTGGACTGAGGGATTTACTTACTGCTGTGATGCAGTTGATGCTTTGTTAGAGTTGATGCTTTGGTAGAGCTGATGCTTTATTAGAATTGATGCTTTGGTAGAATTGATGCTTTGTTAAGAGTTGATGCTTTGGTAGAGCTGATGCTTTATTAGAATTGATGCTTTTGTAGAATTGATGCTTTGGTAGAGCTGATGCTTTATTAGAATTGATGCTTTGGTAGAGTTGATGCTTTGTTAAAGTTGGTGCTTTGTTAGAGTTGGTGCTTTGGTAGAATTGATGCTTTGTTAGAGTTCATTTTGCAATAGAGTTATTGTTGTGATAAAGTTAATTCTTTGATTAGAGTTTAATATTGTTTACTTCCCAGCAAAGTCAAGGTATTATTTAAGTTTACCAAGGCAGGGGGAAACAGGAGTGATGACGACACCAGAAAATTGTTACAGGTAATGTATTCCCAGTGTACCAAATTTCTTCACATCACATCATCATCATTATTTACTATAAAGGTTCATTCCCAGGACAGTTTGACTGTGCCCATTGTCTCAGTTTTACATTTCACTGTTTCTCCGTTTTTACACTCTAATTTGACTGAACACAACTTTTACAATCTGGACAAACTTAACACATTATTTCTACAAGAAATATTAAACAAAAGTTTTACAGTCAGCCTAACATAAGTTTTTCAATCCAGTGTTACTAAAGACATAAATTTTACAGTCTAGTGTTACCAAAAACATAACTTTTACAGTCCAGTGTTGCTCAAGACATAAATTTTACAGTTTAGTGTTACTAAAAACATAACTTTTACATTCCAATGTTACTAAAAACATAATAGATAGAATTCACTATGTTGTGTCAGATGACAGAATTCACATTGTCATACCAAGTGAAGGAATTCATCATGTCAGATGAACAAATTGTTTTGCGTTGTAATAATTCTGTAATTGCAGCTGTGCTGTAGACGGGCACTTGCAATTGCGTCACTGCGACAAAAAAAGAATTAATATCATAGTATTCACCATGACATGTCAGATAAAAGAATTCACTGTTTCAGATTAAAGAAATCACCTTTTTGCTTTTAATTAAAAAATTCACAATGCCATGCCAAATGAAAGAATTTACCATGTCATGTTAAATGATAGCATCCACCATTTTGTGTCAGTTGAAAGAATTCACCATGCAATTTCATATGAAAGAATTGCCCTTTTTTGTGTCAAATGACATAATCCATAATGTCATGTCAGATGAAAGAATTCACCATATCATGTCATATGAAAGAATTCACCATATTATGTCACGTGAAAAGAATTCACTGTGTTGTGTCAGATGAAAGAATTAACCATTTCAGATAAAAGAATTCATGTGTCTACTAAAACCTTTGTCACCATCTGTGGCTTACAGGTTGCGAACACGGTTTATAATGCAGGGTTCGATCCTAGCTGCGGACAAATTGTCTTGGGTTGGTTTCGACAGTGGTACCAAATGCTGACCAGCATTCAGAAAGCAGTGGTAAACTAGTGAGAGTAAAATTTGCCTGGAAAAACCAATACCGCCAACAAATGCTGGGGTTGGTTCTGCAATATCCTGTAAACGATATGCAACTAACTTTCTTTAAGCTAAAACCTTTGCTCTTGTTGCAGATTGTTGGAGCACGAGAGGAGGATAAATTATTGCTCAAGTTCTGGATGACAGGCCTTAGTGTTCAGTACAAGAATCATATCCGGACATCCTCAGTTCACAGATAGATGGCAGTACAAGAATCATATCTGAACATTGCCGGTTCACAGATAGATGGCAGTATGAAAAAAATCATATTTGAACATCCTCAGTTCGCAGATAGACGAATCATGTGTGAAAATTTTTCATTCACAGATAGATCATATCTGAACATCCTCCATTCAGTTAGATGACAGTACAAAAATCATATCTGAACATTCTCAGTTCAAAGATATTGGCAGTACAAGAATCATATCCAAACATTCACAGATCAATGGCAGTGTAAGCCATACATCTCTAGAATCATCTCTCTGTTGCCAGCAAGCTTTTCCTAGTGTTTTCACCATTACATTTTAGGAGGTAAGATTGAAGACACAGAGTATAGGCTTGAGAGTTTATGGAAGGTAGAAAAAGAGATGTACAGGCAGAGATATTGTGGGGTGTATAGAATGTGTATGTAAATGAGAAGACTCAGGTCTAGCCTGTCACCTAGAGTGGGTTGTGTTGCAGGTGAACACATAAACGAAGATACTCTGATTTGTTACTGTAGTTATACAATAGAATCTCTATAAGTTGAATCCCCAAGGGACTGTAGCAAACTGATCAACTTTCTATCTACTTTTACCCCACCAGGACATCACACAAGCGATAAACACCCGATGACACGAAGTGCCACAATGCGGATGAGGATCACCGTGCAGATGCCCCAGAAACCTTGTTCAGCCATTAGACCATATTTATGGCCGTGCTATATCGCAGCCCTTGGCAAAAGCCAGAGTAGGGCTTTAAATAACGAAAAATTGCACCCCACAAGGAGAAGACAGGATCTAGAGTATAACTGGTCAACTTACAGAATGAAGCCTATTATACTGATACTTCCTTGAACAACTTATACTGGAGAATATAATCATAAACACTTGTTGTTTTTATTTTAGTTTTTATGGTTGAATCCTCCTTTCTATAAAAGACGGTTTGTCTCATTACAGATCCAAATAAGATTAACCCCCCACCCCCTCCTTTTTGTTTCTCTAATCCTGCCAACCATGAATAGAAAGCAGGGGCACTAGAAACTTGGAAGCTTAGGCAACTTTAGTGGCTCTACTCTTCTCTCTCTCTCCCCTCCCCCCTCCCCCCCCCCCCCATCTCTCTCTCTCCCTCCCATCTGTAAAAGAGCTGAGTCCTCCCAATATGTTTTTCTGTGTGTTGGTGCCTCTGTAAAAAACAGTATTGTCTATTGAAATGTTTCATATTAGTGTTAACAAAATTAGTATAAATCACCTGATCTTTCAAGTCTTTTAGAGTAAGGTCAGTTTTCAGTGCAGCTTGTTTAAACATCAGTCCAGGGACTTGGGTAACATCACACAGGAACAGGCTTAGCTCCTTCCCTCTTCAACCAGATAATTTGCTACAGGGGCTAATTGGACCTACTTAACCATGTATCATTGAAATGTTTTGTTTTGTGCATTAGCTTACTACACATTTCTGATATTTAATTACCCTCCTCCCCCACCCTGGTGTTTTGTTTTCTTTGTGGTAGCACATCTGGATGAAAAGAAGTACACCAGACCATTGGAACTTTTTAGTCATGTTATGTTATCACAGTTGTCACTGCACATTGGGCATTCCCAGTTGAACTTTTAAAATTTGGCAAAGTTAAGAATAGCCGGTCAAGTTATAGATATTGTGTGTCATATTTCACTGGTCAACATAACAGTTACAGAGGTAGTCAACATTTAGTAGTCCTCAACTGAGACTAGGTTGGTGACCAACCAGTCAATGAAAATGAGTTTAATTTCTGGAGGTGGTCGACTTAGGAGGTTCTCTGTAATTGTTACAACCCTTGTCTAGATGAAGCTGAGAATATTCACCAATTATATGCGCTAGATGAGTTTGATCCTCTTGTGAGAACAAGAAGGGGCCGCATTAGCGCAGTCTATAGGAGGCTCGCTTTCAAATCTAGCTGCGACTCGCTGCAGCCCATGGCTGGTGTTCGAAACCGGGCGATTCCCGGGGTTCACCCAGCCCTAGGAAATGGGTACCAGAGTTAACACTCTGGGGTAACTGGAAGAACGTCGCTGTAGCTATGGAGTTGCGTGCACATGACGACACAGGCGGACAATTCCTTATCAGCTGTCCGTACTGGTGGCAGAGCACTTATGGTTCATAACTGTGTAATGACGCTGGTTCACATCTCCCGACTTGACTTTACAAGAAGACTTTAATCAGAAAGAAACTTGAGCAAATAATGTCACATTGTTTGACAATGGACACATTCAAGAACAGAAAGCTTTTATTACTCCAAGACAAACACACAAAAACATTTCAGGGGAAAACAGCACATATTTGATGTAACAAGTCATCCCATACACCGGTTCAGCAAGTTAGACCAGATACACAAATCCAGTATCAGTATTTGTTACTGTAAATATTCTATAATTATGCCTGGAATTCAAATGTAAATATTCTATAATTATGCCTGGAATTCAAATGTAAATAAATTACACGACTTCTTGTACATATTCTGTGTTTTATTATATACTTATACTGCAGCTGTTGCTTCTTCTCTTCCTCCAGTTATCTCACTGAAAAGTAGGGGGGGGGGGGGGGGGGGAGATCTTCTGTGTTCTCTTTCTAGTGTGTTATTGAAACTGATCTTTTCTTTAAGGCTGTTGTGTTCTTAATGCCATCATGCTTTATTTTGAGTGGCCTTTCCCTTTGCTCTATGTTTACTGTATTTCTTCAGCATGCCTCTCTGTGCCAATTGCTACCAGGGTTTTCTTAGATGGCCAAACTATTTCATCTATTGCTCTTTATTGTATGACTGGTTTCAGGTCTAGTCTTTATTATTTTTAAACCTCCTCTTCCTGTTACTTCAGCTCCGGAACTGAGGCCCCATTGTTTAAATAGCCGAGTAATGTTGGTGTAGGAAGGAATGACCAGGTGAAACAGCCAAATAATGTTGGTGTAGGAAGGAATCAGCGACCAGGTGAAATAGCCAAGTAATGTTGGTGTAGGAAGGAATCAGTGACCAGGTGAAATAGCCAAATAATGTTGGTGTAGGAAGGAATCAGTGACCAGGTGAAATAGCCAAGTAATGTTGGTGTAGGAAGGAATCAGTGACCAGGTGAAATAGCCAAGTAATGTTGGTGTAGGAAGGAATCAGTGACCGGGGAAATAGCCAAATAATGTTGGTGTAGGAAGGAATCAGTGACCAGGTGAAATAGCCGAGTAATGTTGGTGTAGGAAGGAATCAGTGACCAGGTGAAATAGCCAAGTAATGTTGGTGTAGGAAGGAATCAGTGACCGGGGAAATAGCCAAATAATGTTGGTGTAGGAAGGAATCAGCGACCAGGTGAAATAGCCAAGTAATGTTGGTGTAGGAAGGAATCAGTGACCAGGTGAAATAGCCAAGTAATGTTGGTGTAGGAAGGAATCAGTGACCGGGGAAATAGCCAAATAATGTTGGTGTAGGAAGGAATCAGTGACCAGGTGAAATAGCCGAGTAATGTTGGTGTAGGAAGGAATCAGTGACCAGATGAAATAGCCAAGTAATGTTGGTGTAGGAAGGAATCAGTGACCGGGGAAATAGCCAAATAATGTTGGTGTAGGAAGGAATCAGTGACCAGGTGAAATAGCCGAGTAATGTTGGTGTAGGAAGGAATCAGTGACCAGGTGAAATAGCCAAGTAATGTTGGTGTAGGAAGGAATCAGTGACCGGGGAAATAGGCAAATAATGTTGGTGTAGGAAGGAATCAGCGACCAGGTGAAATAGCCAAGTAATTTTGGTGTAGGAAGGAATCAGTGACCAGGTGAAATAGCCAAGTAATGTTGGTGTAGGAAGGAATCAGTGACCAGGTGAAATAGCCAAGTAATGTTGGTGTAGGAAGGAATCAGTGACCAGGTGAAATAGCCAAGTAATGTTGGTGTAGGAAGGAATCAGTGACCAGGTGAAATAGCCAAATAATGTTGGTGTAGGAAGGAATCAGTGACCAGGTGAAATAGCCAAATAATGTTGGTGTAGGAAGGAATCAGTGACCAGGTGAAATAGCCAAGTAATGTTGGTGTAGGAAGGAATCAGTGACCAGGTGAAATAGCCAAGTAATGTTGGTGTAGGAAGGAATCAGTGACCAGGTGAAATAGCCAAGTAATGTTGGTGTAGGAAGGAATCAGTGACCAGGTGAAATAGCCAAGTAATGTTGGTGTAGGAAGGAATCAGTGACCAGGTGAAATAGCCAAGTAATGTTGGTGTAGGAAGGAATCAGTGACCAGGTGAAATAGCCAAGTAATTTTGGTGTAGGAAGGAATCAGTGACCAGGTGAAATAGCCAAGTAATGTTGGTGTAGGAAGGAATCAGTGACCAGGTGAAATAGCCAAGTAATGTTGGTGTAGGAAGGAATCAGTGACCAGGTGAAATAGCCAAGTAATTTTGGTGTAGGAAGGAATCAGTGACCAGGTGAAATAGCCAAGTAATTTTGGTGTAGGAAGGAATCAGTGACCAGGTGAAATAGCCAAGTAATTTTGGTGTAGGAAGGAATCAGTGACCAGGTGAAATAGCCAAATAGTGTAGGGAGGACCATGTTGTGCAGACGGGCACATCAGGAAGGAAATGAGAATGAAGGAAGAAATGATTGCAGAAAAGATGAGAGCTGAGTATCTGAGAAGAAACAGACTAAACACACATGCTGACAACAATGGTCCTGAAATCTCTTGCTATAATTGTAGAAGACCTAGCGGGTTTTGCTAGTCACACTCACTATCGCCATGGGCTATGAATCCCATGCCTACTCACAGCACAATATAATAGTCTTCTGGAAAGACGGAAAGTTGCCCAGAAATAGCCAATGGTGTTGACATAGTCTTATTTGTCTTTTAGTAGGATCTTCGCTCGATGGAAAGTTGACCATATCTGTCAATAGAATTCTCGACCGATGGATGTTTCAACCAAAATTAGCCATTAAATAGGAATCACATCAGCCCAACCCATCAACACCCAACATGTCATTTAAAATACTAAAAACACACGGACATAATAGACATACCAGACAGAAGTGGAAAATGCTAAAAATGACAATGAATATTTCCCTAAGGACTGATCAGTTATCCATTCGCGCCAGTTCTGTTGTGTACACGTTGACACTCTCCAGGTCATACAACACAAAGTAGACATGTTTCAGGGATGTGGTTTTGGCACTGCTGAAGTAGTCTCTGATGGATGCCAGGATGATCTGTGCTGCTGTTTGCTTGGGAAATCCTGCCCTGGAAACAGCGTTCAACATATATGTCCATTATTTGGATCCATAATTAATGGATCTACAACCAATGCCCAGTACTTGAATCTACAACTAATGTCCAGTACTTGGATCTACACCCAATGTCCAGTACTTGGATCTACAACTAATCTCTAGTACTTGGATCTACAACCAATGCCCAGCACTTGTATCTACAACCAATGTCAATACTTTATATTAAATAAAAACTTTTCTGCCTGACCATAATTTAAAATGCTGACAGCCAAGTTTGAACAGTTTACCAGCTGACAGTGAAGTTTGAACACTGTATCAGCTGACAGTGAAGTTTGAACCAGCTGACAGCGAAGTCTGAACAGTTTATCAGCTCACAGTGAAGTCTAAACACTCTTGTCAGCTGACAGTGAAGTTTCAACAATTTATCAGCAGACAGTGAAGTTTCAACATATTATCAAACTAAAGGAGACCACTATGTGTCACAAGGTACTACCTACCAACTTCACTCCTCCACATTTGTGCAAGTGTATTTTGTAACAGGTGGCAATGCGGAGGTGACATAGCCCAACTGTTTGAGTAAGAAGGAATGGTAAATAGTTTATGTAGCCAACAGTTTTGGAAACAGGAAGGAATAAGTGTCCAAAAGTAGCCAATGGTGTTGGACACAGAAAAGAGGGGAGCTCCAGGTTAAGTGGCCAAAACAAATTTGTGTAGGAAGGAATCAGCGTCCAGAGGAAGTAGCCAACAGTGTTGACATAGAAAAGAGGTGAGGTGAAATAGCCAAGTAATGTTGGTGTAGAAAGGAATCAGGGTCCAGATAAAGCAGCCAATGGTGTTGACATAGAAAAGAGGTGAGGTGAAAGAGCCAAGTAATTTTGGTGTAGAAAGGAATCAGGGCCCAGATAAAGCAGCCAATGGTGTTGACATAGAAAAGAGGTGAGGTGAAAGAGCCAAGTAATGTTGGCGTAGAAAGGAATCAGTGTCCAGAGGAAGTAGCCAATGGTGTTGACATAGAAAAGAGGTGAGGTGGAGGTGAAATAGCCAAATAATATTGATGTAGAGAGGGATCAGTGCTTAGATGAAGCAGCTAATAGTGTTGACATAGAAAGGGGGTGAGGTGGAGGTGAAATAGCCAAATAATATTGATGTAGAGAGGGATGTGCTTAGATGAAGCAGCTAGTGGTGTTGACATAGAAAAGAGGTGAGGTGGAGGTGAAATAGCCAAATAATATTGATGTAGAGAGGGATCAGTGCTTAGATGAAGCAGCTAATAGTGTTGACATAGAAAAGGGGTGAGGTGGATGTGAAATAGCCAAATAATATTGATGTAGAAAGGAATCAGTGTCCAGATGAAGCAGCCAATGGTGTTGATGTGGTTAGACTGGACAATGATCATAAAATGTGATACAGTGTAATAAATATTAATTTTACAAATACTAATAATAACTCATAACTCCACACAAAAAGCTGCAAATGTCAGTCAGCCCTACTTAAAAGTAAGTAAAGGAAAGGACCCTTTTCCACGCCTTTAGGCGTATAGGGCATATAGGGCTAGACCTATATTTTAAAGACCAATCGGTACAAGATGGGTGATGTGGTCAGCGGCCGCCTTTACTTCCCAGGACTGCACCGGGTACCCACTCAAGGCTGGATCGACCTGGGAGCCAAGGTCATTTTTGAAAAAAGTCATTCTTCGCCAGGGAGCGAACCCACGACCTTCCGATCCGCTGCGAGCATCTAGCTGCTCTGCCGCAGCGACTCCCACTTAAAAGTAACCCAAATGAAAAATCAGTGAAGAAAGAACAAACACATAAAAATACAAGATTGCAGAAGAAATGCTTAAAAAAATAATAATACAGTTGTAAAAGCAGACTTACCTGCCGCTGCTGATAGATGGCAAAGCTAGACTTTTCAGTTGCTTATCATCCGCTAGTTTCAGCACGTTCTTCACAGCCTTGTCTAGATGTTGTTGTGAATTGTTATCATTCCACTTGGGGCTGTTCACATGGATCACAAATTTAGCAGCAAAGTTATGCGCTGGACATATGGCAGCTGAAATACCCGGCACAATACAATAAAGTCTTTCCACAAAATAGTGTAACGTAAACTATCTGTCTTTAACCCTTTCACCAGGTAAACAATTTTAAAACTGACCTTTCCTATTTTTTTTCTTCCAAATGCATCCTTATATGATAATACACATAAACTGTACCCTAAACAATTATAGGAAGAAATCTGTAGTCTTGCTTAGTTTTTGCAAAATAAAATCCTCACCTGCACAGCCGTGGGGACAGCACTAGCCACTGGAATGCTCAGGCTCAAAAGACCCCTATGCCTACACCACAGAAGTGGTATATAAAGGCAGTAATTGGCAGTTGTTGTTTTTTAGCTCAGTTTTTAAAAAGAGGGTGAGAGACTGGCTGCTGCCACTCCTCTGGGCAGTGAGCTACTATATGGTAGAGTGGATGTGGTGAAGGCTCTTTGGGATCAAATGGACAGTGCAATAGAACAGACAGGGAATTCTTACATGGAAGACTAATTCAACATGAAAAAAAAGAAAAGTGGGGGGGGGGGGAACAGGGGTGTAAGTAGAGATTCTGGAAGATATTCAACACTGAAGGGGAAACAGAGGTGGACTTTTCATCAGGTTGCAACTGGTATAATAAGCATGTCAACTCTTCATTGGTTACTGAAGAACAGGAAGTAGCCAATGTGGGAATATCTCGAGTGCAGCAATGTCAATCCTTAATTCATTCATTCATTCATTCATTCATTCATTCATTCATTCATTCAGAGTTGTCAAATCCCTAGACCACCGAACAGACAGAAAAATATGAAGGCCACTGCTTCATTGCGGCTGTCAAGACACTAAAAATAATTATTTGTGCTCTTTTTTTCAATCAAAATTCACAAATACCAGAAAATTAAATTTGTTATATGAAGAGAAATAATCACTTAATACAAATGGAACAAAGAATTAATTGCTGTCCTTCCCTTTGACCAAAATAAATATGGTTTTGTTCACTTTCACATACAGCAAAGTGTTGATGTAATTATGCAAATAATTTGCAATTTTTCCAGCCCAGATAATAAATTGTGTGTGTGTGAATATATTTAGTCACACCCAACAAGTCTGTACAGTATGCAATTGTGGCCAGTCTGAAAGCTATTCTATAGGTGTAGTGACCACTGCCCAATGACTTCATGTCAATCTAAACCCATAAATGCTGGAAAAGTGTCAATCTCATGGTGAAATGGTTAACACAAGATAGCTGTATGACATATGATACACATATAGTTGTATGTTGTAAAATATTAGTGAAATCAGACAAACCACTTTTTGCTGATGACCAGGTCTCAATAGCAGATGTTGCACTGATGTGTGAAACAGCTGGTGTTCGACTCATGTACAAGAGCAGATGTTGCACAAACCTACCAGTTGATACGTTCTAATGTATACAAACCAAGAAAGTGGCACTAAACTGATGTTATTTTTTACTCAAAAATTTAAAGAAATCTTTCTTCCAGTGTCCCTCTATTCTACGCAGGCACCAGTTAATGAATGTTTGTAGTTTATTAGTAACTGTTTTAGTTGTTCTTCATGTTTCAGCTTCGTACAGCCGTACCAATCTGACATAGCCTCATATTTTAAGTTTAGTACCAGTTTTAATTTACTTACACAGATTTCCTAACACTATGAAAACTCTTGCCTTTTCAATTCAAATATTAATATTTCTATTATCCTCGACCCCACTCCTTCATCTACATAACTGCCTAAATAGGCATATGACTCCATCTTGGAATATGATATCACAAAGAGAAACAGGATTATTGTTTCTCTGTTTTATTTTCTTTATCTTTGTCTTTCTCCTATGGATTTTTAGAGTGGGATAGGACAGAAATGTCATCAGTAAATTCCGGCTGTTGCTGTTTTCATAATTCAGTCTGTTGCCAGTAAAAATAACTGAGGTGACAAGAGGCATCACTGACGTATCGGGCATAAACCAGGCACACAGTAATTTAGCAAGGTAACCAGATAATGTATAGAAAAAAATAGAAACTTAGTACAGAAGCAAACCAAGTAACCAGACACACCTTCGGTAGTAAACTAATTATCCAGATCTGCCTTCAGTGGTAAAACAGGTTACTGTACCCACCTTCAGTAGTAAAACAGGTTACTGTACCCACCTTCAGTAGTAAAACAGGTTACTGTACCCACCTTCAGTAGTAAAACAGGTTACTGTACCCACCTTCAGTAGTAAACCAAGTAACCAGACACCTTAACTAGTTAAAAAAGACCCATCTTCAATAGTAAACCAGATAACCAGACACACCTTTACTAGTTAAACCAGGTAACCAAACCCACCTTCAATAGTAAACTAGGTAACCAGACCTACCTTCAATAGTTAAACCAAGTAACCAGACCTTCCTTCAACAGTTACACCAGGCAACCAGGCCTACCTTGAACAGTTAAACCAGGTAACCAGTCCCATCTTTGGTTGTAAACCAGGTAACCAGACCTGCCTTCAACAGTTAAACCAGGTAATCAGACCCACCTTCGGCAGTTGCGATATTTCCCTGATTATTCAAGAGGTCATCAACTTCCTGCTGGAACTCCTTCCCTCCGGCTTTCTGGATGGCCTGACCTGGATGTGCACATGTTTTTGTCATTACATGAATCACAGCAACAAAACTAGATACAGCTAGGGTGCTACACCATGACACAACCAGGTACTACTGAGGTATTACACAGCAACACAACCAGATCCTTTTGAGGTACCAGACCACAACAAAACCAGGTACTACAACACAACTAGGTACTACACCATAACTGAAGTACTACAACACAATCATATACTACTGAGGTACTGTACAACACAACCAGGTACTACTGAGGTATTACACAGCAACACAACCAGATCCTTTTGAGGTACCAGACCACAACACAACCAGGTACTACACCACAACCAGGTACTACACCACAACAATATACTAATGAGGTACTACACAACACAACCTGGTACTACTGAGGTATTACACAGCAACACAATCAGATAATTTTGAGGTACCTGACCATGACACAAAACACAACCAGGTACTACACCACAACACAGCCAGGTACTACTGAGTACTACAACACAACAAAGCCAGGTACTACACCACAACCAGGCACTACTGAGGTACTATACACAACCAGGTACTACTGAGGTACTACACCACAACACAGCCAGGTACTACTGAGTACTACAACACAACAAAGCCAGGTACTACACCACAATCAGGCACTACTGAGGTACTATACACAACCAGGTACTACTGAGGTACTACACCACAACACAGCCAGGTAATACACCAAAACCAGGCACTACTGAGGTACTACAACATAATACAGCCAGGTACTACAACACAACATAGCAAGGTACTACACCACAACCAGGCACTAATGAGGTACTATACACAACCAGGTACTACTGAGGTACTACACCACAACATAACCAGGTACTACTGAGATACTACACAACATTATAGACAAGTACTACACTACAACATAGCCAGGTACTACTGAGATACTAGACAACATTATAGCCAAGTACTACACCACAACATAGCCAGGTACTACTGAGATACTACACAACATTATAGCCAAGTACTTCACTACAACATAGCCAGGTACTACTGAGATACTACACAACATTATAGCCAAGTACTACACTACAACATAGCCAGGTACTACTGAGATACTACACAACATTATAGCTAAGTACTACACCACAACATAGCCAGGTACTACTGAGATACTACACAACATTATAGCCAAGTACTACACTACAACATAGCCAGGTACTACTGAGATACTACACAACATTATAGCCAAGTACTACACCACAACATAGCCAGGTACTACTGAGATACTAGAACACAAGATAGCCAGGTACTACACCACAACCAGGTACTACACAGAAATACGATCAGGTACTGCTGAGATACAACACAGTCAGGTACTTCTGAGGTATTACAAAACAGCTAGGTACCACTGAGGTACTACAACACAACCAGGTACTACTGAAGTACTACAACAACACAACCAGGTACTACTGAAGTACTACAACAACACAACCAGGTACTACTGAAGTACTACAACAACACAACCAGGTACTACTGAAGTACTACAACAACACAATCAGGTACTACTGAGGTACTATACCACGTAAATAAATGGAGGGAGAACCCTTGAGGCCGTAGAAATATTAAATATATAATAATTTTTAAAAAGACAATGTACTGATTAGGACTCAGAAAGATAGCAGATCACACTAGACAACATAAAAGTTGAAAGCTATAGTACCGTGCCGGGAATCAAACTTGTCACCCACATATGGTGTGTGCCCCTCACTATGGAAACAAGTGTACTAAGAACATGACAAACTAGACACCCCTAAAAAGTGTCTTCATTGGCCATGTCTATCCAACATCTTAAAACCTACCAATTAAATCTCTTTCTTAAATGTTCATGTTTTCTAGACAAAGCATTGTGGTTTGCTGTGTTTGTAACTTCTTGCTGTGTTTGTTATTCGATCTATACTTAGTTAAAATAAATATCTGTAGTAATCTATGGTGCTATTTCAATGGTTTAATTTAACTTCTGTCTGTATTCCATAATTGTGGATTTCAATCTGTACGATAGACATGGCCATTGAAGATACCTTTTTTTTAATCGGGTGCCTAGTTGGTCACGTTCTTAGTACACTTGTTTCCATAGCAAGGCACACACACACCATTTGGAGATGACAATTTCAATTTTCGGCAAGATAGATTAGCTTTTCGACTTTTATGTGTTCTAGTGTGTCCTTCTAATCTCTATTTCTTTATATGAGTACCAATCAATACAATATATATATATATATATATATATATAAAAGAGGTACTACACCACAACCAGGTACTGTTGAGGTACAACACAACCAGATAACGAGATACAAGTGAGGTAGTGATTAGTGATGACTTTCCATACAGCATTCCGGACAGATCCATAGGTGCTTGGATCACCTCCTCCATAGCTCCACAAGATTAAAACGACTTCTGTGTTGATTAATAAAATGTTCCTTTGATGAAATGTCCATGTCTGGCCGCTCCAGGTTGTAGCCCCACATCCACCACCCTGGACAAGGATACTGAGTCCTGCTTGTGTGTCACAATCTTCTTCACGATATGCATCTCACTCGGCATTAATGATATCAGTCTTGTCCAGTGTCAGGCTGGTCACGGTGACCGCCTTGTCTGCCAGATAATCTCCACCTCAAAGATAAAGGTCAGATGAGTTATTCATAATGATTTAATGAGAGAATCCATCCTTGTCTGATAAAGCCAACCTGGATTTTCTTGAGCATATATATATATATATATATATATATATATATATATATATATATATATATATATATATATATATATATATATATATATATATATATATATTGAATCGCTCAGTGTGCAAGCATGTGAGAATTCTCAAGTACCCAGACATATCAAGACCTGTGATGCAGCCATGGTTTCCATTGTGAGGCTACTGGCTGTAACATACATTTGCCCTGCTCCGGGTGATTGATCATGCACCCATGTAAACCACAGCATCTTTAGTATCTGAGCCTCACAATTTCTGTCTGGTTCTGAATGTTTCCTCTATACAGTTCTGTTTTCTAACATATATAAATATTGTCCACTCTCTGCTGTGACCAATGGCTGTAGTCAATCATATCAGGTCAGTGACTGTAGCTGGAGATTTCAGATGTATTAGGATTACTCAGCCATGTCAGACACCCTTAAATAAACATTATAGCAGCCATGTCTGACACCCTTTACCAAACATTACTCAGCCATGTCAGACACCCTTAAATAAACATTATAGCAGCCATGTTAGATACACTTAACTAAACATTATAGCAGCCATGTCCGACACCCTTTACCAAACATTACTGAGCCATGTTAGATAACCTTATCTAAACAATACTGCAGCCATGTCCGACACCCTTTACCAAACATTACTGAGCCATGTTAGATAACCTTATCTAAACAATACTGCAGCCATGTCCGACACCCTTTACCAAACATTACTGAGCCATGTTAGATAACCTTATCTAAACAATACTGCAGCCATGTCCGACACCCTTTACCAAACATTACTGAGCCATGTTAGATAACCTTATCTAAACAATACTGCAGCCATGTCCGACACCCTTAAGTAGACATTACTGCAGCTATGTAAGGCACTTACCCACTTCTCCACCCATGTAGTATGTTGAGTTGGTTGGATTGACAATAGCATCTGCTAGTGTTTTCACCAGGTCTCCTTGCATCACAGTTAACTAGAAGAGAGGATGGAGTTGTTCAGTGATATATCAGTTAACTAGAATAGAGGATGAAATTGTTCAGTGATATATTAGTTAGCTAGAATAGAGGATGGAGCTGTTCAGTGATACATTAGTTAACTAGAAGTGTTGTTGGAATTGTTCGGTGATATATCAGTTAACTAGAAGTGAGGATGGAGTTGTTCGGTGATATATTAGTTAACTAGAAGAGAGGATGGAGTTGCTCAGTTAACATTTAGTTAACTAGCTATACACTGTAAATATGTTCCACACATAAATTCAACTTTCTACAGCCAGACATTGTAAATATGTCCTACATGTGAATTCAACTCTCTACAGCTGGACATTGTAAATATGTCCCCCATGCCAATTTAACTCTCTACAGTTGGACATCATTAATATGTCCCACACATAAATTCAACTCTCTACAGCCGGACACTGTAAATATTTACTACATGTGAATTCAACTCTCTACAGCTGGACATTGTAAATATGTCCCACATGTGAATTCAACTCTCTACAGCTTGACATTGTAAATATGTCCCAAATGTGAATTAAACTCTCTGTAGCCGTGCATTGTAAATATGTCCCACAAGTGAATTCATATGTCTACAGCAGTATATAGTAAAATGTGAATAAGTGAATACAGCTGTTTACTGCCATACATTGTAAATACATCCTAGAAGTGAATTCAAATGTCTGCAGCTGTATATTGTAAATATATCTGATAAAGTAAACTCAACACTTCAACTCTTTGAGTCCCAAGGAACACATCATACGTCCATGGGTTCCTACCTAGAAACCCAATTAACATATCATGCATCGATTGTATGCCTCTCTTTACTACCCCTTGGGCCTATGATGCTAAACCCACTGGGACTCAAAGACTTAAAGCTGTATACTAGAACAGTACAGTTTGTACTCAGCAGAAAAAAATGAATTTATAATCAGACTCACTTTCTGGCCATGCAAGAGCTTCTTCTCAGAAAGAGTCAGAAAACCTCCACTGCCATCAGGTATTGAGTCCGCCTGCAGTCAATAGATTTGGGTACACAATAGGCATGAAACAAATATAATTGATGTCTGCAACACTAAGTGGGACTATCTATTTTTTTTTTAAACCTGTGATACACAAAGTGATAATGTCTGTAAACTGTGGTACACCAAGTGGTAATTGTAAAAAATGTGATACACCAACTGGGGGTACAGGGAACTCCAATATTCATCCATGCCAATATTCATATTTTTTAAAAATGTGTCATGTTTTTCGTTGGTTTGATATTCGCTAGAAAAGTTATTCTTTGTCCTTTCTCCGACGTGGCCTGTGAGTGATCAGATGAGGCAACAAAAGATGATGGGCCAGTTCCCAGTGCTGAAAATAAGAAATGGCTGTCCACTTGGGCAAAAATGCAGTTTTTATTTGGGAAATGACACCTAAACATCACTACAGTTAATCAATGTATCAATTCATTTTATGACAATATGTTTGGATATTTTCAGAGCATTGTAGGAAACAAAACAAAACAAACAAAACTGAATAACTTCTTGAAAAAATCTGACTGCTGATGAATCGTCTGGGAATGTTGATGAATCATCAGGTCATCAATCACCGGAATTAACATTACCTGATGTCTAAATAGAAGGTGACTCCCCCTCCAGAGAATAGCAACTGTTTTTTCATCCAAAATGTAAATTTCTTTTTACAATTTTGTTTATGCATTTATGTAGGCCTATGGTATATTTATGTCACCAGGACAAGTAAATCTCTGTTACAATGATAAAGTAATAACAAGTACAGTGGTTAATATGCAATCAAAATGTAATTTGCAACAATTTCCTGAGATCAACTTTCAAGTGAAATTTTGTTGTTGTTAAATAATACACTTTGACACACTTGGCAAGAATATCTGTGAACTGTGGTACATCAAACAATAATGTATGTAACTTGTGACACACCAAGTGATAATGTCTGTACCTTGTGACACACCAAGTGATAATGTCTGTACCTTGTGACACACCAAGTGATAATGTCTGTAACTTGTGACACACCAAGTGATAATGTCTGTAACTTGTGACACACCAAGTGATAATGTCTGTACCTTGTGACACACCAAGTGATAATGTCTGTACCTTGTGACACACCAAGTGATAATGTCTGTAACTTGTGACACACCAAGTGATAATGTCTGTACCTTGTGACACACCAAGTGATAATGTCTGTACCTTGTGACACACCAAGTGATAATGTCTGTAACTTGTGACACACCAAGTGATAATGTCTGTAACTTGTGACACACCAAGTGATAATGGCTGTAACTTGTGACACACCAAGTGATAATGTCTGTACCTTGTGACACACCAAGTGATAATGTCTGTACCTTGTGACACACCAAGTGATAATGTCTGTAACTTGTGACACACCAAGTGATAATGGCTGTACCTTGTGTCACACCAAGTGATAATGGCTGTAACTTGTGACACACCAAGTGATAATGTCTGTAACTTGTGACACACCAAATGATAATTTCTGTACCTTGTGACACACCAAGTGATAATGTTTGTACCTTGTGACACACCAAGTGATAATGTACGTACCTTGTGGCATACCAAGTGATAATGTATGTAACTTTTGACACACAAAATGGTAATGTCTCTACCTTGTGACACACCAAGTGATAATGGCTGTAACTTGTGACACACCAAGTGGTAATGGCTGTAACTTGTGACACCCCAAGTGATAATGTCTGTAACTTGTGACACACCAAGTGATAATGTCTGTAACTTGTGACACACCAAGTGATAATGTCTGTAACTTGTGACACACCAAGTGATAATGTCTGTAACTTGTGACACACCAAGTGATAATGTCTGTATCTTGTGACACACCAAATAATAATGTATGTACCTTGTGACACACCAAGTGATAATGTATGTACCTTGTGACATGCCAAGTGATAATGTCTGTAACTTTTGACACACAAAATGGTAATGTCTTTAACTTATAGCACACCAAGTGATAATGTCTGTAACTTGTGACACACCAAGTGATAATGTCTGTACCTTGTGACACACCAAGTGATAATGTCTGTACCTTGTGACACACCAAGTGATAATGTCTGTAACTTGTGACACACCAAGTGATAATGTCTGTACCTTGTGACACACCAAGTGATAATGTCTGTACCTTGTGACACACCAAGTGATAATGTCTGTAACTTTTGACACACCAAGTGATAATGTCTGTAACTTGTGACACACCAAGTGATAATGGCTGTAACTTGTGACACACCAAGTGATAATGTCTGTACCTTGTGACACACCAAGTGATAATGTCTGTATCTTGTGACACACCAAATAATAATGTATGTACCTTGTGACACACCAAGTGATAATGTATGTACCTTGTGACATGCCAAGTGATAATGTCTGTAACTTTTGACACACAAAATGGTAATGTCTTTAACTTATAGCACACCAAGTGATAATGTCTGTAACTTGTGACACACCAAGTGATAATGTCTGTACCTTGTGACACACCAAGTGATAATGTCTGTACCTTGTGACACACCAAGTGATAATGTCTGTAACTTGTGACACACCAAGTTATAATGGCTGTAACTTGTGACACACCAAGTGGTAATGGCTGTAACTTGTGACACCCCAAGTGATAATGTCTGTAACTTGTGACACACCAAGTGATAATGTCTGTAACTTGTGACACACCAAGTGATAATGTCTGTAACTTGTGACACACCAAGTGATAATGTCTGTAACTTGTGACACACCAAGTGATAATGTCTGTATCTTGTGACACACCAAATAATAATGTATGTACCTTGTGACACACCAAGTGATAATGTATGTACCTTGTGACATGCCAAGTGATAATGTCTGTAACTTTTGACACACAAAATGGTAATGTCTTTAACTTATAGCACATTAAGTGATAATGTCTGTAACCTATGGCACACTAAGTGGTAATGACTGTAACTTGTGACACACCAAGTGATAATATCTGTAACTTATGACACACCAAATGGTAATGTCTGTAACTTGTGACACACCAAGTGATAATGTCTGTACCTTGTGACACACCAATGATAATGTCTTTAACTTATAGCACATTAAGTGATAATGTCTGTAACTTGTGACACACCAAGTGATAATGTCTGTACCTTGTGACACACCATGATAATGTCTTTAACTTATAGCACATTATGTGATAATGTCTGTAACCTATGGCACACTAAGTGGTAATGTCTGTAACTTATGGCACACTAAGTGATAATGGCTGTAACTTATAGCACATTAAGTGATAAGGTCTGTAACTTATGGCACACTAAGTGATAATGGCTGTAACTTATAGCACATTAAGTGATCATGTCTGTAACCTATGACACACTAAGTGATAATGGCTGTAACTTATAGCACATTAAGTGATCATGTCTGTAACCTATGACACACTAAGTGATAATGGCTGTAACTTATAGCACATTAAGTGATCATGTCTGTAACCTATGACACACTAAGTGGTAATGGCTGTAACTTATAGCACATTAAGTGATCATGTCTGTAACCTATGACACACTAAGTGATAATGGCTGTAACTTATAGCACATTAAGTGATCATGTCTGTAACCTATGACACACTAAGTGGTAATGGCTGTAACTTATAGCACATTAAGTGATCATGTCTGTAACTTATGGCACACTAAGTGATAATGGCTGTAACTTATAGCACATTAAGTGATCATGTCTGTAACCTATGACACACTAAGTGGTAATGTCTGTAACTTATGGCACACTAAGTGATAATGTCTGTAACCTATGACACACTAAGTGGTAATGGCTGTAACTTGTGACACACTAAGTGATAATGTCTGTAACCTATGACACACTAAGTGGTAATGGCTGTAACTTGTGACACACTAAGTGATAATGTCTGTAACCTATGACACACTAAGTGGTAATGTCTGTAACTTATGGCACACTAAGTGATAATGTCTGTAACCTATGACACACTAAGTGGTAATGGCTGTAACTTGTGACACACTAAACCATTTTTTTTTACCCCAAAAAAAGAGACCTACGTAGGAATTCAAATCATCTAAGAATACAAACGATCAAAAATTCATTTGTTTTATATACCTGACTAGTATGCTTTTGGCAGTCAAAATGTCCAACAGTTCAAATTATAGAAGAATTCAAATGTCCAACAACTCAAATTAACTGAGAATACAATTGTACAACAATTCAAATTATAAGAATACAAATGAAACAAAATAAAACCTTTTTTGGCTTTCCTGTGAAGGTAGCCACCCCAGCGACAGCTGCAGCTTTGGGTTTCTTGGGTTTCAGTTTCTTTGCTGCTTTTAGACTGAATGGGTTTGTTGCTGCAGATGTTGTTGCAGATGCTGCTGCTGCTAACTTTTTACGAGCTGGTCCGTACAAGACTGCATGAATTTTGGGAACCACTCCACCCTGTGCTATAGTGACATTCTTCAGCAACTAGAAAAATAATAAATTAGTAATTACTGACATAATACATAAACTATTCCAACAATAAATAAATTCACTGAAAAAATATATCTTTTTCTTTGTGTGTGTGTGCGCGTGCATGCACAAGTGAATGTGAGTGTGAGAGTGTGTGTGTGTGAGAGAGAGAGAGAGAGTGAGTGAGAGTGATAGAGAGAGAGTGTGTGTGTGTGTGTGGGTGGGGTGGGCAGGCGTGCATGCATGTGTGCACACGTGCGCATGCACACGTGAGTGTGAGTGAGAGAGTGTGTGCGTACGTGTGTGTGTGTGTGAGTATTTGCTTTGTGCTGCTAAACATCTCAGTTTAACAGTTGACAGGCAGGCGTGCATGCACACGCGAGTGTGAGAGAGAGAGTGTGTGTGCGTGAGTGCGTGTCAGTTTGGCTTTGTGCTGCTAAACATCTCAGTTTAACAGTTGACAGGCAGGCGTGCATGCACACGCGAGTGTGAGAGAGAGAGTGTGTGTGCGTGTCAGTATTGGCTTTGTGCTGCTAAACATCTCAGTCTAACAGATGACAGGCAGGTGAGCCAGCACACACTCGGTTGCTTGGCATGCTGTGAAGTCTCCAGCTGTCAGTGATGGCATCGTTCCTCTTCTTGTTGGCCTTTCTCTGCATCTTACATTAAACATTTTCATGTTGTGCCCTCTCGCTGCTGGCATTACTTAATATATTATCAGTAGGTAGCTGAACCATTTCAGTCTTTTTTTCTCAATGAATTTAACAATGGGTATTGTTCCAACAGTTTTTCTAATCTCTTTCATGATCTTTTCTCATTTTCTCATGGCCTATTTGCTCTTGTTCTGTTTGTGTACACTTTCTAGAGTGTTTTTGTGAAAATTGAAATTTACTGCTGGCTTTCTGAATGAGCTCATCTATCACCTATCATGCACATCTTTACGCTCATCTTTGAATTTCCTGAATCGATTCTTCACAGAACCGCCACTTGTAATGTCAGCACTATATACATGACACAATCGATGAGGAATCTCTGTGGCATTTTGATCTTCCGATTAAAGAAAATGAACTAACTTAGTCACTCATTGTCTGTTCTCCAAGCACTATCAAGCAAAAAAACAAGACAAACTAATTGCAGATCTAAGGACCAACATTGGCTTACTCTCCAAGGAAGCAGTACTGGTCTTGCAGTGGATACCAGCCCGCTGTGGTATTCAAGGAAATGAGAGAGCAGATGAATTGGCCAAAGCTGGGAGTAATCTTCCACAACCTCATCCACCACACAGCTACAAGGAAACCAAAACAGCACTAAAGCAGTCTTTCAAGCGGGAGTGGAGAAAGCAGAATAGAGATTACAGACCAGAGAGTGACAGCATAAACAATCTCAACAGGAAAGAACAAACATCAATTTTTAGACTTCGGACTGGACACTGTGGTCTTCGAGCACACCTGTACAGGATAGGCATAAAAGAATCTGCTGCCTGTGATTGTGGAGCATAAAGACAGACCCCTGAGCACATACTGCAGTACTGCCCTTACCTCTCCCAGCAAAGAATGTGGATCTGGCCCAGGGGATCCACATTGCGAGAGAAGCTATGGGGGACCGGTGGCGACCTTAAACGCACAATCCTATTTTTGACCCAGACGGGACTCAATGTGTAGCATGACTGTTGTCGAACGCAGAAGAAGAAGAACCACACCATGATTTTCACAGCTGGTGGCAAAGGCAATAACAGTGTCCATGTTTATTTGTTTGCGATTCGTGAACCACTGAACAAATGTGAGTGTAGGTTGATGTTTAGTGAACTAAAAGACTACTGAATGTTGCTACAGTGTTGCTGTAGCAAACGGTTTGTTTTCACCAGCCAATCAGAGCTTGATTTGGAAATAGCCCTCAAGTCTCACTAGTATGCCTGTGGTAGTTACATGTCCAAATGTGTTATTTCTCCAAATGTGGAATATGTACAACTAGTATGCCTGTGGTAGTTATATGTCTAAATGTGGTATATGTCCAGCTAGTATGCCTGTGGTAGTTATATGTCCAAATGTGGTATATGTCCAGCTAGAATGCCTGTGGTAGTAATATGTCTGAATTTGTTATATATGTTATTTATTATGTGTTCCATATCTAACATGTATGCTTGTGATAGTCACATGTCCAAATGTGTTGTATGTCTGACTAGTATGCTTGTCGTAGTTATATGTCCAAATGTATTGTAAGTTCAACTAGTATGCTTGTGGTAGTCATATCTTGAATGTGCTATATATCTGGTCCGACTAGTATACTTGGGGTCGTTACACGTCCTAATGCTGTTATATGTCTGACTAGTATGCCTGTGTTAGTTATATATTTAATATGTTATACATCTTGTCTGATTAGTATGCTTGAGGCAGTTATATTTCCAATGTGTTAAATGTCTGATTAATATGCTTGGGGTAGTCATATCTTGAATGTGCTATATATCTTGCCTGACTAGTATGCTTGTGGTAGTTATATTTCCTTAAGTGTTATAAGTTCGACTAGTATGCATGTGTTAGTTACATGCTGAATGTGTTATATATCTTGTCTGATTGCAAGTTATATTTCCTAATGTGTTATATGTTTGACTAGTATGCAGGTAGTAATTATATGTTAAATGTGTTACACATCTTGTCTGACTAGTATGCTTGTGGTAGTTATATGTTCAATGTGTTATTTGTCTGACTAGTATACTTGTGGTAGTTATATGTTGAATGTGTTATATGTCTGGCTAGTATGCTTGTGGTGTTTATATGTTGAATGTGTTATATGTCTGACTAGTATGTTTGTGGTAGTTATATGTTGAATGTGTTATTTGTCTGACTAGTATGCTTGTGGTAGTTATATGTTGAATGTGTTATTTGTCTGACTAGTATACTTGTGGTAGTTATATGTTGAATGTGTTATATGTCTGACTAGTATACTTGGGGTGTTTATATGTTGAATGTGTTATTTGTCTGACTAGTATACTTGTGGTAGTTATATGTTGGATGAGTTATTTGTCTGACTAGTATACTTGTGGTAGTTATATGTCCTAATGCTGTTATATGTCTGAGTATGCTTGTGTTAGGTATTTGTTGAATATATTATTCATCTTGTCCGATTAGTATGCTTGAGGCAGTTATATTTCCTAATGTGTTAAATGTCTGAATAGAAAGCTTGGGGTAATTATATTTCCTAACGTGTTGCACATCTTGTCTGATTAATATTCTTGTGGTAGTTATATGTTGAATGTGTTATTTGTCTGACTAGTATACTTGTGGTAGTTATATGTTGAATGTGTTATTTGTCTGACTAGTATGCTTGGGGTGTTTATATGTTGAATGTGTTATATGTCTGATTAATATTCTTGTGGTAGTTATATGCTGAATGTGTTATTTGTCTGACTAGTATACTTGTGGTAGTTATATGTTGAATGTTTTATATGTCTCACTAGCATGCTTGTGGTGTTTATATGTTGAATGTGTTATATGTCTGACTAGTATGCTTGTGTTAGTTATATGTTTAATCTGTTATATGTCTGACTAGCAAGCTTGTGGTGTTTATATGTTGAATGTGTTATATGTCTGACTAGCATGCTTGTGGTGTTTATATATTGAATGTGTTATATGTCTAACTAGCATGCTTGTGGTGTTTATATATTGAATGTGTTATATGTCTGACTAGCATGCTTGTGGTGTTTATATATTGAATGTGTTATATGTCTGACTAGCATGCTTGTGGTGTTTATATATTGAATGTGTTATATGTCTGACTAGCATGCTTGTGGGGTTTATATGTTGAATGTGTTATATGTCTGACTAGTATGTTTGTGGTAGTTATATGTTGAATGTGTTATATGTCTGACTAGCATGCTTGTGGTAGTTATATGTTGAATGTGTTATATGTCTGACTAGCATGCTTGTGGTAGTTATATGTTGAATGTGTTATATGTCTGACTAGCATGCTTGTGGTAGTTATATGTTGAATGTGTTATTTGTCTGACTAGCATGCTTGTGGTAGTTATATGTTGAATGTGTTATATGTCTGACTAGCATGCTTGTGGTAGTTATATATTGAATGTGTTATATGTCTGACTAGCATGCTTGTGGTGTTTATATGTTGAATGTGTTATATGTCTGACTAGTATGTTTGTGGTAGTTATATGTTGAATGTGTTATATGTCTGACTAGCATGCTTGTGGTAGTTATATGTTGAATGTGTTATATGTCTGACTAGCATGCTTGTGGTAGTTATATGTTGAATGTGTTATATGTCTGACTAGCATGCTTGTGGTAGTTATATGTTGAATGTGTTATATGTCTGACTAGTATGCTTGTGGTAGTTATATGTCCAAATGCGTTATAAGTCTGACTAGAATGCAAGCAGTAATTGTATCTTGCATGTGTTATATATCTTGTCCAACTAGTATGCTTATGGTAATTATATTTCCTAATGTGTTATATGTCTGACCAGTACGTTCAATGTGCTACATATCTGGTCCAACTAGTATGCAAGTGGTAGTTATATTTCCGAATGTGATATATCTCCGAATGTGTTATAAGCTCGAGTACTATGCTTATGGTACTTTTTGTCCTATGTAGATTTACGTCCAAATAGTATGCTTGTATTGGTTTTATGTCCGAATGTGTTATATATCTTACTAGTTATATTTCCGAATGTGTTATATATCTTACTAGTTATATTTCCGAATGTGTTATATATCTTACTAGTTATATTTCCGAATGTGTTATAAATCTGACTAGTATGCTTGTGGTGGTTATATGTCTGAATGTGTTACATATCTGACTAGTGCGCTTGTCGTAGTTGTATGCCAAATGTAGTCATACGTCCAAATAATATGCTTGTAGTGGTTATATGTCTGAATGTGGTAAAGGTTCAAATAGTATGCTTGTGGTGGTTATATGTCAACTGGTTTTTTGTCTGAATGTGTTATAGGCCTAAATAGTATGCTATTGGTAGTTATTTGTGAAATATGTTCTATGTCTGAATGTGTTATAGGCCCAAATAGTATGCTTTTGGTAGTTATATGTGAACTTTGTTATATGTCTGAAAGTGTTAGAGGTCCAAATAGTCTGCTTGTGGTAGTTACAAGCCTTTTGGATAGGATTTTTTTCACTGATCTGAGTTCCCAGTTTGTGTATCCTTAATAAGTACTAGGAAATTCTCTGGGAAGTAAAGGTTGGATGCATGACACTGACCATACTCACTGAGTGTGGCATGGTTTATAACTATAGGCTAGCACTAGATGCCCAGTATTTTGAACTGCGGTCATAGATTTTGATAACTCTGTGGGAATAATAGATTTGGATGATGTGGGAATAACAGATTTGTATGATGTTGTGGGAATAACAGATTTTGATAACGTTAAGTCACATTCTGCCAAGAAATTAATTAAACAGTATGCTCTTTAACTCTAGTGAAACAACAAGCTACAATGAAAATTCTTATCAACACACTTCAGGAATTAAGAGTGTCTAATCATATGAAATCTAGTAAGGTCTAATTGTAAGTGAATGTTCTGTTATCGAGCTTATTGCTAACGTTTTGGTTTTTGCCAACACACAGCTCAGAGTACTGGCTGTTAACTTGGCTACTCACTTGGTGCAGCTGGAAATACTGGCTGTTAACTCGGCTACTCACAGCTGAGAGTACTAGCTGTTAACTTGGCTACTCACAGCTGAGAGTACTGGCTGTTAACTCGGCTACTCACAGCTGAGAGTACTGGCTGTTAACTTGGCTACTCACAGCTGAGAGTACTGGCTGTTAACTTGGCTACTCACAGCTGAGAGTACTGGCTGTTAACCCGGCTACTCACAGCTGAAAGTACTGGCTGTTAACTTGGCTACTCACAGCTGAGAGTACTGGCTGTTAACCCAGCTACTCACAGCTGAAAGTACTAGCTTTTAACTTGGCTACTCGCAGCTGGGAGTACTGGCTGTTAACCCGGCTACTCTCAGCTAAGAGTTCTAGCAGTTAACTTAGCTACTCACAGCTGGGAGTACTGGCTGTTAATTTGGCTACTCACAGCTGAGAGTACTAGCTGTTAACTTGGCTACTCGCAGCTGGGAGTACTGGTTGTTAACTTGGCTACTCCCAGCTGAGAGTACTAGCTGTTAACTTGGCTACTCACAGCTGGGAGTACTGGCTTTAACTTGGCTACTCACCTGGTGCAGCTCGTCGTCATTAGAAATGGCCAGTAAAATGTGTCTGGGAGTAATTCTGCCACGTTTAAACTCTTTGGCTGCATTTCCGGCCAGCTCCAGGATTTCCGCTGTAAAAACACCACCATGTCAAATCAAAGCCATAGCCTAAATTTCACCTGTCTTCTGATTAAAGCACAAACTCATGTCTATCTGTCAGCTATTTATCAAAGTATTGCCTTCTATTTACCTGATCAAGGTGTGGGTCAATTACAGGTTATGATGTTGCCTCATCAACACAATCCTTGAACAAATGGTGAAAATAATATCCCTTCCACACATTCTTGAACAAGAAGCTGTGTCTATTTGACTGAAGAATTTCAACTGTCAGACACTGATCTCATTCACATTGAACTGTACTTATAACAGTAATATCACTCTTAGTGTTTTTCATCTTCTGCGTTATTCCTGTGAGTGACTTAAATTGTGTTGTACCTATTTACAGCATAGATGGGACATTTGCGGCTTTCGGCCGATACATCCAACTTTTTTTTTATAAGCATTTGTTTTCCTGGTTAGCTTTTCTAGTAACTTCTGTAAGAATATTACACAGCCTCAATCGTCCAGGTCATTTTTCTTCGTTATCATTGCATAGAAAGTCCTGTACAGTCAAATTTTGTTAACTCAAATAATTGGATTAGCTAAATGCAAAGATGAATCTTCTTCACTTCATCTGTTACCGCTGTGGGTGTCGAGGGATATATAAGGTTCTGTCTCTAGCTCTTCTGGCCACCTCGACCACAGGCACATCGTGCTGTTGTAGAGTTTCTCTGATGTTATCCTTTCATATTGTTCTTGGTCTACCTCGTGCTCTATGTCCTTCTTCTCTTTCCAAATATGAATACCAACTATATATGTGCTGATGTTTAAGTCAAACTGTTTAAATCACACACAAAAAACAATATTCACTAATTAATTGTTTCATGCAAGAATTATTTTTAGTCAGTCTGGAAAAAACATGAAATCTAGCAGTCTCTCTACATATCAACAATTCGCGGGTGGCGGCTGAAAGTTTACTACTTTAACCTCAAAAACAAAAAAAGACTGAGCTATTGGAAGAGACTGAACTGTATGGTTTTCCAAGATCAACGCTTTAGGGCATTTGAAAGCGTAAAGACAACTACGTAAAATTGTTTTTCAAATGTCAAATCAACGGAAAGCTAGAATAGTCACATATGATTTTTCTGATACTGCCCTTCTAAAATGGTTTAGTGTGCTTAGTTCAGCAAATGTATCCATAAATGGGCCAATTTACTCTTGCAAAAGCAGATAAATTAGCATGTCTTATAGGTCAGACAGACAGGAAATGCAGTATAGACTTTGTCTTTAATTAATTTAGGAATATTTAAATAGTTCAGCTTTCTAGATTAAATTAATAATTCAATATTTCTGATATTGAATTGCTGTTTATCTGTAAACTGATGGTGTTCCCCCAAGTGGTTTTACTCAATGCTATTAGTGTGCTATGTGTGCTACCTGGACAGGACAAATTCCTGATAGGTGAACATTTTCCTTAGATCCCTGTGACTTCTAGTCTACTTATACAGACTTCACTGTACCCAGCCTTCAACTCATCACAAGTAGTAGTAATTTTTTTCAACAAATATCCTGTTCAGCCCTCAGGGTTACAATTGGGATAACAGTTCTTAGAGTACATATTTGTTATATTTATATATCACGTAATTATTTATTTAATCAATATTGTCACAAGCCGTAAATGACTAAAACAACATGCAGTCATTCTCTGTATCTTTTTCTGGACATAAAAAGTGGTTTCATATTGTTGATTCACAGGAAACAACTAATTCGAATTGTCAGGCACAACTGTCTTACGGTTGTACCTCAGAGACGATTGTACCCGCCAGACGGTGACGACGACGACACTCCCACCTAGTACGGAAACTGTGTGGCGGACGTTGTCCGGTCCGTATCATATTTAACATCGCTCAGGAATTTCTTACATATTGTTAATTGGGAGGAAAAAAAGAAAGAAGAGAACTAACCAACGAGGTACTCTATGACGGCCGCCGTGTAGACGGGAGAGCCGGCCGCAATACGAAAGTGGTGCGTGTCCCGCCTCAGATACCTCAGCACCCGAGCTACGGGGAACAGCACCCCAGCTCTGGCAGATCGCGACAAGACCTTCTGTTTTTTCTTGCCTCCCCTGGCAGACATTCTCCTCTGTTCTTCTTTAGTCGACAACTGCAGTTTCCTTCCACGATCCTCTGTTGGCTACCAGGCATAAACGTCCTCGATGATTGACAGTGTCAATTTAGCAGGGACAGGTTGCAGACAACCTCCATTTGTGGGCCAAAGGTCGGCTCCGCGATGAGAGGCACACAGACTTCGCGGATTCATTGATCCTACGTTCAGTTCAGATCAATTCAGAACTGACACATCACAAATAAGACCTGGACGCCCTTGCCCTCCCAGAACTGCTGGCTACACCTGGTTGGTGTAACCGTTACGGGTGTCTCAACTATCACTTATTTTAGAGTTGAACGGGGTATTTTGAACCTATCTTGCTGGTTTGCCGTCAAGACTGACATTTTTAAATCTCGTGATGATGTGGTAAACCTTTAGGTAGCAACTCAGAGGGGCCAAACTGATCGATCGATCGATGTCACCTGGGACATTCCCACCATCGGTCCGCCCCCGTCTTCGACAGCTAGCGCAAATGTACAGTTCCGATAATACAAGTGACAGTATAACTATATGCCCGTCTAGGCAGCCATTCATCTGAGTATATTATGTGCCATATCCCCTGGTCGTCTCCCCGCTAGATCTTTTTCGCCAGTCCGAGCCTGTCTGGAGGGCACATGTTGCAACACAACGGAAATAGGGTCTAAAGGGGGAACTCGTGGTGAAATGAGGGGGTCTGATCAAAGGGTGAAATGATATGAAGGCGAGACTCCATTTTTTGGGAGGGGGAGACTGGTGGAGTGAGAGTGGAGACAGAAAGTGAGAGTTTGGAGACAGGCAGAAGTGTGTGAAGGGAGTCTAAGGAGTGGGAGGGAAGACAGGGAGGCGCGACAGTGTTGAGAGAGAAAACTGAGCGGTGAGATAGACAAGACAGAGGTCTGGGTGGGGGGATAAGTGTGGTGGGAGATTTAAAATGAGATACTGGTGGGGCTAAAGAAGAGAGACTGTCGGTAAGAGGGGGGGGGGGATTAGAGATAAGAACGATGTAGATGTAGAGGAGATGTATGGGTGAAAAGGGAAAGACTTAAAGGTGAGAGTTGGTATACACATGGTTATAAAGAGATGGTAAATATGGTGAGCTTGCTGAGACACGAGATTAAGAAGGGAGGCGGAAAGATGAGATAGTGGAGAGTGATGTATGTGAATTAAGAATGGGGAGACGGATTAAGAAAGGAAATTGGGGGTTATATAAAAAAGAGTTTGGAAGACGGATTAAGAATGGAGACTTATGGTGGTAGAGGGGAGATCGTGTGAGCTTTGAGTTAAGAAGGGCGACTCATGATAAGATATAGAAGATAGTATGCTCGTAGTATTAAGAGGAGTATGCTGGATATTGATACCTGCTGGGCTAAGAACATATTATTTATGGATGAGACGATTTTCCAAAGATAAATGCCTGGTTTGATCACCAGAGCAAGACTGTATTGCGGTGACAGATATATCGTCTTTGTTCTGTGGTCAGACCTGTTGAAATGGAGACATTGGTTTGTCTGACCTTTTTTCAGTTTGTGAGAGATGTTCTCGTAACTAATCAGCTAGCTTTCTGCTGGTTTCCCAAATGTATGCCTTGTTGCAACATTTATAGATTACAGCATAAATTACATTTCAGAATTAATATGTGAATGCTTCTCTAATCCGGAAAGTACCATTAGGAAAACTGACCGTTGAGGTCAACAAATTGATTTGTTTTGCACGTTGTATAGGAGCATTGCGTAGTTTCAAACTTAATTATTGTGTGGATCGGCCGAAGTCGGCTTCAATCTAGTGTATCCTTTAGGTTGCGGTATCGTCTGTATCTGGGCTTCTCATTGAAGATTATTCAAGTGTCTGGATTAGAGAAGAGGATGTCCAAGTGGCAAAATAATCCTTAGGAAGCAACTAGATTATTAGAAAAACAAGTTAAAATCACTCTAGGTCCAAGACTAGAGGACTTATGCTTGGTAGAGAAAGAATCTCTCTTGGTGATGGGTAGTACTTTAATCAGAACTTCTTGTAAGATGTTTTCAGGGTGGAAACGGGCACGGAAGAAGTAAAGAAGTTCATAGGATTCATCTAAGAAGTCAGAGTGCACAGAGCACAACCTGCTCAGCCGAAGGAGCTGTGAGTACGAAATGGGTGAACGTTTTGACCAGAAAGAACAACAGTGGAACTTAAACTCTATGGACCACTGAATGAACTAACAACGACAGTGAAATTTATACAAGAGACAAAACTGCTGATATAGACAATTTATTTCAGGCGAACGAAAGAAGTACAAGGAATGGGTGAGAAGAGGTACAGAGGAGGCAGATGTGAGAATCCGTGGGTTTTTCGTAGGCTGTAATCTTTAAAAACTGGATCGTGCCTCTACATCGCCCACTTGCTCCTAGATGGCCTTGACCATATGCAGCTTGATTGACTGACACAGACACTGTTATATTGCGCTTTGAGTAGGCATCGTACTCACACCCCACGGCGATAGCGGCTGTGACTAGCGACTAGCAAGACCCACCCATCTCAAGAAAAGTCTTCCACAATGACAGCATTTGATTTCAGGACCGTTGTTGTCAACATTTGTGTGTAATTCGTTTCGTCTAAGACGCCCAGCTCTCACCTTTTCTGCAATCATTTCTTCCTTTAATCTTATGGCACTTTGTTCCCATGAGTCTACCTCAATACCTGTATCATTCATGTTCCGCTTGCAAACATCTTTATAGCGTAGTAGAGGTCGGCCTCTGCATTTTCTACCCGTCTTCAATTCGCCACACAGGATTTCCTAGGAACTCTTCTATTCTCCATTCTCCAGGTGTGACCCAGCCACGTGAGCCTTCGTAGGCTGAGCACCGAGACTGTTGTAGTATCTGCTGTTTCCAGTACCTCAGTGTTTGTGATTTTGACATGCCACTTAATGCCAAGTATTCTCCCTAAGCATGGCTTGTGAAAGCTATTTAGTCGTCTCTCCTAGTGCAAATAAGTTGACCAAGTTTCACTGCCATAAAACAGAGTGCTGAGAACCCAGGCCTGACAGACAAGGGTTTTTGTTTTAATTGTGAGCTTTCTGTTCTCCCAAACTCTTTTTGTCAATCTGGTATTGTTGTTGCTATATATCCACACACACACACACACACATACATATATATATATATATATATATATATATATATATATATATATATATATATATATATATATATATATATATATATATATATATATATATATAACTTGTCATGCATAAATTCACCACCCACTGGTGTAGAACCAGTCAGTCCATCTGCGTGTTCATTTCGTATCTGGTATTGAGTAAATGCAGACAGCGATACGTAAAATTTTGAGAAAAGTGTAGCCACACAGAGACAGACAGGATTTTTTCCCCCCAGCTCTACTGACGAATTTCACTATCCAAACATGCCTAGAGGTGATCATTGTCCGTGCACTTCAAGCTCATTGATGTCACATACGTCTTAGGTATTCGTGTTTTGATGTAACACTCCTGCATACACCGGAGATAATACCCGCAGAATGCTATCCAGGACCTTTGAAGCGATGCTTTTCACCCTGCACGGAGCACGTCTGCCTACACCTTTCTTACTTTCTTGCATGATTTGTGAGTCGATTGTGTATGTAGATGTGTAGGTAGAACTGATACACAGGCCAGCGGAAATCTTGACTGGTCTGTATCTCTCTTTGTCTGGTACCTAACCTTTATCTCCAATCGCCTCTTTTCTCTTCAAGTGTTCTATAGATACCACTATTTACGATGGTTTTGTGTGTATGGCCTGTTAATTGCACTAGCTGCACAATGTATTGGCCATATCCCTTGCCTTGAAATTTCCAATGCAGGTGAACATTTGGAATGATCTTAGCCGGCGCCGTGCTGCTAGTCACATATTAGTATCGATATACCCTGTAAGAATAAAATGTTTCCTGCAAAACTTTAACAGTAAAGTTGAAATGGATTATAGAGTACAAGTATTTGGTATTGGATAAATACGGACAGCGATACGGAAACTGTTGAGTGAAGTGTGGCCACACAGAGAAGACACAAATTTTTTTCTTTCAGCTCTACTGACGAATTTCACTATCCAAACATGCCCAGAGGTAATAATTGTTCGTGCACCTCAGCTCGGTGATATCACATACGTCTTAGATATCGTGTGTTTGATACCAGAGCTGCGCCAACGTGTCATAAATACATAATAACGCAACTGTGTTTGCATCACCAGTTTCAGCGACTGGCTTGTCTCAGACAACACACACAAACTGTCAGTACAATGAAAATCACACGGCGTCCACGCTAACTGGCATGGGTTGGTGGGTGTGCCATTTGTCTTGTTTATTGCACCGTCCTATGAATAAATGCCTGATATAAAGTAATTTAGAGTTTTTGAACCAATAGAAAAAAAGGCACCCAATCAATAATACACTAGATCTAGATCCTATGATTATCAAGGGACTGAATGAATGCCTTGCTTGCCTTCCTTACACTAGAAATTTAGAAATCTTTTTTTTTTTTAACTTCTGCTTTTTTGCAAAGAAAGCTGTGAAAACATTTGTTTGATAAATTCATTTATGCAATACCTCTGTTTATAATTAATAAAGCAGTGATAAATAAGTATCTCTTGTCTTGGCATTGTATACCGAGTATACTATTACATCATACTATGGAAATCAGTGTTTAGTGGGGGCAGATGTGACCATCAAGACCAGCTAAGACAGTTTCCCCTCTGTGTAACACTATCAGTTGTAATTGTGTTCCCATGAATCCATCTCGGTACCTGTACATTCATGTCCCACTTAAACACTTTCTGTCCTAGTAGATTCTAACCCCGAGATTTTATAGCCATGTTTAAATTAACCAAATATGCCCTAACCGACTGTAGTGTGCTTCTGTATCAGCAAATATTATGTGTCAGAAAATTGCATGTTTCAGAAATTATTATATATAAGAAAACTTTGTTGCTTTGTGTTCTGCTCCCAATTAATTAAACTTTACCATGCTGGCATGGTCATTTCAGTCACACGTGATGTTTATATGGAGATACTCCATACTTCACCTCGGGCAGCACCTGACCCTGTGCTGGTTTTAAGGATCCTCTTGCAAGACATGCCACACATCTCTGTTGTACGCCACAGATTAAGGCTCATATCTACAAAAGCTGGCAGGGGATCTCAGAGTTAGGGACCCCTAGAGATGCAGCCAGCTCCTAATGCATAAGTGATAAAGTCTATCAAAACTCCATTAGGAACTTGAGTAAAGCCCGCTGGCTGAACATACCACTAAATGACAATCCTCAGTTCAAACATCTGTCAAAGCCCTATTTGTGTCATGATTAGGCTCAAACGTTCGCCATTTGGGTGTCGGGGTGTCAAAATCAAGAGATTTGCTTTGCAACTTGGATGAGCAACATCTCCTTGGATGGTATCTCACGGTTGTGTCCTATGGCACAACAGCAACGTTTTAGATGTCAAATCATTGAATGTCTTACTGTGTGGGAGGCAAGGCTCAGAATTCCAACCCTCAAACATCGACACTGTGTGACAGACACTTAAATTACCATTTGAGATATTGCTACAAAATTCTCATCATTGATCTCAAGCCCCAGTCTCTGGCTTCACAGCCATTTTTTTTTGGGGGGGGGGATGTTAGATCTTTACATCTGTGATATGTACATCTGTGACATGTAAATCCGCAACATGTACATCTGTCTTATGTACTTCTGCGATATATAGATATATGACGTGTATATGTGTCTCATGTACATCTGTCTTATGCACATCCATCCGAGACATGTAAGTACTGTCTTACTGTTCCAGTTGTAGATTATTATGGCCAATATGTCATACTTTCCTGGTTATAAATTACTGTTGGTTAATACTATTTTGCTGTCACAGAGGTAGAAGACTTATTTTTAGTACTGTCTTACTGTCTCATTGATAGATAAACTGTTAGTTCTGTCTTGCTGATAAATGACTCTTGTTCACACTGTCTTGCTGTTTCAGTGTTAGCTGGCTATTGTTAGTTATCTTTTGTTCTCCCAGTGATAGATTACTATTGTTAGTTCTCTTGTGTTATCCCAGGAGTAGTTGACTGTTTTTAGTTCTCTCTTGTTGTCCAAGTGATTTATGACTGTTGTTAGTTCTGTCTTGTCCCACTGGTAGATTACTATTGTTAGTTCTCTCTTATGTCCCAGTGTGGATAGCCATTGTTAGTTCTCTCTTATGTCCCAGTGTAGATAGCCATTGTTAGTTCTCTCTTGTGTCCCAGTGTAGATAGCCATTGTTAGTTCTCTCTTGCTGTCCCAGTGGTATATGACTATTTGTAAATCTGACAGACAAATTGTTTATACTGTCTGGCTGTCCCTGTAGAAGATTACCTAATTGGACTGTCTTACTGTGATAGATAACTATTATGTGCTCTCTTGTTGTCCCAGTGATAGATGATTATTGTTAGTTCTCTCTTGTTGTCCCAGTGATAGATGATTATTGTTAGTTCTCTCTTGTTGTCCCAGTGATAGATGATTATTGTTAGTTCTCTCTTGTTGTCCCAGTGATAGATGATTATTGTTAGTTCTTGCTTGTTGTCCCAGTGATAGATGATTATTGTTAGTTCTTGCTTGTTATTTCAGTGCACAGATGATTATTGTTAGTTCTTGCTTGTTATTTCAGTGCACAGGTGATTATTGTTAGTTCTTGCTTGTTATTTCAGTGCACAGATGATTATTGTTAGTTCTTGCTTGTTATTTCAGTGCACAGATGATTGTTGTTAGTTCTCTCTTGTTGTCCCAGCAATAGATGACTTTTGTTAGTTCTCTCTTTGTACTCCAGTACATAGTTCTGTCTTGTTGTCCAAAAAAATAGATGTATTTTATTAGTTCTGGCTTGTTATTCCACTGCAAAGATGATGTTTGTTAGTTTTATCTATATGTCACTATTATAACAGAATAACAGTCCCAAATTATCGAGGCCAAAAATATACCCTAACAGGGCCTCAGTCACATATAAATTGCGTACCTCTTCCGGCGACTACACAGCATACGGCGAAAAAGATTCTGCTGAGTTAAGTCACTGCCGAGAGTTGGGCTAAACTATATGGCTGGGACTCACGAGCAGCAGCTACCGCATCTCATGCAGCTTCTTCCGTTTTATTTGCTTTTGAGTCCCAGCCATCTAGTTTAGCCCCAGTCTGCGCTGCACGTAGTGGTACTCTCGGCGATATGCTGTGTAGTCGCCGATTGAGGCCCTGTTAGGGTATATTTTCGGCCTCGATAATTTGGGATCGTTATTCGGAGGATATCCTAGATGACTATTGTTAGTACTGTCTCACTGTCCCAACTGAGCACATTTGCCATGTATATTTATATTGCTAGAAATTGACAAAATATAATGTATTTCTTTAGGAGGTGGTGCAGGTGGTAGAGGAGGCAAAAAAAGCCACAAAGGTCAGAGGAGGCATTTCACAGATGAGGATGAGCTCCGAGAACAGGCTCAGAAGGCTGAGAAAGAGAAGGCATGGCGAGTAAGTAGATCATCTGATTTGCAAAAGTATGTCATTAGACTAAGAATGATGAGTAAATAGATCATTGGATAAGGCATATTGAGCCTGTAGGTCATTGAACAAGGCATGGTGAATGGGTAGATCAGTGGACAATTCTTGTTGGTAAGTAGGTCATTTAACAAAGCATGGTGAGTAGATTCACCATGTGGTGCCTGTTATCATAAAGAATAGGACCACTGCATCCCTCAGCATGTCGTAAGAGCCGACATGGGACCAGCAACCCCACAATGTAAACACCAAAAAACATAACCTCTACAGAATCAGAGACAAACAGAAAGAATCTGCCTTATGTGCCTCTGGGCGCGATAAGGATTAATTCGATTGGTAAGTAGGTAGGTCATTGGACAAAATGAGTGAGGTAGTTGAAGAAGATCTTCACCATATCAAGCTGACACACCTTTCTGCACAGTCAGCATGGGCTTTCTCAGGAATTCTTCAAACTGCATTGCTTTCTCTTCATTATTTGTCTTACTTAAAGAAAATGCAGTTTGGTTGAATAGTTTCAGGCTTCATATTATAATTCATGCCGTTTTCATGGTGCGTTCAAATTAACAATGACAGGTTCCTTCTGTTACAACAATTCATTGACTTTTGTATTTTTATGATTAGAAAAAGATTGGTGACTGTTTACGTAATTATGTTGCAAGATAGGTCATTGGACAAAGCATATCAAGTAGGTAGATCACTGGACAAGACATGCTGAATAAATAGGCTATCAGGAAAGGTATTTCTAGTAATTGGGCAATTTGAAAAGCTTCATGTAGTAACTAAGAAAAAGGTATGTTTTGAAGCAAAAGGTATGTCTAGTATGTCATTTAAAAACATCCCCTTTTTTTCGGGGCCCTATTTTAGGGAAAACAAGAATAGCCTCACTGTCTACCCAAAAGCATGTCATAAGAGTCCACTGATTAGTAGCTTCCTTTGAAGTCAGAGTGCATCTGCCTAAAAGGCAAAACCTGTAAAACAGATGCACGCACAACACTCAGGTTCTGGAATAGGACTGCAGTCCAGAAGTAGATAAACAGCCACAACTTTCCCTCAGAGTTTACAGCTGGTGAACGTGAAGAAGAAGAATTTTGAAAAACAGAAATGTGTTTAGTAAATATGTCATAAAGCAAAAAAGTATGTTTAGTAAGTAGGTTATAAAGAATAAATATTCTTCATAGAGAAAAAAGTATTCTAGTAAGAAGGCCATGCAGAAAAAAAGGTATATTAAGTAAGCAGGTCATTCAGAAAAAGGTATGACTAGTAATTTACTAGAGAAGATGTTAGTAAATTACTAGAAAAGTTGTGGTTGGTGAATTTGCATTTCTGGTTGTCTGTTGATAAATCATGTCTTGAGTGAGTATATGACAACACTTAAATAAGTGACGGAGACCTGAACTTATGACTAGTTAGTTGTTTGTGGTGATAGATAGATCAAATCAAGGTGCATGAAATACCAGCGTTCATTGATATTTACAAACAAATCAGAAGATTGAAACCCATTTTTCTTTTGGCTATTGAAGAGATGGACAGTCTATCTCTCCTGAGAATGAGAAGTAGTCAGCACTTTCATCTGTTATATATTGCAGTGTGGTGTGATAGTGTTACACCAGTGTTTCTGTTCTGTGTACTAGTGTGTGGTGTGGTATTTTACACCATGTGGCTATATACTAGTTTGTGGTGTGGTAATATTACACCAACATGGCTGTATACTAGTGTGTAGTGTGGTAATATTGCACCAACATAGCTGTATACTAGTGTGTAGTGTGGTAGTATTACACTAGCATGGCTGTGAACTAGTGATGTTCAGTATTGCCTCGTCATTGTTATAAAATACTATGGTGTTTTGTAATATTGCACCAGCATTTTTTACATACTCTTATGGTAGTATAACATCAACAGTGTTACATACTAGAATGTTCTGGCATAATATAGCACCATCATTACATACTGGCCTATTCTCTGACTGTTTGCAGCGCCAACAAGGCATTGAGAGTGATGAAGAAGAAGAAGTAGCAGCCAAGGAAGAAGAAGGAGCTGCTGAAGCCAAAGTCAAGAATCCAGATCTTCCTCCATCTGGATCCGAGTCTGAAACTGACAGCGAAGAGGATGAGGAGGTATTGCTCTTTTGTATCAACATATTTTCTGTGTTGCTTTTGTTTTATGGTTCCTGGGTTGCTGTTTTATGTCAACAGAGTTCTCATGTTGCTGTTTTGTATCAACATCATTCTTGTGTTGTTGTTTTATATTGGCATGTTTCTTGTGTTGTTGTTTCATAGCATCGTTCTTATGTTGTTGCTATTGTCTTCTCTGTGCCAGTTTATGACCTGGTGTTTTCTTTTTTGCCAGTTTATAAGCTGGTATCTTCTCTGTGCCAGTGTATGAGCTGGTATCTTCTCTCTTCCAGTTTATAAGCTGGTATCTTCTATGTGCCAATTTATAAGCTGGTATCTTCTCTGTGCCAATGTATGAGCTGGTATCTTCTCTCTTCCAGTTTATAAGCTGGTATCTTCTCTGTGCCAGTGTATAAGCTGGTATCTTCTCTGTGCCAGTTTATGAGCTGGTATCTTCTCTCTTCCAGTTTATGAGCTGGTATCTTCTCTCTTCCAGTTTATAAGCTGGTATCTTCTCTTTTAGTTTATAAGCTGTTATCTTCTCTGTGCTGGTGTATGAGCTGGTATCTTCTCTTTTCTAGTTTATAAATTGTATCTTCTCTCTTCCAGTTTATAAGCTGGTATCTTCTCTGTGCCAGTGTATGAGCTGATATCTTGTCTCTTCCAGTTTATAAATTGTATCTTCTCTCTTCCAGTTTATAAGCTATCTTCTCTCTTCCAGTTTATAAGCTGGTATCTTCTCTCTTTCAGTTTATAAGCTGGTATCTTCTCTGTGCCAGTGTATGAGCTGGTATCTTCTCTCTTCCAGTTTATAAGCTGGTATCTTCTCTGTGCCAGTGTATGAGCTGGTATCTTCTCTGTGCCAGTTTATAAGCCGGTATCTTCTCACTTTCAGTTTATAAGCTTGTATCTTCTCTCTTCAAGTTTATAAGCTGGTATCTTCTCTATGCCAGTGTATGAGCTGGTATCTTCTCTGTGCCAGTGTATGAGCTGGTATCTTCTCTGTGCCAGTTTATAAGCCGGTATCTTCTCACTTTCAGTTTATAAACTGGTATCTTCTCTCTTCCAATTTATAAACTGGTATCTTCTCTATGCTGTATGAGCTGGTTTCTCTGTTTATATGACCTGGTATCTTCTCTCATGTGCGGTATCTTCTCTCTTTTAGTTTATAAGCTGGTATCTTCTCTGTGCGAATGTTATGAGCTGGTATCTTCTCTCTTCCAGTTTATAAATTGTGTCTTCTCTCTTCCAGTTTATAAGCTGGTATCTTCTCTGTGCCAGTGTATGAGCTGGTATCTTCTCTCTTCAAGTTTATAAGCTGGTATCTTCTCTGTGCCAGTGTATGAGCTGGTATCTTCTCTCCACTATACTGTAAAGCATTAGCTGTAGGATGAAAGAAAGAAGAAGATGGTGTCTTCTCTCTGCCATTATGTTTATCTGTGAGTTGGTGTCTTCTGTGAGTCTATTAATGAGCTGGTGTCTTCTTGCTGGATGTTTATGTTTATCTCTGATCTAGTGTCTTCACTGTGCCTTTTGTGTGTGTGTCTATGAGATTATGCCTTCTCACTCCCACTGTGTTTATCCATGAATTAGTCTCTGTTTTCTGCATGTTTGTGTTTATCCATGATCTGGTGTCTTCTCTTTGCTTGCATCTTTATCCATGGTCTGATGCCTTTTCTGTACTTGTATGTTTATCCATGATTTAGTGTCTTCTCTGTGTATGTTAGGGTTTAGCAATGATATATTATCTTCCATGTGCTTGTTTTGTGTTTATCCTTGGTTTGATGTCTTCTCTGTGAAAGTTAGGTGTTTATACATGAGGTTTGTGTTTTTGTTTGTTGGGCTGCATCAGTTGTACAGCACAGATGTAAATGTGTTTCAGGGAAAACCCAAAGGTGTTGCACATTTGATAGAGATTGAGAATCCCAATCGAGCTGCTAGCAAAAGTTCCAAGAAAGTCTCAGAAATTGGTGAAACTGCTGGAAGTACCGGCTTGTCTAGACGAGAGAGGTCAGCTGTGTGTTGTGTCGCTATCATCTTGGCCTTCTGAATTGCATGTTTGTATTGTGAATTTGTTGCTTGTATTATGGATATGTTGTGAACTAGTGTTTGTAAATCTTGATTACAAAAATGGCGGAGTAAACATTGTTCGCTGATTCTGTGAAATTCAAAATATTTTTAGTGTATATTTTAAGTATCAGTCAATTCAAACAAGGATGATTCTGCAAATGGTCTAGCAAATCGTTCAGGAATTTTGTTTTTATCTGTTACAGCTAGAGAATTATGGAAGAAACTAAAGAAAACTGTGATTCTTTCAGTGCTGAAAAGACCAGAAACACACCAGACACACGGAAAAAGTGAACAGCTGCTACATAATTTAAAAAAAGCAGGCATTGAGATATTGAGTACTTGAAATGTTAGAGGAGATCTTCGGGTGCTTTATTAATATCCTTACCCCAGATAACGTCACAGGACAGTCCACATTTTAGAGGGTGGTAAGACTGTTTCCCAGCTTTCTGATCCCAAAACACCTAGAACTGGCCCTAACCCCAACCCACCTACATCCCACGAGAGAGTGCAGGCCTAGGTCCTACGACTGCATGCAGCCTATTTACCACCCCCTGAAATATTTGACTGTTCCGTGACCTGTGTATTTTCCCTGTTTGAGGTAGGATATTAATAAAGCACCGATCTTTCCAGGGAAAACATTTGTCTGCAGTCATCAGCAGGAAGCCATACCTTATCCTCAAGTGCCTAGGCAACTGGCATAAGCGATCATGCCTTCCCACAATCTGCAGTCTCCAACACCGCATGTGTTGGCACCCATCCATGCCTTGACAAAAGACAATATACTTCTTACATTGTCTTCCTTTGTCTCTCTTTCTGCAAATCTTTGCATTCCTCTTATTTTCCAGTTTTTTTCTTCTTCTCAAAATGTGATCCTAAAAACAAAATGACCATCTCTTTATGATTTTTTTTAAAAGTTATGTTCAGTCCCTTGCCTATTCTAAAACATCTGGATTGCTAATTATTCCTTGCAATAATTTTAAGCATTCTTCTGGTAAATCACATCTCTGAGGCCTCAATGAGTTTCTTTCTGTAGAATCAAATACAGCAGATCAGACGTATAAATATAAATAACAAGGAAACAGAGCTTAAACAAACAAAAAATAGAACACAAGACCTGATATAAACCATGAGAACGTCACCTCAGACCATAATGGTAGGAACCTTATACAGGGTACATAGTGGTTCTTGAAGCCTAGTGAACCTTGAAACAACTTAGACCTTTGAGATGTCTTCTCTGTGAATGTTAGGTGTTTATACATGAGGTTTGGGTTTTTGTTTGTTGGGCTGCATCAGTTGTACAGCACAGATGTAAATGTGTTTCAGGGGTAATTTCTCAGATGTTCTTGAAATTGGTCTTTCAGAATAGGGAAATTGAGAATGAGAGTTCATTGCAAGCCTGTGATTTTCAATGGTTGGCCTGTTTGCGACTAGCATCACTTCCTATCATGTCTGGTAAACTTCGCACTTACAATCTGTTGGTTGTCTGTTGCATTTGGGACAATGGTGATAAATAGAAAACGTGAATTTTTGGACAGCATGAATTGTAGGACATCAGTGACAAGACCATGAATAATGATAGAGAACATGAATGGTAATAGAGGTCATTAATGATAATAGAGAACATGAATGATAGTAGAGAACAGGAATGGTAACAGAACAGGAATGGTAACAGAGAACAGGAATGGTAACAGAGAACAGGAATGGTAACAGAGAACAGGAATGGTAACAGAGAACATGAATGGTAACAGAGAACAGGAATGGTAACAGAGAACATGAATGGTAACAGAGAACATGAATGGTAACAGAGAACAGGAATGGTAACAGAGAACATGAATGGTAACAGAGAACATGAATGGTAACAGAGAACATTAACTGTAATAGAGAGCATCAATGGGTACACTGTAGTTCCATAATGTAACTGCTCTTGTTTTTGTGCTGTTTTTATAGAGAGGAACTGGAGAAAATAGAAGCTCGCCGCAGATACCAAGCACTTCATTTGGCTGGCAAGACTGATGAGGCCCAGGCAGACTTAGCCCGGTTAGCAATTATACGCAAACAGCGAGAAGAAGCTGCCAAGAAGAGAGAGGAGGAAAGATTAGGTGAGTCAAGCCCTAGATAAAACAGTGTAAAGATGGGGGGAATGTAAGCATGTTATCTTAGACAGGTTCTGGCATGGGTGCATGTTATCTCTTAGTCAAGTATTGACACCGGTTGACATGAACACGGCATGGTGGCATATTATCTTAGTTACGTATTGGCGCAGTTTGACCTTGGCAGGATATATGGGCACGTTATCTTAAGATTTTGGCAGAGGTTGATATAGGCATGTTATCTAAGTCAAGTATTGGCATAGGTTGAACCTGGTTAGGACATGTGGGCATGTTATCTTAGCTAAGTATTGGACCTGTTTGACCTGGGCAGGACATATGGGCATGCAAGAAGCAAAGTTCTCATTTTGTGGTGTAGGTAAATGAAATCCCAGGTCTGCAGGCTGCATACTGTTGGTTACAATAGAGAAAGCCCATGATGTATAAAATGTTCAATATATGGAAGTGAGGTTAAATAATCATGAGCAGGACGTGACGATTCCTTGGTGAGTCCAGTACCAGAGCACCATGTATTAGCTCTGCATTTGTGGAAGCCCCTTTGGGTGGCGGGGAACGCTCATGTTCTGCCCCTGCCTTCTCTTGAGGGCTGATCAGCATTATGTGGCCTCTTTGGATGAGCCTGATTGGGGTACCACCTGTGACCTGGGAAATAAAGATGACCACACAAAAATGAGACTGCCATGTCCCCAGAAACTAACCGGGAAACCTAACCCGGTCAACAAATGCCCGCAGAAGTCGGATGTGTTGGCCGAAAGGTGCAAATATCACAGCCATGCTGTAAAAGGACACAACGCAATTACATCTTCGGATGAACGCAGAAGAAGAAGAATATATGAGCATGTTATCTAAGTCAAGTATTGGCATAGGTTGAATCTGGTTAGGTCATGTGGGCATGTTATCTTAGCTAAGTATTGGACCTGTTTGACTGATCTGGGAGGGTATTCCACCTAGGGCAGTTCTGCCAACATGACTTCTATCCATGTCAGTTCTGAAAACATCATTTCCATCCAGGACAAACCCGGGAACATCACTTCTATCCAGCACAGTTCTAAGAATAATAGAGACATCAGTTCTATCCAGCACAGTTCTAAGAATAATAGAGACATCAGTTCTATCCAGCACAGTTCTAAGAATAATAGAGACATCAGTTCTATCCAGCACAGTTCTGAGAACATCAGTTCTATCCAGGACAGTTCTGATAACATCAGGTCTATCTAGCACAGTTCTGAGAACATCAGGTCTATCTAGCACAGTTCTGAGAACATCAGTTCTTCTTCTTCATTAATCCAGAGATGTAATTGCGTTGTGCCTGTTTACAACATGGCTGCGATAATTGCGCCTTTTGGCCAACACATCCGACTTCTGTTGGCATTTGTTGACAGTGTCTGCCTTCCCGGTTAGTTTCATGGGACATTGCAGTCTCATTTTTGTGTGGTCATCTTCGTTTCCCAGATGGTGCCCCACATCAAGCTTGTCCAGAGAACATCAGTTCTATCCAATACAGTTCTGAGAACAACAGAGACTGATATCAGTTCTGAGAACAACAGAGATATCAGTTCTGAGAACATCAGTTCTGAGAACAACAGAGATATCAGACTGAGAACAACAGAGATATCAGACTGAGAACATCAGTTCTGAGAACAACAGAGATATCAGACTGAGAACATCAGTTATGTCCAGGACAGTTCTAAAAGCAGCTGAGACATAAACTGGCAAACTTAATGGGGCACGAGGAAGACAAGCAAGAAGTTTGACTATACAGCATGGATGAGACAAAGGAAAGACAAGAGATCAGTTTTACTATATGGCATGGATAAGGCAAGGGAAGGACAAGATAAAAAGCTTAACCACCTGGTGTGAATGATATGTCAGTTATTGTTGGATAATAGACCACTGTTTAATAGACCACTGTTATTGTTAGATGATATAGATCAGCTTTATTGTCAAATGATAGATGACACTTGTTGGATGATATAGATGACCCTTTGGTTGGGTGATAGATGAAACTTATTGCTGGATAATAAATTTAAATTTCAATTCTGTCGGCAGCCAAGGAAGCAGCTAAAGAAGCCGCCTCCAAGACCAAAGGCAAGTCTTGACCTGAATTACTGGGAACTAATAGTTGAACTATGTCATTGTATAAACACACACACTTGACATAATAGTTGAAGTATGTCATTGTATAAACACACACACACAGGAGATTGGATTGTTTATGAAACCATTAAATGTATGTATGTATGTATGTCACCTGCTGCTTTTAGATTAAAAACTGAGACAGACATACAATAAATATAGAACTGGTAACTCATACTCACAAACGTACAACACGGACATACATCTGGTAACTTATACTCAGGGACATACAACAGGTAACTCATGCTCACAGACATACATAAACACAGACATAGAACTGGTAATTTGTACACATACAACACACTTAGTACTGGTAACTCATATACAATAATAAACATTGTAACCGTAACCTATGTGATGTACCAGCTTTGAGATTTTGTTGAAAAAGAAAACATGGGATATGTTTGAATTTTACTCAGTCGCTAGCTGCCTGAACTTGAGATGAGTGAAATGCATAGGAGCAAGTTTCTGAATTTGAGGCAGACTGGCTGTCTTGTCAACTGTCATGTGGCGGCAATGTGGGACATGGCAACTGTCATCACTGTGACCCATGTCAGCTGTCATATGGCAATACCATGAGGCATGCCAACTGTCATGTGGCAGCAGTGTGAGACATGTACGTCAGCTGTCATGTGGCAACAGTATGAAACATGTCAACCATTTCATGGCAACATTAGGAGACATGCACATCAACTGTTGTCATGTGGGAAAAGGATGAAAATTGTCTGTCTTGTAGCAGCACTGTAAGACATGCGAGCTGTCTTGTGGCAACAGTATGAAACATTTCAAACTGTCACGTGGAAAGATCATGAAAAATGTCAACTGTCTTGTAGCAGGAGACATGTCAGCTGTCATGTGGCAACACCACGAGACTTGCCAACTGTCATGTGGCAACACTACGAGACATGTCAACTGTCATGTGGCAACACTACGAGACATGTCAACTGTCATGTGGCTACACCACAAGACATGTCAGCTGTCATGTGGCTACACCACAAGACATGTCAACTGTCATGTGGCTACACCACAAGACATGTCAGCTGTCATGTGGCAACACTACGAGACATGTCAACTGTCATGTGGCTACACCACAAGACATGTCAACTGTCATGTGGCTACACCACAAGACATGTCAGCTGTCGTGTGGCTACACCACGAGATGACATGTCAGCTGTCGTGTGGCAACACCTCGAGACGTGTCAGCTGTTGTGTGGCATGTGACAACTGTCATGTAGTAATACTGAAGTAGATTTTGTCATAAGATCCCTAAAGCAGCTCACACCGTGTACAAATCTTTAGTTACATTGATTCTGCGTAAACATTATAGTGCTTAGTTCCATTGGCTGCATGTAAAAGGTTTAGCTTTTGTTTTTCTGGGTTCCATGGTTTAGTTGTGGTGTCTCACTGTGCAGACTATAGGTCTTAGTTCTGTAAGGTCCAAGTATAAGGTTTAGTTGATAGTCCTATTAGCCTAGTTCTGTCAGTTTAATTTTAAAGCTTTAGTTCTGTTGGCTAGTTGTAAAAGGCTTAATTCTGTTGTTCCATGTACAAGATTTAGTTCTGTTGGTTCCATAAAGAAGTTCTAAGCTATGTTGACTCCATATAGAAGGTTTAGTTCTTAACTCTTTTGACTCCATATAAAAGGTTTAGTTCTAAGCTATGTTGACTCCATATAGAAGGTTTAGTTCTAAGCCTTGTTGACTCCATATAGAAGGTTTAGTTCTAAACTCTTTTGACTCCATATAGAAGGTTTAGTTCTAAGCTCTGTTGACTCCATATAGAAGGTTTAGTTCTAAACCCTGTTGACTCCATATAGAAGGTTTAGTTCTAAGCTATGTTGACTCCATATAGAAGGTTTAGTTCTAAGCCTTGTTGACTCCATATAGAAGGTTTAGTTCTAAGTTATGTTGACTTCATATAGAAGGTTTAGTTCTAAGCTCTGTTGACTCCATATAAAAGGTTTAGTTCTAAGCTCTGTTGACTCCATATAGGTTTAGTTCTAAGCTCTGTTGACTCCATATAGAAGGTTTAGTTCTAAGCTCTGTTGACTCCATATAGGTTTAGTTCTAAGCTCTGTTGACTCCATATAGAAGGTTTAGTTCTAAGCTCTGTTGACTCCATATAGGTTTAGTTCTAAGCTCTGTTGACTCCATATAGAAGGTTTAGTTCTAAGTTAAAGTTCCATGCAGATTTAGTTCTAAGTTAAGAAAGCTACATGCAGGACTAGTGCTAAGCTCTATATACAAGATTTAGCTACAAGTTCTTTTGACCGATTGTAAAAAATTTAAGTTCTATTGGCACCGTGTACAACAAGCTTTTGTTTGGTTGGCTCCGGATAAGTTCATTTAAGTTTTTTTCACCTGATGTACAAGATTTAGTTCTTAGTTATTTTGGTTCCACTGTGTAATTCAGTTGCCCTTATGTACAAGGTTAGTTCTTAGTTGTTGTTGCCGCGCCTTGTATACAGTTCAGTTTGATTTAATTCAGATTGGCCAGTGTTCTCTGGCTTGGTTCACAAGACATGATTGTGTTCTATCTGATCCTTGCTGGCTGAAACTTTTTATTTAGAGTACGCCCCTTTCATTGTTATGTGAGTGATTTCTAGCTGACTGGGAATTAAAAAAATACAGAATTTGCTGTTTTCAAAAACAAGTGACAGTTTCTGTGTGTTTATTTTTTCAACAATTAATGATAACAAGTTTAGCAATCTCATATATAAACAGGGAGGAAAAAAGGGAAGGGTGGTGTCAATGTTAGTTGTTTATTTGGCATCTGTCCCTGGCATGGATGTGTATATATGGGACATCTCAATCCCCCAAGGCAACCATAGATGTATATTGGGGATGTCTCAGTCCATGGATGTATATTGGAGTATCTCAATCATGGCAACTATGGATGCATTTAGGGGCATCTTAGTCCATGGCAACCATGGATGCATTTAGGGGCATCTCAGTCCATGGCAACCATGAATGCATTTAGGGGCATCTCAATCTATGACAACCATGGATGCATTTAGGGGCATCTCAATCTATGACAACCATGGATGCATTTAGGGGCATCTCAATCCATGGCAACCATGGATGTATTTATAAACTAGCAATGTTTGCCTCCCTGACTAAAACCCCTCTGTCAGTCTGCCACACTGACGTCAGCCTCACCCTCACTGTCAGTCTCACCGATTTCACCTTCACTAACTTCAACCTCACTGTCAAAGTCTGCCTCACTGACTACACCCTCACTGTCAGTGTCTGCATTACTAACTTCAAACTCACTGTCGTCTGCCTCACTGACTACATCCTCACTAACTTCACCCTCACTGTCAGTGTCTGCCTCACTGACTTCAACCTTACTGTCAATGTCTGCCTCCCTGACTACACCCTCACTAACTTCACACTCACTGTCAGTGTCTGCCTCACTGACTTCAACCTCACTGTCAGTGTCTGCCTCCCTGACTTCAACCTCACTGTCAGTGTCTGCCTCACTGACTTCACCCTCACTGTCAGTGTTTGCCTCCCCGACTTAAACCTCACTGTCAGTGTCTGCCTCACTGACTTCAACCTCACTGTCAGTGTCTGTCTCACTGACTTCAACCTCACTGTCAGTGTCTGCCTCACTGACTTCAACCTCACTGTCAGTGTCTGCCTCACTGACTTCACCTTTAGAACTGGAAGGAAAAAGAATGCCCATTTTTTCGTGAGAATAAATCACTCAGAAAAATGCCAATTTTTTGGGAGAATAAAACACTAATGAACAGGATGTCCATTGGACTTGTGTCCATCAGTACACTTATGTTTCTGGTCACTCTCATATTACGAGGAAAACAAAGAATGGTGACCTTGAACCTACCAGCTCCCTATTGTTAGGAGGTTTCACTTGCAACAAATAGTGATATTCTGTTTAGATTCAGCACAAAACATATCGCATCTCTCACACTTTTTGGATACTTCATATGGATTCAGTGACTAGCAGTCCCACACACCACCTCTTTACAACTTCAAAGTGCTGGTTCTGATCTCACAAACCGGTTTTGTTACACCTTACCAAGGAATAAATAAAACAGCTCAAGAGTCACAGGCAACAGAAGATAAGGTGATCAACTGGTGTACAAAGATGAGTGCTGTAATCAACCCAGAAAAGGCAACGGTCCTGTGGTGTTCTTTGGACAACAGGATTGTTAGAGCTGATGTTCCAAGCCTACAAATAAATGGCAGGGACATCAAAAGAGACAGCAGACTCTGGTACCTGGTAATCACTTTGACAGAAGCTTGTCTTTCAAGGATTACATTAGGTTTTGACAAAGGCTGAAAAATGTTGTAATGCACTAAAGATTATGGCAGTAATGGACATGGAGCAGAGAATGCTGTTCACAATTTACCAACATTTAAATCATCTCAGTGATTGACTACTGACACTGACTGTAGACTGGGGTTACTCACTATCTCAAAGAGTCAGCTAGAGAAACTGGAGCGCACAGAGAATGAAGCTATGCGGGTAATCCTGGGATGTTTAAGAGTCACCCCGATAACTCAACTTACCAAGCTACTGATCACATAACCGGTCTGTCCACATCTCATGGTGGGACTTGGGACTTATTGTGTAACCGGTCTATCTACACCTGACACAATGGTGCTGATCACATAACCAGTATGTTTACAACATTTTACAGTGGTACTGAGCACATAACCAGTCTGTATATACATTTTACAGTGGTAATGATCACATAACCGGTCTGTGTACAACTTACAGTGGTACTGATCACATAACTAATGTTTACAACACCTGGAATGTTGGTAAGCCAGAAAATGCCTCGGTGCCTGTAAGAAAGTAAGAAAAAAGAAAGAAATGAACTATTGCAAAATGCATTCCTACACTACACATCCTTATGACTGCTGTATATTCATAAATCTGACATGTATTCCTAAATCTGTTGCGTATATTCTTAAAACTGTATTCCTAATTCTATTGTGTATTCCTAAAACTGTTTTATATTCTTGCGTCTGTTGACTACCGTACATAATTTTCCAATGACTAGTGAATGTGGGCGTATGCACACACACATATATAAATAGTGTAGAAAAATTAAATAACTTACGTAGAATAGACTCTGGTACAGAAAACAGTGACTTGGACAGTCTGGTCTCTGCCTGGAATGTCCAGTCTGGCGGTGTCCACTGCTTCCACTGCAAGTCAACATTCAAATATTTTTAGGTCAACAACTTACTTTTTCTTCTCGTTCACAGGCTGTAAACTCTGGCGGAAAGTTGAATGATGTAACAAATCTAACAAAATTGTCACAAACAGCAGTGAATACTAAATGGCCACAGTCATCCTAGAAATAGGCCTGACATCTTCCCTCGAAGTCGGAGTACATCTGCCCGTGAGGCAGGGAACAGCAAAACGGTTGTACACGCAAAACTCAGGTCCAGGTAAAAGCCAAAGGTTCAAGCGGACGATTAACCGGGACCTTCCGCTGGAATTCACAGTCGGTGGAAGAAGAAGAAGCAGTAAATACTTTAAAAAAAAGCTTATACTCTAAAAAGTACTGCATCAAACACTGTAGCAAAGGCCAATCAGTCAGGTCTGCATAAGTAGAAGTCACAGGGCCTAAGAAAATGGTGGGGGGGGGATTAAATATAACAGTAAGGTGCAAAGGCATGAAATAGGCATAAATAACTAGGAACAACATTCACCAAAGCTGGGAAACTGGATGAAGAAATGAACCTCAAAGGCAGTAAAGCAAACCAAGTATTGGGACAGTTACCCCCCGCCTCCTTTTACAGCACAAACAATCCTAAGCAGCACATAGAAACATCTCATACAAAGCATATTCAGTCCCACTCTGTGTTATGCTACCAGTGCCAAATGTGATCACTGACAACAAACCAGAAAATGAGTTTCTATTGCAATAAGATGTCTGAGAAGGGCTGCAAGAGTGAACAGAAGAGATACAATCAGGAAATAGGTCATGAGAGAAAAGGTTGGCACAGAATCAATTCTAAATATCATACAAAGACAGCAAATCAAATGGTTTGCCCACTTAGAGAGAATGCTTTGTGGCACCATACCATACGGCATACACCAAAAGAGCAGACAGACGAAGAAAACAAGTTAATACAAGATAGGAAGATAACATGAGAGAAACTCTACAACAACACAATGTGTCTATGGTGGAGGCACACAAACACTGGCAACACACACACACATACTGGCAACACACACACACACTGGCAACACACACACACACACACACAACACTGGCAACACACACACATACTGGCAACACACACACATACTGGCAACACACACACACACTGGCAACACCACACACCGGGTGCTGGTTGTCACACAACACACAACACCACACACACTGCAACACACACAACACTGGCAACACACAACACCACTGTACACACACACAACACCACTGGCACACACACACCACCACACACAACACTGGCACACACACACACACTGGCAACACACACAACACACAACAACACACATAACACTGGCAACACACATAACACTGGCAACACACACACCACACAACACACACACACTGGCACACACACAACACTGGCAACACACACAACACTGGCAACACACACACACCCAACACACACAACACACACCAACACACACACACCGGCAACACACACAACACCACAACACACACACACTGGCAACACAACACAACACACCACACACACAACACTGGCAACACACACAACACTGGCACACACACACACACAACACACACACAACACTGGCAACACACACAACACTGGCAACACACACACACTGGCAACACACACACACACTGGCAACACACACACACTGGCAACACACACACTGGCAACACACACACACTGGCAACACACACAACACTGGCAACACACACAACACTGGCAACACACACACTGGCAACACACACAACACTGGCAACACACACACACCACACACACACACACAACACACACAACACTGGCAACACACACACACAACACACACACCACAACACACACATCACAACACACACACACACACAACACTGGCAACACACACAACACTGGCAACACACACTGGCACACACACACACACACACACTGGCAACAACACACACAACACTGGCAACACACACAACACATGGCAACAACACACACACCACCAACACACACACACACCATCACACACAACACACACACACTGGCAACACACACACACCACCAACACACACACACTGGCAACACACCACACAACACACACACACAACACACACACAACACACACAACACACACACACACCGGCAACACACCACTGGCAACACACACAACACCAACACAACACAACCTGGCAACACACACACACTGGCAACACACACTGGCAACACACACATCACTGGCAACACACACACACCGGCAACACACACACACCGGCAACACACACACACCGGCAACACACACACCGCGGCACACACACACACCGGCAACACACACACACGCCACACACACACACCGGCAACACACACACCGGCAACACACACACACCGGCAACACACACACACCGGCAACACACACAACACCGGCAACACACACAACACCGGCAACACACACACCACACCACACCAACACACACACACACCGGCAACACACACACACCGGCAACACACACACAACAACACACACACCACAACACACACACACACCGGCACACACCAACACACACAACCACACACACAACACACACACTGGCAACACACACACCGGCAACACACACACCGGCAACACACACACCGGCAACACACACACACACACACACACACACACACACCAACACACACACCACACAACACACAACACACACACTGCACACACACACACACCAACACACACACACCGGCACACACACACCGGCACACACACACACACACACAACACACACCACCAACACACACACACCGGCAACACACACACACACAACACACCAACACCGGCAACAACACACACACAACACACACAACACTGGGCAACACACACACTGGCAACACACACACCGGCAACACACACACACACAACACAGCAACACACACACCGGCAACACACACACACACAACAACACCACACAAACACACACACAACACAACACACACACTGGCAACACACACAAACACTGCACACAACACTACCACACACACAACACCAACACACACACTGGCAACACACACACACCATCACACACACACCGGCAACACACACAACACACACACACACACTGCAACACACACACCATCACACACACACACCGGCAACACACACACACCACACACACACACCACATTGCAACACACAACACCGGCACACACACACCGGCACCACACACACACACTGGCAACACACACACACAACACTGCACACACACACCATCACTGGCAACACACACACAACACTGGCAACACACACACACACACCGGCAACACACACACCGGCAACACACACACCGGCAACACACACAACACTGGCAACACACACATCACTGGCAACACACACACACACAACACACACAACACACAACACACACAAACACACACAACACACAACACACACACACCGCAACACACACACTGGCAACACACACACAGGCAACACACACACCGGCAACACACCACACACACCACACACACAACACCACACTGGCACACACACACACAAACACACACACACAAACACACACAACACTGGCACACACACACAACACACACATCACTGGCAACACACAACACAAACACACACACCGGCACACACACACACACTGGCACACACACACACAACACACACACACAACCACACACATCATTGGTAACACACACACACACACACACACACCACACACACTGGCAACACACACACTGGCACACACACACTGCACACACACACACAACACACACACAACACACACACACAAACACACACACACTGGCAACACACACACACCACCAACACACACACCGGCACAACACACACACACTGGCAACACACACACACTGGCAACACACACACACTGGCAACACACACACACTGGCAACACACACACTGGCAACACACACACTGGCAACACACACAACAGCACAACACACACACACTGGACACACACACTGGCAACACACACAACACTGGCAACACACTACACTGGCACCACACACAACAACACACACACACTGGCAACACACACCACACTGGCAACACACCACCAACACACACACACCACTACACACACTGGCAACACACACACACTGGCAACACACACACTGGCAACACACACACTAGCAACACACACACACACACACACACACTGGCAACACACACAACACTGGCAACACACACAACACTGGCAACACACACAACACTGGCAACACACACACACACTGGCAACACACACACCGGCAACACACACACCGGCAACACACACATCACTGGCAACACACACACACACTGGCAACACACACAACACTGGCAACACACACAACACTGGCAACACACACAACACTGGCAACACACACAACACTGGCAACACACACACACACTGGCAACACACACACACTGGCAACACACACAACACTGGCAACACACACACAACACACACACACTGGCAACACACACACTGGCAACACACACAACACTGGCAACACACACAACACTGGCAACACACACACTGGCAACACACACAACACTGGCAACACACACAACACTGGCAACACACACAACACTGGCAAACACACACACACTGGCAACACACACATCACTGGCAACACACACAACACTGGCAACACACAACACTGGCAACACACACAACACTGGCAACACACACAACACTGGCAACACACACACACTGGCAACACACACTGGCAACACACACACACTGCAACACACACACCACATTGGTAACACACACAACACTGGCAACACACACAATCACTGGCAACACACAACACTGGCAACACACACATCACTGGCACACACACAAACACTGCACACAACACACTACACACACACACTGGCAACACACACAACACTGGCACACACACACACACACTGGCAACACACACAACACACACACACTGGCAACACACACAACACACACACCGGCACACACACACACTGCACACAACAACACACACACACTGGCAACACACACACACACTGCACACACACACTGGCACACACACACCTGGCAACACACACACACAACACACACAACACTGGCAACACACACACACTGGCAATCACACACACCGGCAACACACACAACACAACACACACAACACTGGCAACACACATCACTGGCAACACACACACCAACACACACACACACACACACACACTGGCAACAACACACAACACTGGCAAACACCACTGCACCGACAACACACACACTGTAAACAACACAACCACCACTGTACACAACACAATCACCACTGTACACACCACCACTGTACACAACAACCATTGTAAACAGCACAACCACTACTGCCAAAACCAAATGTTATACTGCGATACTGGCACCACACAGTGTTAAACTGGGTGACTGGCACCACACAATGTTATGCTGGGGGAGTTGCCCCACACAATTTAATACTGGAAGACTGGCACCACACAGTGTTATACTGGGAGACTGGTACCACACAGTGTTATACTGGGAGACTGGTACCACACACTGGGAAATAGGCACTATGCAATGTTATGCTGGAAGACTGGTACCATACAATGTTATATTTGGAGACTGGTGCCACACAATGTTATACCGGAGTACTGAAACCACACAATGTTATACCGAAAGACTGACACCACACAATGTTATACCGAGTACTGACACCACACAATGTTATTCCAGAGTAGTGACACCACACAATGTTATTCCAGAGTACTGACACCACACAATGGTATACCGAAAGACTGACACCACACAATGTTATACTGGGGAACTGATACCACACAATGTTATACTGGGGAACTGACACCACACAATGTTTTACTGAAAGACTGACACAGAATGTGATACTGGGGGAACTGGCACCACACAATGTTTTACTAGGGGACTGGCAGCACACAATGTTTTATGGAAGACTGACACCACGCAATGTTATACTGGGGGACTGACACCACACAATGTTATACTGGGGGACTGGCAGCACACAATGTTATACTGGGAGACTGGCACCACACAATGTTATACTGGGGGACTGGCAGCACACAATGTTATACTGGGGGACTGGCAGCACACAATGCTATGCTGGGAGATTGGCACCACAAAATGTTATACTGGGGGACTGGCACCACACAATGTTATACTGGGGGACTGGCACCACACAATGTTTTACTGAAAGACTGACACAGAATGTGATCCTGGGGGAACTGGCACCACACAATGTTTTACTAGGGGACTGGCAGCACACAATGTTTTATGGAAGACTGGCAGCTCACAATGTTATACTGGGGAACTGACACCACACAATGTTATACTGGGGGACTGGCAGCACACAATGTTATACTGGGGGACTGGCACCACACAATGTTATACTGGGGGACTGGCAGCACACAATGTTATACTGGGGGACTGGCAGCACACAATGCTATGCTGGGAGATTGGCACCACAAAATGTTATACTGGGGGACTGGCACCACACAATGTTATACTGGGGGACTGGCACCACACAATGTTATACTAGGAGACTGGCAGCACACAATGTTATACTGGACGACTGGCAGCACACAATGTTATACTGGGGAACTGGCACCACACAATGTTATACTAGGAGACTGGCAGCACACAATGTTATACTTGGGGACTGGCACCACACAATGTTATACTAGGAGACTGGCAGCACACAATGTTATACTTGGGGACTGGCACCACACAATGTTATACTAGGAGACTGGCAGCACACAATGTTATACTTGGGGACTGGCACCACACAATGTTATACTGGACGACTGGCAGCACACAATGTTATACTGGGGAACTGGCACCACACAATGTTATACTAGGAGACTGGCAGCACACAATGTTATACTAGGAGACTGGCAGCACACAATGTTATACTAGGAGACTGGCAGCACACAATGTTATACTTGGGGACTGGCACCACACAATGTTATACTAGGAGACTGGCAGCACACAATGTTATACTTGGGGACTGGCACCACACAATGTTATACTGGACGACTGGCAGCACACAATGTTATACTGGGGAACTGGCACCACACAATGTTATACTAGGAGACTGGCAGCACACAATGTTATACTAGGAGACTGGCAGCACACAATGTTTTATGGAAGACTGACACCACGCAATGTTATACTGGAGGACTGGCAGCACACAATGTTATACTGGGGGACTGGCAGCACACAATGTTATACTGGGGGACTGGCACCACACAATGTTATACTAGGGGACTGGCACCACACAATGTTATACTGGGGGACTGGCACCACACAATGTTATACTGGGGGACTGACACCACACAATGTTATACTGGGGGACTGACACCACACAATGTTATACTGGAGGACTGACACCATGCAATGTTATACTGGGGGACTGACACCACACAATGTTATACTGGGGGACTGGCACCACACAATGTTATACTGGGGGACTGGCACCACACAATGTTATACTGGGGGACTGGCACCACACAATGTTATACTGGAGGACTGGCACCACACAATGTTATACTGGAGGACTGACACCATGCAGTGTTATACTGGGGGACTGACACCACACAATGTTATACTGGGGGACTGGCACCACACAATGTTATACTGGGGGACTGACACCACACAATGTTATACTGGGGGACTGACACCACACAATGTTATACTGGGGGACTGACACCACACAATGTTATACTGGGGGACTGGCACCACACAATGTTATACTGGGGGACTGACACCACACAATGTTATACTGGAGGACTGACACCACACAATGTTATACTGGGGGACTGGCACCACACAATGTTATACTGGAGGACTGGCACCACACAATGTTATACTGGAGGACTGGCACCACACAATGTTATACTGGGGGACTGGCACCACACAATGTTATACTGGGGGACTGGCACCATGCAGTGTTATACTGGGGGACTGACACCACACAATGTTATACTGGGGGACTGACACCATGCAGTGTTATACTGGGGGACTGACACCACACAATGTTTTATGGAAGACCAACACTACACAATGTTAGAGACTGGCACCACACAATGTTATAGTGGTAAATTGCACCCACACAGTGTTATAGCTGAAGAATGCTATGTCATCTATGATCTTGTGATGTATGTGATACATCAACATAAAGTATATATTAGATCATAATGTCTACATTATAGCATGATGTCTATTTTACAGCATGACATCTATATCTGTGTTAGGGTATGATGTCTATTTTAGTACAATATTTCTTAGTTACAATATGATGTCTATATCAGAGCATGATGCATGTGTAGGTGCATGTTGTCTAAGTTGATTTATGTCTATGTTGGAGCAGTGTGTCTATGTTAGAGCATTATGTCATGTCAGTGCACAATGTCTATGTTAGAAAATGATGTATATGTTAGATATGATACCTATGTTAGAGTATGATGTCTATAATAGAAAATGATGTCTATGAAAGAATATGTCTATATTAGTGAAAGATGTCGATGTTTCTGTTAAAATATCTTGTCTTTGTTAGAACATGACGCCTATGTTTATGTGAAAGCATGATGTCTGTGTCCATACTGGAGCATGCTGTCTATGTTAAATTATCTTGTCTATGTTAGAAGACGATGTCTGTGCTACAGTTTACAGGCAGTGTCTATGTCACACTGATGGTTTCAATGAGAAGATACAATCTAGAGCAACACCTGTACCGGTCAACAAGAACGCTGCGGAGGTCTCCCTCTAGCTTGTAGACAATGTGCGGCCCACTCTCTGGAGCAATCTGGAAGACATCATTATGATATTCCATGTTGGCCAGCAGCTGTTCCCGGACACTGCCCCACACAAATAGTCGCAGATAACGTACCAGCTGTTGTCATAGAGGGAGGGGTGTGAGGAGAGAGAGAGCAAAACCAATCGTCAAGCAAACAGTCATGATAGCAAAACTAAAAATGAGCATGTCTGTAAATAGAATTGTGTGTCTTAACACTAGACACAATAATTCATGTGAACAGCATGGTGTGTATTTAACACTAAACACAATCATTCATGTGAACAACATGGTGTGTCTTTAACACTAAACACAATCATTCATGTGAACAACATGGTGTGTCTTCAACACTAAACACAATCATTCATGTGAACAACATGGTGTGTCTTTAACACTAGATAGTCATTCATGTGAACAGTATGGTACGTGTTTAACACTAGACACAATCTCATGTGAACAGCATGGTACGTCTTTAACACTAGACACAATCATTCATGTGAACAGCATGGTACGTCTTTAACACTAGACACAATCATTCATATGAACAGCATGGTACGTCTTTAACACTAGACACACTCATTCATGTGAACAGCATGGTACGTCTTTAACACTAGACACACTCATTCATGTGAACAGCATGGTACGTCTTCAACACTAGATACAGTCATTCATGTGAAAAGCAACAATATGTTCAGTGTTTGACAATATGTGACAAAACTACAAAAAAATGTTTAGTGTGAGACAATATGTGACAGACTTATGACAATATGTTTAGTTTATGACAAAATGTGACAGACATAGTAATATGTTTAGTGTGTGATAACTTGGCTGTGACAAGAGAGTGGAACAAACCTACCACAATCCTGAAGCTGTTGACTCTGATTTTGCTCGGGTTTGTCACAATCAGGCGCAGTCTCATATTTGAACCTGACTTTTGCAGGTTTTCTAACAACCTAGAGAAGGAGAATTTTGTACAAACATTATGTAATACAGACACTGTATTATATAGAATTACATTATGCTGACTTGGCATTATACAGACTTTACATTATACTGATTTTACATTTCAGAGGCATTATATCATACACATATTATGCCGTAGAGTCATTACATTATACAAAATTCACATTATCCAGTCAATATATTATACTAAAAGGACATATTTTACAGAATTTACATTAAACAAACATTTTATGATGCATAGCTTGTATTATACAAACAGTGGGAATTATAGTCACCAAACACTGTCTGCTGCAAAATATACCACGAACATCACTAATGTTACACATCAGACTGCAGCATATCACTTCTTTTTCTCTGGTCCTGTTCTGCCTCTCAGCCTCATGTTTATAAGAGGCATCGGTTGTGAGCTCTGTCGTATGCTACAAAGATGCTGGTATTTTCGTCCTGGATATTCCATTTATTCATTCCTTGTGTGAAGGACCTCTAGGTCTGCTTCCATTGTGTCTTAACTGACTGGGCTATCTGTGGTTGCACTATCTCATTGTAGTTTTGACAGCTGTCCGAACCATTTGATCTGTTGTCTCTTGATGTAGTTTAGCACTGGTTCTCTTCTCAACTTGTTTCCTTAGATTGTCATTTTTGATCCTTTGTCTTCTAGTTATTTTTAGGATTCGTGGTAGATATTTTACTTCTGTCATTTCTATTTTTTAGTTTAGATTTTTCAGGTATATCTGCAGCTCTTTATCCTCTGCGGTCGTCACAAGAGCCTGGTGGCCCTCAAAGAGGAGTTCACTGCACTATTTTCCTCATTAATTTGGGATGCTTTACTGATTTAATCTATATATGTGATAACTAGTGGAGTGGGGGAGGGAAATAGAACACATCCTCGACAGACTTTGAATTATAAATAAATCTTGTCTGTCATTCTGGCATTTGATCTCACATCTTAGCTGGCTGTTGCAATATTTTCCTTTACATATGTTTACTAGATTCTGATTAACACCAAAGACCGTAAATGTTTTCCAAAGTAGACTCAGTCAAATACTTTATCTTGGTCTGTGTGTGCAAGATGTAATGTCTTATCATATTCTATTGTTTTTTTTTCTGCTGTCTGTCACAGTGTAAAGATGGCATCGGTACAGCTTTTGTTTCTTCTGAAACCCATTTGTGATTCACTGAGTTGGTTCCATAACTGGGCAGTCTTTCTTTAATAATTTTACCCGAAAAAACTTCACATAGCAGCTCAGCAATGATATATTCCTCTGTATATCACTAGTATTGTAAAATTCACACCCCGCTCTAGAACACAAATGTCCAATAACTGCACCCCACGAATTTCCAGAACATATATGTCCAACTCTGACCCCCACTGATCTCTAGAATTCCAATGTTCAGTACCTGACGCCCACCTATCTCTAGAACATAAATACCTATGACAACCACCATCACTAGAAAAGATGCAGCCTCTGAAGCAGATCCCAACAAGACACATGGAGCAGAGGCTGACCTGGCTGTGATATGGATTCTCTTGCCACTCATGAAAAATCTGGAAGTGTCATAAATGGCAGTTTGTGCCAGGCCACGTCTGTTGTCCACCAGCATCTGTTCCTCAACTTGGTAGATGACCACAGATTGCCATGTCTGTGAGATAACAACTACAACTAATACAGCTGGTCACATACTTATTTTCAAATGATGCTGACAACAACAACACATCACCTAACACATCATGGTGACTACTACACACATTACGTGACACATCATACTGACAACACATATGACCTGAAACATTATGCTGACAACAACACACATCAAATGACATATCATGGTAGCAACAACACACATCATCTGACACATGCTGACAACAACACACATCATACTGACTACAACACACATCAAACTGACTACAACACATATCACTGAAACATTATGCTGACAACAACACACATCAAATGACATATCATGGTGACAGCAACACACATTAAATGACATATCACAGTGACTACAACACACATCATACTGACACATCACACTGACTACAATACATATCACTGAAACATTATGCTGACAACAACATACATCACCTGACACATCATGCTATCAACAATACACATCACCTGACACATTATGGTGATAACAAGTAAGGTGATGTGTGTTGTCACTTGACACATTATGCTGACAACACACATTATCTGACACATCATAATGACAACAACCCACATCTCCTGACACATCATGCTAACAACAATACACATCACCTGACACATTATGGTGATAACACACATTATCTGACACATTATGCTAACAACACACATCACCTGACACATCACAATGACAACAACCCACATCTCCTGACACATCATGAAACACACATCACCTGACACATCATGGTGACCACAACACACATTTCCTGACACATCATGAAACACACATCATCTGACACATCATGGTGACTACAACACACATCACCTGACACATAATGGTGACAACAACATACATCACCTGACACATCAAGGTGACTAAAACAGACATCTCCTGACACATCATGTTGACAACAACACACATCATGTTGACAACAACACACATCATGTTGACAACAACACACACCTCCTGGTACATCATGTAACACACATCTCCTGACACATCACATTGACAACAAAACACATCACCTGGCACATCATGTAACACACTTCACCTGACACATCATGTTGACAACAACACACAAAACGTCACCTGAAACATGGTGATTGATTCCATTGTCCCCTGCCACCCACCCCACCTAACAAGCATGTTGTAAATGTTGACTCATTAGGGATGCTTGTTTCAAAGTCAGAATGTGTCTGACTGAGAGGTGCCAACAGTGTGGATACAAATAAATTAGCCCTCTGAAACAGATGTGCACGCAAAACTTAAGTTGCGGAACAAGACTTAAGTCCAGAAGTGGATGAACAACCATAACTTTCCACTGAAGTTTACAGCTGGTGCAAACAAGCAAAACACAACAGTACACATCACTCCACACATCGTGTTGACAACAACACATATCACCCCACACATCATGCTGACAACTCACACACATCGGACATTGCTAACAGTGTTAATACTAAATTACTTTCAAGTGAACAAGCCTGCACAGATCTAAGAACATTATACCTTTTTATGAGCCATGTCACTAAAAAAAAAAAACACTGAACTTTTGAACTAGATGTAGGGACATTATTCCTGATTATGAGTCAGGTCATGAAGAGATAACATACTGACCTGCAGAATATCAGCTCCGACTGCTCTCGCCTTTAAAATATATGTGACCTCTAGTTGCCAGGAAGTGCTGCTAGTGCCACTGGAGCAATGGAATGTGCCTGCAACAGTCAGGTGTCTATATTACCTCACATGACACTTTACATGAGCAGCATAGATCTGGGATACATGTCCATACTTTGTCACACATCAGACATCAACATGGTCAGCATGGATATCAGTCTCCTTTTCCAGCTGCTACCCATGGAGAGATATTAAAATAAGAATACAAAAGGCAAGAGGAGCTTTCATAGCACTAGGGAATTTGTGAAGGTCAAAAGAAATACTAAACTAAATTTTTTTTATTTCTAATGTAAAATCAGTACTTTTGTATGGGGCGGAAACATGGAGAACAACTAAGGCAAATTCTAATAAATTACAGACATCCATTAACTGGTTCCTGCGCAGAATAGTGGGAATTAAATGGTATGATAGAATAACTAATGTAGAACTTTGGGAGAGATCTAAACAGGCTCCAGTGGACCAAGAAGTGAGGAAAAGACGCCGGCTTGCGTAGGACACACACTGAGAAAACAGGAGAACAGCATAACTAGAATGTCTTTGCATTGGAACACAGGCATAAAGGAAGGCCAAAAAACACACGGAGGAGAGCTGGAGAATGAAGTTAGAAAGATGAGGAGAGCTTTGTGTAATGGCGAAGGATAGAACGACTTGGCGTGAGTTGGTTGAGGGCCTATGCTCCATTGGGGCTGAAGAAGACCCATGGAGTAGGCACTGAACTAGCTCTTTGAGATAAAAACTGGTACAAATGACAATGGGACCATCTTGGAACTAATGCCAATTGAACAGCTGGTACACATCACAAAAAATCCCCCCATCGTGAAGGGCTCACACGCACGCACACACACATTTGCTCAATATAGCCTGCCATGAATGAGAGTTCCTCACTTTCATGTTGGGCCTCGAACGAACGGAAGCTGCTTTTCCGCACAATGTGTCTAGGTGAAAAAGGCGAAGGAGCACATATCCAAACACCCCTACAACATAGGACAGCCCATGGGAACCGCCACAGCATGAATGGGAAACAGCAAGAAATCTTGAGCCCGATGAGATGAGGTGATTTTCCTGATATGTACCGAACAGTCAATTAAGAACACTATTATAACAATGGCATGATTCCAGTATATCATGGCATACATTGCATGAGAAGCTACGGAAGCCTTAAAAGTGGAGCAACTCACTGATCTGGACTGATCTAACACTAGCTCCTGTCCCCAACATGGAATTAAATGCACAATATGTATGCAGGCATGAAATGTTCACAGATATGATATGAGTTATGAGTTATATTATCTTCACAGCACTCCAGACACATCCACAGGCGCTCAGATTCGCCTCTAAACATATTCATCAGCATTGTGCAGTTAACAGTACCAGTCCTATGTTGGTTAACAAGACTTTGTATGCGTCCAGTGTGTTCTCATGCTTGGCTGCACTGATCTTTACTCCAAATTTGAGTATTCTTAGCAGGGATGTTGACATGCTGCTTCCAAAATCCTCAGAACGTCTTATCTCTCTAAAAAAAGGTTTTTGCGTTGTCTTTACAGGACGTTGCAGAACCAACCCTAACAGCCCCTGGCTGTTGTGTGGTTTCTCTAGGCAATTTCTGTCTAGTAGTTTGCCATTTCTTTCTGGACGGTCGGCTTTCTTGATACCACTGTCGAAACCAACGCAAGGCGCATTGCCTGCAGCTGGGATCGAACCTGGCATCCCGGCATTACGAAGCGAAGTGTTCGCATCGACTTAGCCACAGAGCCGACTATCTCTCTAAGGGCAATGACAATGTCTGCTTGATCCACGGGGCGGCCATCTTTAATTAATGCAGCACCTGCCAGTCTATCACCTCTCTCATTTCCAACAACGCCTGCATACCCTGGGATAAATTTGAAAGTAACTGCACACACAGGAGAATTTTGCAACAACTCAAGCCACTCTCTGCGATTCCACCGGATCATGCTCAAAGAATCACTCGGCACACACACGTGGGAATAGTCCTGTGATCCCAGCCACATGAAAGCCCGTGTCACCGCCATCACCTCCATCGTCATGCTGCTGGTGGTCATGGAGAAGGCACGGCTGGCTTCCTGAACTGTTCTGCCTAATAGACATGATATGTACGCAGATGTGATGTTTCGCAAACACTGAGTAGACAAAGATGTGGAGTCACACACAAATGTTCAGGCAGACATTACGTAGACAAAGATGTGGAGTCACACATATTTAGGTAGCCATATAAACAAAAATGTGGAGTCACACATATATTTAGGCAGCAACACAAAGATGTGTAGTCACACATATTTAGGTAGCAACACAAAGATGTGTAGTCACACACATATTTAGGCAGCAACACAAAGATGTGGAGTCACACACAAATGTTCATGCAGACATTACATAGACAAAGATGTGGAGTCACACATATTTAGGTAGCCATATAAACAAAAATGTAGAGTCACACATATTTAGGCAGCAACACAAAGATGTGTTGTTACACACATATTTAGGCAGCCATAGAGACAAAGATGTGTGGTCACACTAATATTTAGGCAGCCATATAGACAAAGATGTGTAGTCACACACATTTAGGCAGCAACACAAAGATGTGTAGTCACACACATATTTAGGCAGCCATACAAACAAAGATGTGGAGTCACCACACAAAATGTGGAGTCATATAGACAAAGATGTGTAGTCACACACATTTAGGCAGCAACACAAAGATGTGTAGTCACACACATATTTAGGCAGCCACACAGGCAAAAATGTGCAATCACAAATGTTTAGGCAGCCACACAGGCAAAAATGTGCAATCACTAACATGTTTAGGCAGCCACACAGGCAAAGATGTGCAATCACTAACATGTTTAGGCAGCCACACAGGCAAAGATGTGCAATCACTAACATGTTTAGGCAGCCACACAGGCAAAGATGTGCAATCACTAACATGTTTAGGCAGCCACACAGGCAAAGGTGTGCAATCACAAAATATGTTTAGGCAGCCACACAGACAAAGATGTGCAATCACAAATATGTTTAGGCAGCCACACAGACAAAGATGTGCAATCACAAATATGTTTAGGCAGCCACACAGACAAAGATGTGCAGTCAAAAACATGTTTAGGCAGCCACACAAAGATGTGCAGTTACAAACATGTTCAGGCAGCCACACAGGCAAAGGTGTGCAATCACAAACATGTTTAGGCAGCCACACAGACAAAGATGTGCAGCCACATATTTAGGCAGTCACACAGACAAAGATGTGCAGTCAAAACATGTTTACACAGCCACACAGACAAAGATGTGCAGCCACATATTTAGGCAGTCACACAGACAAAAATGTGCGGTCACATACACGTTTACGCAGCCACACAGACAAAGATGTGCGGTCACATATTTAGGCAGTCACACAGACAAAGATGTGCGGTCACATACACGTTTACGCAGCCACACAAAGCGTGTAGTAACAAACATGTTTAGGCAGCATGCTGACATTTTTTTTTTAACCACATTCCTAACAATTAGTCAAATGATCAGTACCTGGTATTTCTCTAGGAAGATCAAATTTGAATGGAAACACATATGAACCAAATTCAAAGCATTCTGTGGGAGAAGGGATACATCAAATTATTAGCTATATTGTGACAGACACCAACCGATGATGGGAGGACTTAGCATCAACACCTGAGACAGACATCAATACAGACAACATACAACCGGACATACAAGTATAATGCACAAATATGAATAAATGAAAGGACACCCCTAAATCTGGACATTCTCACATGTCCTCAATCTTCTTCCTCAGTAGCCAATGAAGAGTCAATGTGCTAACAGTACAAGTTGCAATCTGATGAAAAGTCTGCCCATGTTTTCCCCTCAGTAGGGAATATCTTCTAGACCCGCTGCAGTCTGACAGCCCAGTCGCAAACAGCTCTCGCTCGCTCGATCGCTCTACCGCCCGATACAACCACGTGTGTCTCGTTAGCTTGCTAACTATCCATTCGTAGCCAGATTATCTTACTTACTTTACTTACTTAGTCGCTCCTCTTCTACCTTGGGGTGTAGAGGTTTGCCAGAGAGATCGCCAGACGTCTCTATCAGCAGTTTTCTTTCTGGCTTTGTTCCATTCCAGTCCTCTGTCAGTCAGGGACTGTCGGATGTTGTCTTCCCAGCGCACCCTGGGTCGTCCCGGAGGTCTGGTTCCCTGGTTCTTAGCCTCCCATGCTTGCCATGGTGGCCGATTTTCTCCCATTCTGCACACATGTCCAAACCATCGTAACTGTGACTGATCCACTCGGGTTAGTAAGGGCTGGGTATCAAGATCTTGACGTATTGTCTGATTGCGGACTTTGTCCCTTCTTGTCACTTGGACCACCTTTCTCAGGTATCTCATTTCCGAGGCCTGCAGCTGGCTTCTGTGAGCTGTTGTCATTGCCCATGACTCACACCCATAGGTCAGGACTGGTACATAGGTAGAGCGGTAAACAGCCGTTTTCGTCCTCTTGCCAATTTCTCTTTTGCTAAGAAACCCTCGGTTTATGGCCTGGAAGAGTCTCCCAGCAGCTGCTTTTCGTGTAGCTAGCTCAGTCTTAATGCCTCCATTTTGGTCTAATACAACTCCAAGGTATTTGAACTGGTTAACCTGCTCCAACGCATACTGACCCATCATGATCTGGTGTTTCTTCTCCTCTCTTGAGATCACCATGGTTTTAGTTTTGGAGACACTGATGGTCATCCCTTTCTTTTCAAGCTCTTCCTTCCAGACCAGTAAGTTGGACTGAAGGTGTGCCTCTGATTTAGCTATCAGGGCCACATCGTCTGCAAAAGCCAGCTCTGATATACAGATTGGTCTCATCTTCCAGTACCCTACAGAGTACTTCTTTGTCTTCTCCTTACAGGTCTTGATGACATCATCCATCATAAGAATGAAGAGGTAAGGTGAGAGAATATCACCTTGTCTAACACCGCTGGTGGTCTTAAATTCTTCTGACTTTTGGTCTGCTGTTCTTACATAATTTCTGCACTTTTTTGTAGAAACTCTGTATTGCACTGATCAGGGGTGCTGGGATGTTTTTCCCTGCCAAGCAGTCCCAGAGCTTGTTCCAGGGTACCTTGTCAAATGCCTTTTCCAGATCCAAAAAACATAAGTGAATCTCACTCTTATATTCCAGGGCTTTTTCACTCATCTGTCTCAGTGTGAAGATAAGGTCTTGAGTACTTCGGTTTGCTCTGAAGCCGCACTGGGCCTCGTCCAGCTGTGGCTCTACCAGACTTCTAAGTCTCTGCTCAAGAATTCTAGAGTAACTTTTACCGGGAATGCTGAGGAGGGATATGCCTCTGTGGTTTTCACATTGTCTGTTATCACCTTTTTTAAATATAGGTATAATGATGGCAATCTCCCAATCTTTTGGTATAGTTTTGCTACACCAGGCTGCCTGGAGAACCTTCAGTAGAAGGCGCTCACCTTCGACTCCCATATATTTGACCATCTCTGGTGTTATACCATCATGACCTGCTGCTTTTCCCAGCTTAATCTTCTCAATAGCTGCCTTCAATTCTTCCATCCTGATGTTATCTTCCCCATGATTGAATTCCTTCTCAGCAGTGAGGTCCATTATTTCTGGGTCATGACTTCCCTCAGCGCCGAGGAGCTCTGAGAAGTATTCTTTCCATCTGCCCATGATATCATTTGTAGAAGTAAGCAGAGCCCCTTCCTTGTCTTTTATGAATTTAAGTGGGGCACTCTTTCTCCTTCCTCATGTTCTTAAGGGTCTTGTAGAACAGTTTTTGGTTTTCTCTTGCATTCTTTTCCAACTTTTCTCCAAACTCTTCCCATGATTTCTGTTTTGCTTTAAGCACAATATTTTTGGTCTCTGTTCTGAGTGCCACATATTGTTTATATTTTTCTATTTCTTCAGCTGTGTTCCTGGCTGCCAGGTATTGCTTCCACGCCCTTTTCTTTTCTCCTATTTTCAATTTGACTTCTTCTGTCCACCAAGGTGTCCTGTGTCCCCGCCTTCCACTTGGGACTTCACCACATGCTTCTACTGCAGCTGCTGTGAGGATATTCTTGAATCTGCACCAGAGAGTTTCAGTGTCCTCTGATGATTCTTCCTCAGTTCCTATTGCTTTCACTATAAGCTCCTGGTATCTAGCCTTAATATCTGGCTCTCTTAGCTTGTATGCTTTAATCCTCATCCCTTCTTGGTTGCTTGGTTTCTTGCATAGTTGTCGGTGTTGCCTTGTTGGAGCAGTTCTTTCAGTTGTTCTCTTTATTGTGACCAGATAGTGGTCACTTCCAATCTCTGGTCCCCTCATGACTCTGGCATCTCTCACAAACTTGAATGAACTTTTCCTAACTATGGCGTAGTCAATGATGGATTTTTCATTCTTTGAAGGTTCACATCTTGTGTATGCATGTATACGCTTGTGGGGGAATTTTGTGTTTGTAATGACAAGGTTCTGTTCCCTGCAGAATCTGAGAAGTCGCTTGCCATTATCATTCAAAACATCTTCACCATATCTCCCGATCACTCCACCCCATCTAGAGTGATCATTTCCTACTCTGGCATTTAGATCTCCTAGTAGGATAATTTCATCGTGACAGTCATCTATGGTCTTTTGGAGCAGTTCAAAGAATTCTTCTTTAACATCTACTCGCTCATCTTCATTTGGCCCGTACACAATGACAAAATTGACAATTTTATCTTCTTCTTTCAGATCTAACACCATTATTCGCTCTGAGATGAATTTCCATCCCTTGATGTTACTAACTTGATTCCTGGCCACAATACAGCCAACACCTCCCTTGGCTCTCTCCGTCATAGGGACACCACTGTAGAGCAGCATACTTCCATCGTGATCTGTGATTCCTTGCCCCTTTTTCTTGGTTTCAGTCAGAGCCAAGACTCCTAATTTTGCTTTCCTCATCTCCCCTACTAACTCGTTTTCCTTTCCGTTAATGCCTCTTATATTCCATGTTCCATAAATCGTAGTCCGTAAGCCATGCCAGTTCGTCGCCGTTAAGATCCGTCCGGTTTTCTCTCTGTAGTTACTTGTAATCGTGGTTTAAGGCAAACAGGTGATTGGCCTGTTGTGCCTTTGCATGGTGGAGGAGCCAGATTATCAATAGCTAGATACTGGTCAGAACTCGCTTGACATTCGGCTGAGTTTTGGCTCGACTACGCTATTGTTATTCGTCTGCGGGTGGGTTATTAGCGGCCCGGGAGCACATCATTGTTGTAGAGCCAGTCATACCAGCCAGTATTTTAAACGATTGCTAGAGAACTAAGGAGAAAGCACGCTTGGGTGTCCTTTTTAGGATACTCTAACAAGCCTTGCCGACTCCGAAGGGACCTAGCTTTCGCCACAGACCGCAATTGCCATCATTGATTTTCCTATCATGGGAAAACGACAAGCAGCCGCACCTACACCAAGGAAGAGGAGAGTCGTACCAGCAGCTTCACCAGCAGGCGCCCCTATCGCGGCGCCTCGCACACCTACGCCAACAACTGAAGCCGCCCCCATCGTGGCGCCAACACCAGAAGCCGCCCCTATCGAGGCGCCGACACCTGAAGCCTCCCCTATCGTGGAGCCACAACCTAAAGCCGCCCCAGTCGTGGCGCAGGGACCTACAAGCACCCGCTTACCTAAGCAGCAGCCTGGAGCCCACACCACAGACATTATGCAGTGCTCACGCTGCAACAGGGCGTGGCACACCGCCGCAACCTGTCGCAGTGGCCCTATTTGTCGGTACTGCTCGGGAGCCCACGACTTCAAGGAGTGCCCGCCAGCGAAACTCGATAGCGACTTCAAAAAGCCTAACAAAAAGCGGAAATGCAGCAACTGCTCAGGTTCACACAGTGCGAGGTACCTGGGGTGCCCATACCTCAAGAAGTGCAGGAGAGAAATGACAGCCGCCTCATCCAGAGATACATGCCAGGCGCCCAGACAGCCGGAGGCAAGACCACCAAGAAACATACAAAGAGACAAACGAAACGATCAGGCATGCTCCGCCACCATTCAAAACGATATACCACAAAAAATCGACGAACTGAGAAGCCAAATCACAGCGCTCCAGAAAGAAAGAACCACCGCCGCCGCTGAAAGAACGGAGACCCTGGAACTGATTTCCCTATTGCTAGGAGAGATCAAGGACCTAAAGGCAGAAAGGCTGGCATACGCTACCCAGCAAACAAACAGACAGTCAGAAGACGCAGAAAACATTCAAAAAACCAGAGAGCTACTTACCAGCCTCAGAGCAACCCAAGCAGAAGAAGAAATACGCCGCCAGTCAGAGAGAGAAGAGAGAAGGAAGGAGCTGGCCGAGATAACAAATGCACGGGAAGCCGCATGCCACGAAGCCGCCAAACTAGAGAAAGCCACCGCAGAAGCCATAACAGCAGCACAAGCAGCAAAGACAGAAAGAGCCCTGCTGGAGAAAGAAAGAAATGCCACAAAAAAGCCGAATAATAACAAGGCCGACAAAAGCGTCTCCACTGACAACGAAGCATCAGGCACAAATGACCGAACCAGAACATGATGAAACCAACGGAGAAGACTCTGAAGGAATTGAAGAAGAGGAACAGGAAGCAGAATCCGATGAGGAAAGTGTAGATGAACAGCCCGATACCGCAAAAGCATCAGCATTGAAGGAAATAGCGGACAGAGAAGTCATACTACAAGAAATGCTTGCAGATTTTAACCAGCGGATGCACCCTCATCGACTCGAGATGGGCAATGACAAATACAGAATGCAGTTCTGCCAGGAAGAACTTGCAAGAGAGCGATTCCTCCCAGCCGCAGCACTCAGATCCAAGCGAGACAAGAACAAAATAATGATGTATCAAGCATGCGCAGCCCTTAATAGGTTAAACGCTGCTCGAAGGGAATTAAGCCAACTGAACGGAAAATAGCCCGACCGCAAAACCGTGAAGCCAATAGCCAACCAGAACTGACCAAAGCCGCCATGACACCGACCAAACCCAGCTCACCGGACCGGAAAACTCACCCGTGCAAAACCAACCAGGCATTACCAAAACCTGACAACAGAAGCCAGACCCCGCCCATCCCGTTCGAGGCCACCCGGCACATGTGGCTGTCCTTTTCAGGACAGCCATGTCCTCTCCCCAAACCGGCAAGCCGCACGCAAAGCCCACGCTGCTGACATAACGCAACAAATGACAGAAAACTCAGGCGAAAATGATCGCCACAAGGAATAAAAACAAATCACACCACAGTTGAACCGACTTCGATATAGCAAGCCGTCAGGCAGCTGAAAGAGGTCAAAATTTGGAATTTTTGTTTCTTACGAATTGAATTGAATTGAATTGTCCACTGGTAAATGAGTCCCTAAATGTATGGATACTGTCTGTTCTGTTGCACTGCCCATTTGATCCCACACAGCCTTTACCATGTCCACTGCTAAATGTATGGATACTCTGTCTGTTCTGTGCACTGTCCATTTCATCTCAGAGCCTTTACCATGTCCACTGCTAAAAGAGTCCCTAAATGTATGGATACTCTGTCTGTTCTGTTGCACTGTCCATTTGATCCCACACAGCCTTTACCATGTCCACTGCTAAATAAGTCCCTAAATGTATGGATACTCTGTCTGTTCTGTTGCACTGTCCATTTGATCCCACACAGCCTTTACCATGTCCACTGCTAAATAAGTCCCTAAATGTATCGATACTCTGTCTGTTCTGTTGCACTGCCCATTTGATCCCACACAGCCTTTACCATGTCCACTTAAACATAAACACGAGCGGCAGCAGCCAATCAATGTATCTGCTCATCACCCAACACTCTCAAATATCATGGACAGAAAATCTATATGGTTTTGATCTGAATCTTATCAAGTGATGCAAGCCTCTCTATATGTAGGAAGCCAGTTTCTATTTTCTGAAGTATGTTCTGTGAGTCCGTTATAAGAGCAACATGCTTGTATGTGCTATCAAGTCATCAAAAAGCTGTCGTCATTGTCTCCATTTAAATTCTCATACTGGGTGTTGGATGTTATACAAGAGACTCTGTTTTCAAACAGTGTCCATTCACTTTGCAATAAAATCCCACCCACCTTTGTTTACCTCTCACTACAGATGCACCTGTGCATACATTACCTGGGCGTGATTTTCCATTGATCAGCTTCTGCACTGCTGTCTCTGTTTCACCAGCTATCCACTACTGTTAACCTTGGTCCAAGGTAACTATCACTCTGTGCAGGCTGTTTTAGTGGGCTGCACTGTGATCCATTCTTCACCATGTGCTATCTTGTCAGTAGCACAAACACTTCTGATCGTGACTTCTGCCTCTGCGATCCAACTACTACCTCTTTTCAGCCCATGTCCCTTGCAACCCCCTACTCTGTTAGTCAACACATTATCCTAATTACACATCGAACCATTTAATCCACAAGTACTTGAATCCCTCCTCAGTAAATCCTGTGTGTAGCTGCTGACAACACCAGTTCTGCATTGGTTTCTTATTCTTCAATGGCTTTCTGCACAGTGCTATTGTCTGGCAACACCCCTTTTAACAAGCTGTTCTTGCAGGCTGGTCATGGTTGCAGATTCACACTTATCACTTGGTTGTCTCTAGCAGGGAGCCACAATATAACATAAAACTAAATCTGACAATGTCTGTAGTGAATAACGTGTTAGTCCCTTGTGTTGTTTAGTACATGAGTTATTATCTGGGTTTTCTTCAGGGCACTCTGGACACAAGTTAAGTACATATTACTGGACTTGAATATTTTGTTGTACATTGTTTCAAGTGGTGTCATTAAACTTGTACATACAACGGTACACTGTCTACACTAATTTACATTACAGTGCACAGTTCTATTGTGTGATGCCTGAAATTGTAGGAAAAAAACCACAATGCAACTTTCTACTGACCTTCTTGTGAGTATAAATTCACATCTGAGAAGTCCACATGAGCAGTTTCATTTTTCAACTCTTGTGGCCCTTGACAATGGTACTGATATAGGCCTGAAATAAACAACCATGGATGTAGATAAACGTCTTAAATATGTCATTTATAACTTAGACATCTATGTATCACTCTATATCATTCATACCTGGGGTAAATTGTTTCGCGGCTCCCCTGACAGCTAGCCAAACGCAGAAAAAAAAAACATATGTAGATAACAGTTATATGTTAAATCCTATGTGGCAAACTTACAGTTTTCAGCTGAGACATCTTCTGCTGCTTAGAGGTTAAACAATCTTACATACATGGCTGGAACATTGTTTTTGATAGATAAAGCATTGCAATAACATCAATTCGATGTCTCTGTCTGGTTTTAATTACTGACATGACTGAGAAATAGAGACATGACCAACAATCGCATAGCTCTTGAACTCAGAGATGGATAGTCTTTTTCAAGTGATATCACTCAGATAATAATTGCATTACATGTTTGGTCACAAGAGTGACATTAGAAGACAACTGGGTCAGTTTCTCCTTTTTGTGATGAAAAAGTGCGCATGATCTTATATCTTCCAAGAAGGGATTATTCATCCAAATATTGCCTTTACGAGGATACTCATTTTCAGGGAAACAATTATCAAAGTTTTTTTAAGATCCATCTGGTTTTCTCTCGGTGATAACTTGTAACCATAGTTTAAGGGAAATAGGTGATTTGCCTATCTTTGTTATTCTAATCAGCAAAACTAGCAAATGTAAATATTTTTCAGTATGGGTGGTTGCATTCCATCATATGACTACATGAGTTTTAGCCCTTGAAAATCATTTATCCCAGCCCAGTCTGGACTGCATGCGTGGTTACATTCCATCACGTGACTACATGAGTTTTAGCCCTTGATAATTATTGATCAAAGCCCAGGCTGGACTACAGGTTACTTTACTGCAGGGTGCCTTTACACAACCTGTATGCGTCTGAACTGGTTTTTTTGGGATTCGCACGTGTCTGACTCTCACCTTTGAGGTGTTAATCCTACAGATTACAATCCTAGAAGAGAAAAACAAAATACCCAACCCGATAAATTATTAGGCAGAAATTGTTGGCAGCCCACCTATACTTTTCCATGGCCCACTTGTGCCTCGTGGCTCACATGTTGAAGCACACTGCTCTACATCATTTATAAATAATACATCTAGATTTCACTCATTACAGCATTTTTAAATGGCACATCTATATTTAACTCTATATCATTTATAATAGGTAACATTTCTAAATCTTGGTTGGGTGCCTGTGCAACATTGATATCTGACTCCTTTGGAGTCTTATCTTTGAAAACTTACATGTCTCAAGTCCCCTGAAGCTGATGGTAATTCCAGTAGCCTCCGTTGGTCTGCAGACATGTAGGTATACAGCTCTGAAAGAAACAAACAAGTTCTCAATCCTCCATGCTTTGGGCAGATATACATACTATAGGTCTGATTAATGTTTTTGAGTTTAAGTTAATTATGTCTCACTGTAAGTGTGGTTTATGTGAGTATGTCAAACTGGATGTATCTTTATGTTGCTCAGTTTATGCTATGTCTCACTGTAAGTCTGATTTATGTTATCGCATTGCAAGTCTGTGTTATGCTGATCACGTCAAACTGTAGGTCATATTTATGTTGTACATGTCTTACAAGGCTTTCCTCCGAACTTCTACCCCCGCATTACATTACAAACAAATATCCTTACAGGGCTCAGTCATATTAAAAATATGCGAACTTCCGGCGACGAACAAATCGAGGCAAAACTAGGATCGGCTACGTATAACGAAACAAATCCTCTAACAGGGTCCCAGCGATATGTTAACCCTCTTAGCACGGACGGGCCGATTATCGGCCGGCGGATGTCTGGCCAAAAACACGGAACGGCCGATCATCGGCCCGATCGTGTTTCGCCTCGAACCGCTAAGAAATCTCCTATTTTGAAACATTGAAAGTGATTCATTTATATTGACTGCTGTATTAGCTTTACACATGGTGACTTTCGAGTGTTTGGTATGGAAGTAAAAATTGTTGAATTTTTTAGATAGTGACCTGAACCGCTAAAAGAATGTCTGACTCGTATGTTTCTGCCCCTAAACTTGATGTTGATAAAACATTTGAATCAAGTGATTACACTAATTCTGTTGATACTGATGCAGGATTTAGTGTTAGTAGTAATAGTGGGGAATCAGATAGGGACGCTGTTGTGTTCAGACCACAGCCCAACCATGGCTCAGGGTATATCCACCCGAAGGTGTTGACACTCCGACACATCCATTTCTTGTGCTGACTGATGGTGAAAAACACATGTCACCTAAAGATATTATTGCTGTTTCATATATATATATATATACCTGTTTTTGACTGTTGAATTGCTTACAACATTTGTAAAAAGGCCAAAGATCAATAACAAGATTTCAAATTAAAAAAAAAATGTTGTTTTTAGTTTTATGTTTCATGCATTGAAGTTTAAAATTCAAATTTTCTATTTTTAGATATGCAAATGAGGTAATTTGCATATACATCAATTAATTTTAACGATATTGTGAAAATCATGAACTTCAATCTATATCCTTCAAATAGATATATTATTTCATGGGGGTCAGAATAACAGAAATGTGTCCAAAAAATTTAATAAAGTAATAACCAAATTAACTGAAAAAAAAATGCTCGGTGTTTTTGGCTAGACATCTGAAAAACTTCCCGTGCTAAAGGGTTAATAATACGACTGAGCCCTGTAAGGATATTTGTTCGGCCGCCATAATGCCGGGGTAGAAGTTCGGAGGAGAGCGTCTTACAATAAGTCTGGTTTATATTGATGAGTTTATGTTTAGTAAGTCTCATTATAAGTCTAGTTCATGTTTTTGACAGCTGCACAGCAGTAGATTGGGGGAGGGGGGGGGGGGCTGATCAGATATGAGAACAGAAAGACACACACGGCTGACGCACCCATATACTGTCTGACCCGGCAAATACTCGCCCTTGCTTGTGCGCAGTGTGATAACATTGTTCATTGTCTGACAGTCGTCCAGCAGCAACCTAGCTGAGATAAGCAACACTGACAGCGACAATAGCAGCGACAGAGACCCGATAAATACCACCTCTCCCTGCCTCCATGTTTGTTTACTGACATAGTCAGGAAGTGACCGTCTGGCTTTGGAAATCATTTCATTCTTGTTTATAGCATCTGCCAGGTAGGGCGAAACATATAAAGTAAATACGTGGTTTAGGTCGTGGCAGAAGGAGGAATAGACTAAGGCGTACATAAAAGAGAAATGATGAGGGATAGAGGAGCACATGTAGGGCGTGACATATTATTCTTCTTCAGCGATCTCTGGTCATGCGCCTAATCCACTGTGGGCCATAAACTGGGTTGTCCTCTCAAGGTCTCTTAGGTTTCCCCAAAGCTTAGTTGTCATGTCTACTGGGTGTTGCCACATGTTGAGAGGAGTCTTGCAAGACAAGTCCAGGAGTCTGTTCAGCACGAAGACACTGCCAGAGAGCTGTCTGGTTCATACCTAATTTATATAAGTGTTTATTGAGTCTGCAGTGTCCAGTGCGTAAGCGAAAACTGTGACTTGGTCTGTTCTGTTCAGGTGGGGCGTGACATGAAGGTAACACATGGTCTAGGGAGCTCACTAGTGGGGGGGGGGGGGTGCAGCTTGGGGAGGAGGATGAGAGGAGCAAAGTCAAAAGTTCACAGAAGACAATATGCCTGGGCAGAACATTGTCGTATGCAGACGATATCATTACGCGCTAACGAGGAAGAAATAGGCGTGACATTTACAGTTCTACGAAATGAACCAGATAAAAATCAATGAGCGAATCAAGAGCACAAGTGAATCCGACAAATGTCTTTTTTTAACAGGACTCCATATGCCAGTCGTAAACAAGTGCGCTAAGGACACAAAGAGAAGGAACACGATGAAATACCTAGACATTACCTTCGACAGATGCTTGTCATACATGTATCACGTAGACAACGGCATGCTCAGAACCAAGAAAGACCTGAAAGTACTAAAGGAAATCATAGGCGTCGGAACCTGGGACGAGCACCTCGAGCACGACCCCCCCCCCCCCTTTTTCCAACCCAATTTTTTAGAGGCTGGGAGCCACCAATGTGTTATTGGGAGAAGCCTGCTCCCCAACGCCTATATATAAATCAGTCAGCATGTCCTTTACAGAACATCACTCTCTTGGTGGAACGCCTGAAGGCCAAAAAAAAAAAAAAAATTTATCTAGCCAATTCTCCAGCCTTTCAAAGCCAATACATCTTCAATATCGCCATTTTAGACGTTAATACTACAAGTATCATGGCCTAGTGCAAAAAAGCTTATTAAGCCCTTTGAGTCATTCCCTCCGCCCCCCCCCCCAGTAATTTTCGAGGGGCTTACTCGTAAAAGTGTGTTTGGCACGTTGTGATTACATCTAGGCCCCATTATATGCGCCTTTAGGCCCAGGTATCCGAATTTTAGCACACCCCTAATTAATCGCCCTTTACGGCATGCTTGTAAGGGGCAGTGGGCTTTCCACCCCCACCCCCAAACCCCTACACGGGGAACTTGAAGTGGTGAAAAAAATAAGGTTGGCTATAGTCAAGCTGCTATAATGAAAGCACTGAAAGCTAACTATGACTAACGTGCTCAACGATAGGGCGAACTAGGACACATTAGAAGCAGTCGAACGTTTCGGCCATATCCTTATCGACAAGTAGCATAAGAAGACGAGGTATTCAGGACATCAGCTCTTACATGGGGTTAATCTGGTGAATAACTTAACATGTAAAACAAAATATTCTCGCCAAAAGTCTTTATCAATAAAGAAATTTATAGCAGTATGTTTCACATTTCTGTTTTATTTTTCTTTAACGGCTGCTTCTTTTAGTTTATTCGTTAATAGAGACTTTGAGACTGACTAAGCATCATAACATATTTTATGTTGAGTCAGTTCAGTTTGTGATGTCAGATTGACCGTAATAATTCATCTGTGGTACGTAAAAAGATGGTCGGTCTGCCTGTGGGCATACAATAAACTCAGAGACGTGTCTTCTTGTCAGTCTAATGGCATACAGTGGACTGATATGGTACTTATGTCTGTCTGCGGTATATAATAGATTCAGAGATGGTCTATCTGCGGGCATACAGTCGATTCAGCTCGACTGTTATCATCCCGTATTCAGTACATAGTAAGGAGGTCTGTTGGTGCCTGCCGAGAACGTCAATCTGCCTGTCGGCATACATTGATTCAAAGATGGTCTGTCTGTTCGAGCACACAGTGGATTCAGAGCTGGTCCATCTGTCTGTGGGCATACACTAGATTGACAGATAGTGTGTCTGTCTGAAGACATTCAGTTGATTCAGAGATTGGCTGTCTGTGGCTGTCCATCGATTTGTCTTTGCTGATTACAAGCCTGTCCTGTGTCCCATCTAACCAACAGCTAACAACAGGTACAATATACTCTATTTACATTCATGACATCACTGCCGTCTTAATGTCGCCTCGAATCAGAGCCAGGGTCGTATTTAGGATGCATGACGCCCTATGAGGTTATTTATTTTACGCCCATTCTCCCGCAACTAAACTTTAGCTAACAATGACTCTTTTCACCTTCGTGGTAGCTTTTGTCTTCCAAACTAATACTATCACTGTTGACTATAATTGCGAAATATTGTTTCCTGAAACTGGTGCCAGATTTGTATAAACAAGGGCAAACTACTGCCGACGACCATCACCGTCTCAACGAGCAGAAGTGCGTTGTACAAACAAAAACTGCCAAGTGCTGCCTACTTTCTGGCTTGTTCATCTATGTGACGGCATCTTTTGCACACTTTCTGGCTTGGTGACGGCATCGGTGGTTCACTTTTTGACTTGTTCAGTTGTTTGCTGGGATCTGTTGTTGACTTTTTCGCTTCTGTGACGGCATCTGTTAGATCGCCAACATGCAGGAAATTGTGGCTCCTGTTGACGGCATAAAGTTTCAGATTGAAGTGGCTTTGGAACTTCAACATGGAGCCCAGCTTTTACCGTTCCCTGGGATGGACAGTATGTTGTCATAATGGCATTGATAAATTTATTAGATTTGAGGAAAATAATAAAACAATTATTCTATAAATTTACAGGTTAGAGGTGTAATTTGTAAAAATAAAACACAACAGAGAGAGAGCCTCATTTAAATCTTGCTACATGGCAGTATAAGTAAGAACAGATTCTATTTCTAAGCAGTGCACTGCTAGAGGAGATACAATTCTTGTGTGAATTTTTTTTTTTTTTTTTTTTAATGTAGCTTCAGCTGTTGAGAGATAAACACCAATTTACTTCACTGTTAAAATTTTAAAAAGTTAACTGCTGACAACAATATTTGTCATTGTTGCAGTTGAAATAGTCACTTGGAAGTAGTGAAATTCCTTTAGAACCTCCTATTTTCAGGAATTACTGATCCCACTGAACTTTGAAAAGCATACAAATCTTTGTGAAATAGTGATTCATAATTGATAATTGTATAATAAATAAAACAAGATACAACTTTGTTACAAATCAACTTATCCCAATCTTAAAACACCTGGCTATTACAACAGGTATTCTGTACAGCTTATTTTGTGTGCAGTTTTCATTAGCAAGTGTGTCTCAGGTCAAGTCTTCTATACGGCGTGTGACAAGTTCAGACTTCTGTACAGCTTGTCTCAGGTCTAACTTTCAGTATGGCTAGTGACAAGCCCAGTCTTCTGTACAGCTTGTGACAGGTCTGGTTATCTGTGCAGCTTGTGAGTTTCAGTCTTCTGTACAGCTTGTGACAGGTCCGCTTATTTGTACACTCTTTGACAGGTCCAGTCTTCTGTACAGGTTGTGACAGGTCCGCTTATTTGTACACTCTTTGACAGGTCCAGTCTTCTGTACAGGTTGTGACAGTTCCAGTCTTCCATACAGCTTGTGACAATTCCAATCTTCCATACAACTTGTGACATGTCCGCTTATCTGTACAGCTGTGACATGTCTAGTTATCTGTACAGTTTGTGACAGGTCCAGTCTTCCATACAGCTTGTGACAATTCCAATCTTCCATACAACTTGTGACATGTCCGCTTATCTGTACAGCTGTGACATGTCTAGTTATCTGTACAGTTTGTGACAGGTCCAGTCTTATGTACAGAAGTCATGGATGGCTCAGGCAGAACACCAATCAGACAGGTTTGCATCCTTGAGAACATTAGGAGAGGAGTGGGTCAGAGTGCCACCTGAACAGTCAGACTTGTGTAGGGTCATAATCACCCTGAGCCGGGTATTCAAAGACTGGCCAGCAGATGCCACGGAGTTGGAAATTCAGCAATTATTTCAAGATAATGCTCGCTCAGATGATTTGATCATTTACACAGACGATTCAGTGTCAAGAGGCAAAAGAAATGCTTGGGGTTTCTAAGCAAAAGTTAATGGTCAACATTTGGTGCAGGAGAGCCTTGCATATGATACCACAATATCCAGCTTAAGAATGGAGGTGGAGGCGGTCACTGCAGCTTTCCGCTGGTTAGAAAACATGACACACACACACACATCGTGATTGTAACTGACTCAGAAAGCATGCTGAGGAAGATCAGGACAGTCATGCTTCGCTGCGGAGGACACGAGCGAGGAGTATTGTCTGGATTTTTCCACCGGGGCATGCCGTGTGTTGGGAAATGAACAGGAGGACAGACTGGCTGGCTCTGCACAACTTGGTGGAATACTGATACGTGATAAGGCAGACGTGGTAAGTGCCTTGTAGGTGAGGGTGTACAGTTCTGCGGAGCAAAAGGGTCACCAGTCTGGTGAGATTGATGCAGGGGGGAGTGACGAGAGGTTCTGGCAAATGCTCGAGGCTCAGAGGAAAGGCAAGACGGATGTTTAATCAGAATGCTACTGGCACCGTTATTATCGGAACTCTTCGCTGGCTGCTGAAGATGGGAACGGAGTGCTTATGAGAATGCTCTGAGTGCTGTGATGTCAGTTTTTGAATCAAATCAAATCAGTCAAATTGTGATAGGTTCACTTATCTTTACAGCTTGTCAGAGGTCTAGTCTTCTGTACAGCTTGTGACAGGTCTGATTATCTGTACAGCTTGTGACAGGTCTACTTATCTTTTCAGCTTCTTCTTCTTCTTCGTGTTCACTAGCTGTACACTCTGACGGAAAGTTCTGGTTGTTCGTCCACTTCTGAACTGCAGTCCTGCTCCAGAACATGAGTGTTGCGTGTGCATCAGTTTTACACTTGAATGCAGACTGTTGGTTCCTTGCCTCTCAAGCAGATGCACTCCGACTTTGAAGGAAGCTCCCCAATTAGTCTATTCTTGTTTTCCACACAATGGGGCCCTGGGACCCACACGGGGGATCTTTACAGCTTATGACAAGTCTTGTCTTTTGTGCAGCTTGTGACAGGTCCCTTCTTATGTACAGCTAGTGAAGGTCCAGTCTCCTCTTCTTTATAGCTTATGACAGGGTTTTGGTGTTCTATACAGCTTGTGACAGTTTTGGTTTTCTATACAGCTTGTGACAGGTTCAGTCTTCAGTACAACTTATCCCAGGTCCACCAATTTTTCCTGAGATCCATGTTGACTTCACTTTGTGCACTCTTCTGCTGTTTGTTTCTTCTCCTTGCTTTTAAATAGTATATATTTCTTCTTACTACACTCAGAGGAAAAGCAGGATGGACAAATAACCAGATTGTGACCGGCACCATCAGTATTGGAACTCTGTGCTGGCTGCTGAAGATGAGGACGGGGCAAGCATGGGAATGCCCCGAATGCTATGATGTCGATTCTTGACTGAACTCAACTCACCATATTTCTTCTTTTAATTTGTTCCCACTTTGTCCTTAACACCCAGGTAACCCCCATTCCATTTGTGTAGGATGCCAGCTTCCACATATATATCATTTCTGTATTTCAGCCATGTTATAGTTAATAATTTATGTTTGAAATTCTTGACAGAATCTGGTGCTGCCATCTGTACATACTTCCTGACATCGGCATGTAGCAAAGGTGCATCATGTCCTTTCAGGCACATTAAAGGTGACCGTTCAGTTGTCTGCAAGCATTGGTTGAGGGGTCTGTGCAAAAAGGGAGATGACTGTGAATTTCTCCATGAGTTTGATATGTCTAAAATGCCAGAATGCTTCTTTTTTTCAAAGTTTGGTAAGTCATTAGCTGTCTTTGATAAGCCATTTAACTGTCATTGGAAAGTCATTTAACTGTCATTGGTAAGTCATTTAACTATCATTGGTAAGTCATTTAACTGTCATTGGTAGGTCATTTAACTGTCATTGGAAAGTCATTTAACGGTCATTGGTAAGTCATTTAACTGTCATTGGTAAGTCATTTAACTGTCATTGGTAAGTCATTTAAATGTCATTGGTAAGTCATTTAACTGTCATTGGTAAGTCATTTAACTGTCATTGGTAAGTCATTTAACTGTCATTGGTAAGTCATTTAACGGTCATTGGTAAGTCATTTAACTGTCATTGGTAAGTCATTTTACGGTCATTGGTAAGTCATTTAGCTGTCATTAGTAGAACATTAGTTGTAGTTGGTAAAGCATTTAGCTGTTATTGCTAAGTAATTTAAGTTACTAGTACATGGGGTCGGTGACTAGTACATAGGGTCACTGACCAGTACATGGAGTCACAGACTAGTACATGGGATCACTGACTAGTTCATGTAGTCACTGATTAGTTCATTTAGTCACAGATTAGTTTATGTAGTCACTGATTAGTTCATGTAGTCACTAATTAGTTCATGTAGTCACTGATTAGTTCATTTAGTCACAGATTAGTTTATGTAGTCACTGATTAGTTCATGTAGTCACTGATTAGTTCATGTAGTCACTGATTAGTTCATTTAGTCACAGATTAGTTTATGTAGTCACTGATTAGTTCATGTAGTCACTGATTAGTTCATTTAGTCACAGATTAGTTTATGTAGTCACTGATTAGTTCATGTAGTCACTGATTAGTTCATTTAGTCAGTGAATAGACATGTATTCAGTAATAACTGCATGACGTCAGTGATCACAGTCAGTTGTTACAATAATAATGTTTAAAAGAACATCAGTTCTAACTGATGATAGACATATGTTTGCATTTTTTATAGGGCAGTGCAGCAACAAGGAGTGTCCATTTCTTCATATCGACCCCAAGAATAAAGTGCGGGATTGTCCTTGGTATGACCGAGGCTTCTGTAGACATGGTAAGTTTGGCTGCACAAGTCAGTGATAGCTGTCGTATAGTACATGTCTGATAGAGCTGTCTTATAGCACATGTCTGATAGAGCTGTCATATAGCACATGTCTGAAAGAGCTGTCTTATAGCACATGTCTGATAGAGCTGTCTTATAGCACATGTCTGATAGAGCTGTCTTATAGCACATGTCTGATAGAGCTGTCTTATAGCACATGTCTGATAGAGCTGTCATATAGCACATGTCTGATAGAGCTGTCTTATAGCACATGTCTGATAGAGCTGTCTTATAGCACATGTCTGATAGAGCTGTCTTATAGCACATGTCTGATAGAGCTGTCATATAGCACATGTCTGATAGAGCTGTCTTATAGCACATGTCTGATAGAGCATGTCTGTAAGAGCTGTCATATAGCACATGTCTGATAGAGCTGTCTTATAGCACAAGTCTGATAGAGCTGTCTTATAGCATGTTTGATAGAGTGGTTTCTCCATATCTTTAGCACAAATCTAATAGAGCTGTCTTATAGCAAATGTCTATTAGTGCTGTCTTATAGCACATGTCTAATGGGGATGTCTTATATCACATGTCTGATAGAGCTGTCATATAGCACATGTCTGATAGAGCTGTCTTATAGTACGTCTAATAGAGCTGTCTTATAGTACATGTCTGACAGAGCTGTCTTATAGCATGTCTGTTAAAGTTGTTTCTCCATATCATTAGCACATGTCAGATAGAGCTGTCTTATAGCACGTCTGATAGACCTGTCATATAGCACATGTCTGCTAGAGCATGTCTGTTAAAGTTGTTTCTCCATATCATTAGCACATGTCTGATAGAGCTGTCTTGTAGCACATGTCTTATAGAGCTGTCATATAGCACATCTGATAGAGCTGGCATAAAGCATGTGTCTGATAGAGCTGTCTTATAGCACATGTCTGATAGAGCTGTCTTATAGCACATGTCTGATAGAATTGTTTCTCCGTATCTTATAGAACATGTCTGAAAAAGTTGTTTCTCCATATCTTTAAGCACATGTCTGATAGGGTTGTTTCTTCATATCTTATAGCACACATAGTCTCTTATTATGTTGAAGCACATGGCTGATGGATTTTTCGACTTTCAATCTTATAGCACACATCTGATAATGTTGTCTCCTGGCTATCTTATACCACATGTCTGTAGAAGAGTCTGCTATCAGTCCTATATCACATGTCTGCTGTCTGTTGTTTGTCTTAGTTTGTATGTCTGATAGAGTTGTCTCATAGCACAAGTCTGATAGAATTGAGTTATACTACATGTCTTCCCTATGTGGGTTATGGGGCCCCATTTGAAGAGTGGGGGGAAGACCCTCTGCCTCCTTTACAAGCATGTCGTACTAGGCAACTAATTAGGGGAGTTTTCCTTTGAAGTCAGAGAGCATCTTCCTGAGAGGCGAGGAGCCAACAGTCTACATACAAATGAGCCTGATCTTAGAATAAATATGCACACAAAACTCAAGGTTTGGAACACAACCAAAGTCCAGCAGTGGACGAACAGTCAGATCTTTTTGTCAGAGTTTACAGCCGGGGAACACTAAGAAGAAGCTACTACATGTCTGTAATGAGTATCACCTATCCTACAATACATATTTGATAACGTTTCCTGCATAGATGGTCATGTTTTATTATTACCTACAACACGCGCACAGACACAATTTTAGTCATGTTATTCTTCACTGTCAAAATACCACAGCAGCATGTATCGTGTGAGCTTTTATGTGTATATAGACTTGTATGTGTTTGTGTTGATTTGTATGTATATGTGTAGTCTTGTAATTCTGCATCTATAGACTTGTAAATCTGTGTCTATAGACTTGAAGTCTGTGTGCATAGACTTGAAAGTCTGTGTGTATAGATTTAAAGCCTGTGTGTATAGACCTGCATATGTATATGTAGACATGTATATAAGTGTGTATTTACAAACATGTTTTCTGTGAACACCCATAGGTCCCAGCTGCAAGAACCGCCATGTGAGAAGAGTTATCTGCCAGTGCTATCTCAATGGGTTTTGCTTAGATGGTCCCAACTGTAAATATGTGCAGTAAGTTATCTAATAGTTATCTACTGATCTTTGTGTTTGAGGTGATGTAAATTATGTATCTGTCTTCTTGCCACTGGTCTTTGTAAGAGATGATGTAAATTGTGTATCTGTCTTCTGGCCACTGGTCTTTGTGTGTGAGGTGATGTAAATTGTGTATCTGTCTTCTTGCCACTGGTCTTTGTAAGAGATGATGTAAATTGTGTATCTGTCTTCTGGCCACTGGTCTTTGTGTGTGAGGTGATGTAAATTGTGTATCTGTCTTCTTGCCACTGGTCTTTGTAAGAGATGATGTAAATTGTGTATCTGTCTTCTGGCCACTGGTCTTTGTGTGTGAGGTGATGTAAATTGTGTATCTGTCTTCTTGCCACTGGTCTTTGTAAGAGATGATGTAAATTGTGTATCTGTCTTCTGGCCACTGGTCTTTGTGTGTGAGGTGATGTAAATTGTGTATCTGTCTTCTTGCCACTGGTCTTTGTAAGAGAGGATGTAAATTGTGTATCTATGTTCTTGCCACTGGTCCATGTGTTTGAGTTGATGTGAATTGTGTATCTGTCATCTTGCCACTGGTCCTTTTGTTTGGGGTGATATATAAATTGTATATCTGTCTTCTTTCCCCTGGTATTTATGTTTGAGTTGATATAAATTGTGTATCTGTTTTCTTTCCACTGGTCTTTGTTTAGCAGTATGGATTTGACATTAGAATTAAGAATATTAAGTTTGTTATTAATTTTTATTTCTTTTGACGTCCAGAGATTTCCTAGTGTTATGAAAGCCCCTCCTCTTGCCTTTTGCATTCATATTGTAATATTTCTGTCAGTTCCCCATGTTTTTCTGCATTACTGCTCAAATAGGTGTGTGATTCCACATCTTGCAATGGGATACCATTAAGAGAAACCACATTACTATTACCAGATAAGTGGTCTAGCCATGGAAACACCCACCCCACCCCACCTCCAACTATGTGATATCCATTTGGAAAGAAGGTATTGTCGTGAAGAGATCTGCCTTGGTGGGACACACAAAAACCCAGCTACGTTCACTAGGTATGACTGCTTGGTAAAAAGGTGTTACCATGAACTGATCAGCAGAAACAGTGACACTGTTCATTTGTTTGCAGCCCATCATTCAGGATTCCAGACCCAGATCCAGTGTTTGCACAGAAGAAGCAGAACATTGTCTGTCACTTGTGTATGCAGCCTGGCCACAAGGCCATTCAGTGCCATGCAGCCAGGCAGTCCAACATGATACAGGTAAACTGTTTGTCTGTCTGTGTGTGAGTTTGTGTGTATGTGTTCATGTTCTAGCACTCATACAGCCAGGTAGTCCAACATGATACAGGCATAGTGTATGTATGTGTCCAACATGATACAGGTATAGTGTATGTGTGTGTCCAACATGATACAGGTATAGTGTATGTATGTGTCGAACATGATACAGGTATAGTGTATGTATGTGTCCAACATGATACAGTTATAGTGTATGTATGTGTCCAACAAAATACATGTATAGTGTATGTATGTGTCCAACTTGATACAGGTATAGTGTATGTATGTGTCCAACATGATACAGGTATAGTGTATGTATGTGTCTGCACTCCTGCTAGGCGGACCACCATGATACAAGTATACTGTTAGTTAGTCAACAGATTATTCTCATTGCACATCGACCCATTCAGTCCATAAGTGTTTGGATCCCCTCCTTAGTAAATCCCACAGCATGTAGCGGCTCAGTCACCAGTTCTATGTTGATTTCTTAATCCTCTTTGGCTTCCTGCATAGCACTCTTATCTGGCCATACCCCTCTTAACATGTTGTTCTTGCATTCTGCATTATGATCATGGTTGCAGATTCACAATCGTCACTTGGTTCTTGCAAACCTCTTAGGCAATAAACTTGTTCATTTCCTTGCACACCTGCATCTCCTGGCACAAATGTGAAACTGACATGTGTCAAACTCGACCACTCTAGAGACTCCAACCACTGTCTTCATACCCAGCCCTTCTATGTCTTCCTGAGCATACTCATTGAGTCACTGAGAAAGCATGCGCGGGAAAAGGTGTGTGTCTCCAGCCATGTTATTGTTTTGGTGACTGCCAAGACCTCCATAGCCAGACTATTTGTTATCAAGGCAACAGCACCAGAATCTTGCTTCACAGATCTAGCTCCAACCTGAGCCGTAAAAGCCCAAGCGCTTCTCACATGGCAAAACAGACCCATCTGTGTATATGACAGCATCCCCCGTAGAGAATTCCCGAAAATCAAAGCCTGCACTTCTGCCTCAACAGCGGCTAGACTTTCGGCAAATTTGAATTCTGTCCTCCTTGGTTGGAAAATTGAGAAGTTAGCGCTTTGCCCTACATGCTGTATCTCTTGTGCATCCAAGTTAAATGTGCATAACCTTTTTCTTCATCCTCTGCATCTGCTTATGGCTGAGAGTCAGGCTCTCCATCACATACTCAAAGACAGAAAGTACCTGACCCTGATATAAAAAGACATAAATGACGCTGCTCACAGTTTGCTGCAGCCATTACTCTCATTGGAGCCAAGCCTTGCTTGGCATTTTTTATCACCTGGTCTATAAGCTCAGTATAAGAAGGGTTTTGATCAAATCATATCCCCAGGTTCTTCATTGCCTGTGTTCCTTACACAATATCTAAGCATAGACTTGCAGTCGGCGTTGGGCTGTTGACAATATGGTTATTCAAAGAGAACCTCGTCACTGCTACCTTCGTTAGATTTACCAGTGCACAAGCTTCACCGCACCAATTGATTATGCTGTTGAGTTGACTGCTGTCTGTCTTTACCCTGCCGATACACTAACACATCATCAGCCTATGACAGCGTCTTCCCCTGTCATGTGATCTGCTCACTTGTGATTTTTTCTGTGTAAATGTTGAACAGCACAGGAGGTTATGGTGATCCTTGCGTAGGCCAGGATGTATAGTTGTAGGTTCGGAGGTCTAACTGCCACATCTAAAAACTACTCATTGGAAGAGGGCTGCAGAGGTCCAACTGAGAAGGAATGAACTTATTTTTAGTTCACGAAGTTGAAACATTAGAAAGTCTAGCAGTACTCTGTTGTACACATCCTCAAGATCAACAGCCGCAGCACACGTTTCAATGCCTGACTGGGACTCTTCATACACATCGTTCATCGTGTCAAAGTGTTTCACTATATCTGTCATCAAGTCAAGAGTTTTTTACAATATCTCTCATCATTGTCAGAGTTTCCCACTATATCTGTCATCATGTCAAGAGTTTTTTACAATATCTCTCATCATTGTCAGAGTTTCCCACTATATCTGTCATCATGTCAAGAGTTTTTTTACAATATCTCTCATCATTTTCAGAGTTTCCCACTATATCTGTCATCATGTCAAGAGTTTTTTACAATATCTCTCATCATTGTCAGAGTTTCCCACTATATCTGTCATCATGTCAAGAGTTTTTTACAATATCTCTCATCATTTTCAGAGTTTCCCACTATATCTGTCATCATGTCAAGAGTTTTTTACAATATCTCTCATCATTGTTAGAGTTTCCCACTATATCTGTCATCATGTCAAGAGTTTTTTTTTACAATATCTCTCATCATTGTCAGAGTTTCCCACTATATCTGTCATCATGTCAAGAGTTTTTTACAATATCTCTCATCATTTTCAGAGTTTCCCACTATTTCTGTCATCATGTCAAGAGTTTTTTTTACAATATCTCTCATCATTGTCAGAGTTTCCCACTTTATCTGTCATCATGTAAGAGTGTCTGACCATCTCTCATTATGTCAGAGTGTCTCACTCTATCTCTCATCATGTCAGAGTGTCTCACTATTTCTCTATTTATGTCAGTGTCTATTTCTCTGTTCATGTTGGTGTCTCATTATGTCTCCAATGTTGTCATAGTGTCTTACTATCTCTCATCATGTCAGTCTTACTGTCTCTCATCGTGTCAGAGTGTCTCACTATATCTCTCATCATGTCAGAGTTTCCCCCACTATATCCCTCATTATGTCAGAGTGTCTCACAATCTATCTCATCATGTCAGAGTTTCCCACTATATCCTTCATCATGTCAAATTGTCTTACTATATCTCTCATGTTAGAGTTTCCCACTATATCCCTCATCATGTCAGAGTGTCTCACTATATCTCTCATCATGTCAGAGTGTCTCACTATATCTCTCATCATGTCAGAGTTTCCCACTATATCTCTCATCATGTCAGAGTGTCTCACTATATCTCTCATCATGTCAGAGTTTCTCATTATATCCCTCATTATGTCAGAGTGTCTCACTATATCCCTCATCATGTCAGAGTGTCTCACTATATCCCTAATCATGTTAGAGTGTCTCACCAAATCATCATGTCAGAGTGTCTCACCATATCTCTCATCATGTCAGAGTTTCCCACTATATCCCTCATCATGTCAGAGTTTCACTATATCTCTCATCATGTCAGAGTGTCTCACAATATCTCTCATTATGTCAGAGTTTTCCACTATATCTCTTATTATGTCAGAGTTTCCCACTATATCCCTCATCATGTCAAAGTTTCCCACTATATCCCTCATCATGTCAAAGTTTCCCACTATATCTCTCATTATGTCAAAGTTTCCCACTATATCCCTCATCATGTCAGAGTGTCTCACTATATTCCCTCATCATGTCAAAGTTTCCCACTATATCCCTCATCATGTTAAAGTTTCCCACTATATCCCTCATCATGTCAAAGTTTCCCACTATATCACTCATCATGTCAAAGTTTCCCACTATATCCCTCATCATGTCAAAGCTTCCCACTATATCTCTCATCATGTCAAAGTTTCCCACTATATCCCTCATCATGTCAAAGTTTCCCACTATATCCCTCATCATGTCAAAGTTTCCCACTATATCCCTCATCATGTCAAAGTTTCCCACTATATCCCTCATCATGTCAGAGTTTCCCACTATATCCCTCATCATGTCAAAGTTTCCCACTATATCCCTCATCATGTCAGAGTTTCCCACTATATCCCTCATCATGTCAGAGTTTCCCACTATATCCCTCATCATGTCAGAGTTTCCCACTATATCCCTCATCATGTCAGAGTGTCTCACTATATCTCTCATCATGTCAGAGTTTCCCACTATATCCCTCATCATGTCAAAGTTTCCCACTATATCCCTCATCATGTCAGAGTGTCTCACTATATCCCTCATCATGTCAAAGTTTCCCACTATATCCCTCATCATGTCAAAGTTTCCCACTATATCCCTCATCATGTCAAAGTTTCCCACTATATCCCTCATCATGTCAAAGTTTCCCACTATATCCCTCATCATGTCAGAGTTTCCCACTATATCCCTCATCATGTCAGAGTTTCCCACTATATCCCTCATCATGTCAGAGTTTCCCACTATATCCCTCATCATGTCAGAGTGTCTCACTATATCTCTCATCATGTCAGAGTTTCCCACTATATCCCTCATCATGTCAAAGTTTCCCACTATATCCCTCATCATGTCAGAGTGTCTCACTATATCCCTCATCATGTCAAAGTTTCCCACTATATCCCTCATCATGTCAAAGTTTCCCACTATATCCCTCATCATGTCAAAGTTTCCCACTATATCCCTCATCGTGTCAAAGTTTCCCACTATATCCCTCATCATGTCAAAGTTTCCCACTATATCCCTCATCATGTCAAAGTTTCCCACTATATCTCTCATCATGTCAAAGTTTCCCACTATATCCCTCATCATGTCAGAGTGTCTCACTATATCCCTCATCATGTCAAAGTTTCCCACTATATCTCTCATCATGTCACTATATCTCTTATCTTTATATACAGTGAGACACTCTGACATGATGAGAGAGAGTGAGACACTCTGACACGATGAGATATATAGTGAGACACTCTGACATGTTAGATTATAGTAGAGTTACTGTATATAGAAACTCTTTTGTCAAGTATTTCTGAAAGGACACATAAATAGCCATTTAGATCAGGGTTCTTTCCAATGTCACCGAACCCTTCAATACAGTTCCTCACATTGAATGTTTGTTTTTCAATGGTCTTAGGCACCCCCTGTGAAAGGGTTGTTCGACTCCCCCAATGGATTGTGACCTACACATTGAGAACCGCTGATTTAAACTTGATCTGTTTATCTGGCAGTCATGTCAGGTGGTGAAACATGACAGCCTACTCTTATTGGCACGGCATATGCTGATGATTGTTGACAGTGAACAGCTGTGTATTGAAATTCTAATGTTTTATTTTTTTAGAGTGTAAGGCTATCTATTGAAACTGTAATGCCTATCAACACTGATTGACTCTGACATACAGGGTTCAGGAGATGACTCCAGCAACCAGACATCACAGTCTTTCTCTCACACACAGCACCAACAAGCACAGCAACAAGTACACTCTCATCCTGGACAGAGAGAGCGCAGACCACTCGACCAAATCACATGTTTCAAAGTGAGTGACATGTCTTTATTGTGTATGTGTATATATATATGTGTATATATATATATATATATATATATATATATATATATATATATATATATATATATATATATATATATATATATATATATATATATATATATATATATATATATATATATATATTGTATATATATATATATTGTCTATATATGTATATAGCGGCGTCCGTGGCTAAGGCGTTGCGAGTTCGACTCGTAATTCCAACGTACTGCCAACGAAACTACTGCTGGCTGCGTAGATTTTTATCATGGTATGGGGTGTCGCGGGTCTACCCAGCCTAAAATGGGTACCAGGATGTAATGTCCTGGGAAAGTAAAGACGGCCGGCATAATGCTGACCACATTACCCACCCAGTGCCGATTGGTCTGAAAAAATATAGGTGCTCTTCCCATATACCTGATGCGCCTTAGGCGTAAAAAGGGATCTTTACTTTTACTTACTTATATATATATAGACCATAGAGGAGAGAAATTGTAGAAGTAGCATGAAGAGAGCAGACTCGTTCTGATTAATAGGCCACCCGATCCACCCACCTTCTACTCAAGACCAGGGCACAACACTACTATGCCAGACCTAGCATTTTTTTTTCTCTAGACATGGCTTGGAACATTACTCCACTGTTTTATACTGAGTGTACTTATATAAACGACTGTTCTATACTGAGGATATGTATAACATACTGTTCTATACTGAGTACATCTATTTTTTACTGAGGATATATATAAAAGACTGTTCTATACTGAGTGTGTATATATATAAAAGACTGTTCTATACTGAGTGTATATGTATAAAAGACTGTTCTATACTGCGTGTATGTGTGTAAAAGACTGTTCTATACTTAGTGGGTGCATATATATATTTAAGACTGTTATATACTGAATGTATGTGTGTGTGTGTATGTATGTATATATATATATATATATATATATATATATATATATATATATATATATATATAATATATATATATATATATATATATATATAAAGACTGTTCTACACTGAGTGTAAAAATATATATATATATATAAAGACTGTTCTACACTGAGTGTATAAATATAAAAGACTGTTCTATACTGAGTGTATAAATATAAAAGACTGTTCTATACTGAGTGTGTGTGTGTATATATATATATATATATATATATATATATATATATATATATATATATATATATATATATATATATATATATATATATATATAAAAGACTATTCTATGCTGAGTATATATGCAGAATGATGGATGTATATAGTAGAATTGAACAATGGCTTCATTGACCCTAACTCTGTTTCAGTGTGGAGATAAGGGACACTTTGCCAACAGATGTCCAAAAGGCCACCTGGCATTCTTGTCTGCAGCCAACTATGCCAACCAGAATTCAAATAATGCTTCATAATTTGTGTGCATGTGGCACTGCTGGGTAGATTATGTACATGGGATACTGTTGGATAGATTGTGTACATGGGGTACTGTTAGGTAGATGATGTACATGGGGTACTGTTAGGTAAATTGTTTGATTGAGGTACTGTTAGGTAGATTGTGAACATAAGGTACTGTTGGGTGGATTATGTATGTGGTGTACTGTTAGGTGGATTCTGTACATAGGGCCCCGTTGTGTTGATACATGGGGTACTGTTGGGTAGGTTGTGTATATGGGGTACTCTTTGGTGGATGGTGTACATGGGGGTACTGTTAAGTAGATTATTATGTGCATATAATGTTAGTCATTGTTGGATGGTTTGTATGAGATGTATGGCACTGTTGTATTTATTATTGGTATATTTTTGTGTATGTACAAGGGAATATTCTAGGAGGTCTCTTCTTCTTCACATTCTTTAGCTGTAAACTCTGGTCCTATTCCAGACCATGAGTTTTGTATTGCACATCCGTTTGGCCTATTTGTGTGCAGACTGTTGGTTCCTTGTGTCTCAGGCAGATGCACTCGGACATTGAAGAAATGTTCTAGAAAGTAAAAAGGGCCAGTGTGATATTAATCTTATCACTCACCAAGTAACACTTGGTCTGTAAAATCACCATACACCCATTACAGCTCTAGTCATGGAAACAGATGTCTACATTACTGTTGTAGTATGGTACTTCCCATCTGGGTTCTAGAGAACCCTTTACATCTTTGAACATGGAAACAGATGTCTTGTCTATATTACTGATGTAGTATGCCCATTACAGCTGCAGACATGGAAACATGTCTACATTACTGTTGAAGTATGCCCATTACAGCTGCGGATATGGAAACATGTCTACATTACTGATGTAGTATGACCATTACAGCTGCGGATATGGAAACATGTCTACATTACTGTTGAAGTATGCCCATTACAGCTGCGGATATGGAAACATGTCTACATTACTGATGTAGTATGCCCATTACAGCTGCAGACATGGAAACATGTCTACATTAGTGTTGAAGTATGCCCATTACAGCTGCGGATATGGAAACATGTGTTTACATTACTGTTGTAGTATGCCCATTACAGCTGCGGACATGGAAACAGATGTCTACATTACTGTTTTAGTATGTGCACTTGGGGGTGATAACTGTGTAAATATGGTGCTTATACTGGTTTATGTTTTCTCATTGTGGGGAAAACAAGAATAGACCCACTGCCTCCCCAATAAGAAGGTTGTAGAATTTTACTAATCGAGGGCATTCTTTGACGTCTGAGTGCATCTGCCTGAGAGGCAAGGAAACAACAGTCTGCACACAAATAAACCAGACCTGTAAAATGAACGTACATGCAACATTCAGGTTCTGGAACAAGACTAGAGTCTGGAGGTGGATGAACAGCAAGAACTTTCTGCTGGAGTTTACAGTCCGTGAACCCAAAGAGGAAGAAGAAAGAAGTTTATGTTTGATATTGTTGTACATATTACATTGTTGGATGAATTTTGTGTATGATGCTCTTGTATTGACTATTGTTTACATGCTTTTGTTGTACACTCGGTAGATTTATTAAACTGTGTGGTTGGATGGAGTGTCTGTGTGTGAAGGGGGTAGTAGTTTTTATTAATATTCGAGTGGTTCTGTTATATTTGTATGCATATTGTAGTTATATTTGTCTGTATATATGTGTGGTACAGTTATATTGATTACATATTTTTCACTTCTTGTGAAATATGCCATTGGAGACCAGAGGGCTAGTATTTTTATCCATTCTTGCTGAGATGGCAGTCTCTTTTAGGCTCATCGACTGAAAGCCAGGACGAGATTATGTAGGTACTTGGAAGATGCTGTTTTGGGATGCTGCTTCAATCACAAGCCACTTACAGAAGGAACTGTGTTTACTGCCTGCATTCTCTGATAAATAAAGGTTAAAGGTGAGAGGATCGGCTTCATTGCACTAGGCTTTGTCCTATATATGGCTCTGTCTCTCTGAGCAGAACGGCTAGCCTCCTGCCAAGAATGTTACAGAAAGCACAACTTCTGTAGCTGCGGCAATGATCCCCAGGGATCTATGTGAAAACTGCACTCTTGAAAAGAATGCTGCTGCCATGAATTGAACCTTCAAAGCACAAGACAAACAGCTTCACCACTTCATTACAAAGACTCACAATAAATAAGGCACATATTATGGTGTAAGGTGTTTGTTAGACCGTGAAGAGCTGGAGACAGTTACACATTTAACACGCCTATGCATCTCGATCAGTAACAGTATATTAAAGACACTTGAACATTTTAATTACCAGATATCCTTAATCACATGAGTTACAATTTGATAGAGACAGTTTAACATATTAGTTACCAGATATCCTCGATCAGTAACAGTGTGATAGAGCCACTTGAGTTACAGTTTGATACAGACAGTTTAACATTTTAGTTACCAGATATCCTCAATCAGTAACAATGTGATAGAGCCACTTGAGTTACAATTTGATACAGACAGTTTAACATTTTAGTTACCAGATATCCTCAATCAGTAACAATGTGATAGAGCCACTTGAGTTACAATTTGATACAGACAGTTTAACATTTTAGTTACCAGATATCCTTGATCAGTAACAATGTGATTAGAGCCACTTGAGTTACAATTTGATAGAGACAGTTTAATATTTTAGTTACCAGATATCTTCAATCAGTAACAATGTGATAGAGCCACTTGAGTTACAATTTGATACAGACAGTTTAACATTTTAGTTACCAGATATCCTTGATCAGTAACAATGTGATTAGAGCCACTTGAGTTACAATTTGATAGAGACAGTTTAATATTTTAGTTACCAGATATCCTTGATCAGTAACAATGTGATTAGAGCCACTTGAGTTACAATTTGATAGAGACAGTTTAATATTTTAGTTACCAGATATCCTTGATCAGTAGCAATGTGATAGAGCCATTTGATAATTTCAGACCTGGGATTCTTGGTCAATAATAAACTATCACTGGACCCAAGAAGTCAGCATCAGGATAGGTAAAGTAAGCCGCAACAATGAACTGATTACCAACAAGAAGTTCATGAAATCGGAAAACTTTGTTAAAATAAAAATCATGGAGAAGAAAACTGTAATTAACAAATGGTGTTTGGGGAGCAGAAAGCTCATAGCTAAATCATAAAACCATTGTCTGTTGCATGTCTTTGGCATTCTTTATTTTGGGAATGAGATTTGGTCATCCTCCTTGTGTCATCCTGGTTCGCTGTTGCTACCTACAGAAGTCATTTAGACAAACATATGAGGAAGATGATTATTTTGATTCTGTACTGTGTGACTGGGTTATGTTATATTGATGATTGTGTTGATGGGTTCTATTAAATTGATGATTATATTTGTGGGGTTCTGTTATATTGATGACTCTGTCTATGAGGTGCTGTTATATATTGATGATTGTGAATGTGGTGTGGTTACATTGATGATTGTCTCTATATGATACTGTTATATAGATGATTATATATGTGGTGCGGTTATGTTGATGATTGCATTATCCACATTGTATTGTCTGTGGTACTGTTATATTGATGATTAGGTATGTTGTGTGGTTAAATTTATGATTGTGTCTATGTGGTAATTATATTAATGATTGTATATGTGGTGCTGTTACATTGATAATTGTGTATGTGGTGATGTTATATTGATGATTGTATCTATGGGTTTATGTTATGTTGATGATTGTCCATTTGGGTATTGTTATATTGGTGATTGTGTCCATGTGGTACTGTTATAGTGATGAGTGTATCTATGGGGTTATGTTAATGATTGTCTGTTGGGTTACTGTTATATTGATGATTGTGTCTGTGAGGTTCTGCTATAGTGATAATTGTGTCTAGGGTTATGCTATAGTGATGATTGTGTCTGAGGTTCTGCTATAGTGATGATTGTGTCTAGGGTTCTGCTATAGTGATGATTGTGTCTGAAGGGTTCTGCTATAGTGATGATTGTGTCTGAGGTTATGCTATATTGATGATTGTGTCTGTGAGGTTCTGCTATAGTGATAATTGTGTCTAGGGTTATGCTATAGTGATGATTGTGTCTGAGGTTCTGCTATAGTGATGATTGTGTCTAGGGTTCTGCTATAGTGATAATTGTGTCTGAAGGGTTCTGCTATAGTGATGATTGTGTCTGAGGTTATGCTATAGTGATGATTGTGTCTGAGGTTCTGCTATAGTGATGATTGTGTCTGAAGGGTTCTGCTATAGTGATGATTGTGTCTGAGGTTCTGCTATAGTGATGATTGTGTCTAGGGTTATGCTATAGGGATGATTGTGTCTGTAGGGTTCTGCTATAGTGATGATTGTGTCTGAGGTTCTGCTATAGTGATGATTGTGTCTGAGGTTCTGCTATAGTGATGATTGTGTCTGAGGTTCTGCTATAGTGATGATTGTGTCTGAGGTTCTGCTTTAGTGATGATTATATCTGTGGGGTTAATGCTCTATCGATTATTATCTGTGTGATTATGCTGTATAGATTATTGTTTATGTGGGGTTCTGTTAGGGGGATGATTATATCTATGAGGTTCTGTTATGTCGATGATTGTGTATGTGGGGATGCTGCTGTATTTATGATTGTGTCAGTTCTTTTTAGATAGAATTACTGTATGACAGTTCTCCTAAGGCAGAATTACTGTTTGACTGAGTTCTCTTCAAACAGAATTACTGTAGGACGTTGAGTTTGTTGCTTTAGACACAGTTACTGAATAACTGAGTTTGACACTTTAGACTTCATCAGCATCTCATACCTTCACATATGTCAATTTGAATCGGCCACCTCAAATGTTATTATTGGCTACACAAATTATTTTTTTATTGTCATGTTGTTATGCATTCTATATATGAAGTTTTGGACCCTATCTTGAGTTGAGTGTTTCACACATGCACTGTTAGATAGACCCTGTCTTAAGATTAGTGTTTCATACATGCACTGTTAGACCCTATCTTGAGACGGGTGTTTCATACATGCACTGTTAGACCCTATCTTGAGACGGGTGTTTCATACATGCACTGTTAGACCTTATCTTGAGATGAGTGTTTCATACATGCACAGTTAGACCATATCTAGAGACGAGTGTTTCATACATGCACTGTAGACCATATCTTGAGACAAGTGTTTCATACATGCACTGTTAGACCCTATCTTGAGACAAGTGTTTCATACATGCACTGTTAGACCATATCTTGAGACAGGTGTTTCATACATGCACTGTTAGACCCTATCTTGAGACAAGTGTTTCCTACATGCACTCTTAGATATACGCTATCTTGAGACAAGTGTTTCATACATGCACTGTTAGACCCTATCTTGAGACGGGTGTTTCATACATACACTGTTAGACCCTATCTTGAGACAAGTGTTTCATACATGCACTGTTAGACCCTATCTTGAGATGAGTGTTTCATACATGCACTGTTAGACCTTATCTTGAGACGGGTGTTTCTTACATGCACTGTTAGACCATGTCTTGAAACGGGTGTTTCATACATGCACTGTTACACCATATCCTGAGACGGGTGCTTCATACATGAACTGTTAGACCCTATCTTGAGACGAGTGTTTCATACATGCACTGTTAGACCCTATCTTGAGATGGGTGTTTCATACATGCACTGTTAGACCATATCTTGGGACGGGTGTTTCATACATGCACTGTTAGACCCTATCTTGAGACGGGTGTTTCATACATGCACTGTTAGACCATATCTTGAGACGGGTGTTTCATACATGCACTGCTAGACCCTATCTTGAGACAAGTGTTTCATACATGCACTGTTAGACCCTATCTTGAGACAAGTGTTTCATACATGCACTGTTAGACCCTATCTTGAGACAAGTGTTTCATACATGCACTATTAGACCCTATCTTGAGACAAGTGTTTCATACATGCACTGTTAGACCTTATCTTGAGACAAGTGTTTCATACATGCACTGTTAGACCCTATCTTGAGATGGGTGTTTCATACATGCACTGTTAGACCATATCATGGGACGGGTGTTTCATACATGCACTGTTAGACCCTATCTTGAGACGGGTGTTTCATACATGCACTGTTAGACCATATCTTGAGACGGGTGTTTCATACATGCACTGCTAGACCCTATCTTGAGACAAGTGTTTCATACATGCACTGTTAGACCCTATCTTGAGACGGGTGTTTCATACATGCACTGTTAGACCCTATCTTGAGACGGGTGTTTCATACATGCACTGTTAGACCTTATCTTGAGACAAGTGTTTCAAATATGCACTGTTAGACCCTATCTTGAGACAAGTGTTTCCTACATGCACTGTTAGATATACACTATCTTGAGACAAGTGTTTCCTACATGCACTGTTAGACCCTATCTTGAGACAAGTGTTTCATACATGCACTGTTAAACCCTATCTTGAGACAAGTGTTTCATACATGCACTGTTAGACCCTATCTTGAGACAAGTGTTTCATACATGCACTATTAGACCCTATCTTGAGACAAGTGTTTCATACATTCACTGTTAGACCCTATCTTGAGACAAGTGTTTTATACATGCACTGTTAGACCCTAAGTGAAAATTTAGACGAAGCTGATGTACTGATCTACCCTGACGAATCTGTTATACCCCAGCAAAGAAGTACATGGGTGCTCACAGCATGCCCAGTGGCCAGAACAGTCAAAGAAGCTAATAGTGCCTTTTCCATGACAACCAGCTGCATGGCGATGAAGGTAATGGGATGAAGGTAATGGCAGTAACTCAAGCGTCTGCGTGGCTTGAAATACAAAACTACACCTGCGCATGTGTACTCAGTGATTCTCCGAGTATGATCTGGAGGGTTCAGGCAGGTTCTTTATGAAGTCAATGGCCTGAATCATTACAAAAGTCCACTGTGCTCGGAGTCACCTTTATTTTCATGCCAGGATATGCAGGAGTCAATGGAAATAAAAGAGCTGATATGTTGGCTGGATCCGCTTCACTACTTTTGGTCACCTTATGGATCATACTGATATTATTAATGCCCTCTGAGAAATGGAAAGGGTGGAGGACATTGGGAGCAGTGAATCCACATCACTCACCAGAATGAGTTGAGTTGAGTCAAGAATTGACATCACAGCACTAGGGGCATTCCCATGCATGCTCTGTCCTCATCTTCAGCAGCCAGCGCAAAGTCCCAGCACTGATGGTACTGGTCGAAATTTGGTTAAAAGTCCGTCTTGCCTTTCCTCTGAGTATAGTGAGCCGACCAGACCCTCTGGTTACACCCAGGTGTCTCATTCTCTCCAGGCCATAATAATCTTCTTTCTCTACTGATTCCGTTGCTTGTTCCTAAAGGGCCTTGACCACATCTCCCTTGTCATGTATCAGTTCACCACTCAGTGGTGCGGATCCAGCTAATCTGTCTGCCTGTTCATTACTCACCATGCCGGCATGGCCTGGAGAAAAGATCCAAAGTATGCTCACCACCCGTGACGTTTCCAGTGAAGCTAGCCACTTTGCTCGAAGCATCCCTGTCTTCACCTTTTTCAGCATGCTTTCAGAGTCTGTTACAATTACAACATGTGTATGCATCTAGTTCTCTAGCCGCCGGAGAGCGGCAGTTATCGCCTCCACCTCCATTCTCATGCTAGATGTTGTGGTGTCATATGCTAGGCTGTCTTGCACTAAAGATTTTTCATATCCTTTCGTTACGAACCCCCAGGCACTTCTCTTTCCTCTCAACACTGAACCATCTGTAAAGATAATCAGATCACCTGGGCGTGAATTGTCATGAATCAACTGTTCAACCTCTGTAGCACCCGCTGGCCACTCTCTGCACACCTGGCCCAATGTTATCATAACCCCCTACACTGGTCAGACTTTCTAGCTGGGACTTTGACCCACTCCTCTTCTCGCCCAATGTTCTCCAGCATGCATACTTGTCTTATTGTGTCCTCTGCTTGAGCCATCCATGATTTTATTTTCAGCCTCTGACCCTTGCATGCAGCTAAAGCTTCATACAGAGGGTGTTCTGAGGTATGACTCTAGCCTGCAGCACCTTTAGTCTATCTGCAATAGTCGGCAATGCAAGGATGTACCACATGCACACAATCGGGGTGTCTCTTGTACAACCCAGGATCAGCCGCATAGCTGCCTTCTGTATGCGCTCCAGTTTCTCTAGATAACTCTTCGAGACAGTAAGTAACCCCAATCCATAATCAATCACTGAGATGATTAAGTGCTGGTAAAGTGTTAACATCATTCTCTGCTCCATGTCCATCGCTGTCATAATCTTTAGTGCGTTTAGACCTTTTTGAGTCACAACCCCCTCTATGTGATCCCTGAAAGACAAACTTCTGTCAAAAGTGATTCCCAGGTACCGCAGTCTACTGTCTCTTTGGGATGTCCCTGCCATTTATTTTGAGTCTGGAAACATCAGCTCTAACAACCGTGTTGTTTAAAGAACACCACAGAACGGTTGCCTTTTCTGGGTTGATTTCAGCACTTATCTCTGAACACCAGTCAATCACCTTATCTGCTGTTGCCTGTAACTCTTCAGCTATTTGATTCTGATCTCTCCCCTTCCTATATACAAGAACATCATCTGCAAATGTCAATACTCTGCCAACTCCAAGTGTTTCCAGGCAGGCAATCTTGCTCGTAAAAACATTGAACAGTACAGGTGAAATTGCAGATCCCTGTGGTAGTCCTGGAGCTATAATACATGAACCCAGGTGGAGAGCTACCCGGCGAGTATACAAAACAGTTGCTATCCAATTCATAAACCAAGGACAGATTCCCTTCTCCATAAAGGCTTTCATTAAAATTCTGTATCTGACTCTGTTGTAAGCGTCTTTTAAATTGAGGGCCTCTGCCACCGTTTCCTGTCTATTCTGGAAACCTTCAAAGGTATCAAAGGCAAAAGTGGCTGCATTTGACCATGTGTCCTTCCCTGACCGGTAACTCCCCAGTCCTCGTGGAAGGAGATTACTCTGTTCCAAAAATTCTTGTAGTTTACCCGTCACTATCTTCTCCAGCACTTTACCAAAGTGTTTTGGAGGGTTATGATCCTAAAGCCCCCGAGTATTGAATGATTCATGCCAGGCTTAGGAAGTGGAATCAGGTAGCTGTGCATCCACTCTTCTGGGACTGAAGCTGTCCTAATGCTCTGGTTGAAGCAAGCAGTCATCTCCAACTGGTCTGCATCACTCATGTCATTTATGTGGGAATATCTAACCCTGTCCGGCCCGGGCGCAGTGTTTTTCGCCCTTTTCAGAACACATTTTACATCTTCCACCTGTATGATGTCTTCATGAGGTTTGTTCTTTAAGATGGTTGCCAGATCTTCTCTAACTCTATCTCGGTTATCTCCACTATTGTGGTCTGTTTGTGAAATGAACCTCTTCAGGAAAGCCTCCCCCTTCTCTTTGTCTGTAGTTAATAACATACCGACATCTCTGTGAATTGCTGCTACTAAGCTAGGCCGATCTTTCTTAAGCATCTGCCTATGTAGCCTCCAAAACTTTCCCAATGTCTTTCTCATTTTCATAACAACTTCACCAGAATGATAGACTTAGGAGTTAAGATTGGCATAGCACCCAAAAAAAAACGAGATGCACACGAGGCACATCAGAGGACTTGTTAATCAACATAGAACTCTAGCCACCGGACACTGGGTTTCATACTGAGGGGAGGGTCTGAGCACCTGTGGACATGTCCGGAGTGCAATGGTGATGACCCAACAACTAACTAACAAACTGTTAGACCCTATCTGAAGACTAGTGTTTTATTCATACACTGTTGTACACAGTGTCATTATCCTGTCTGCTGTACACAGTTTCATTATCCTGTCTGCTGTACACAGTGTGTCCTTATCTTTTCTGCTGTACACAGTGTCATTATCCTGTCTGCTGTACACAGTGTGTCCTTATCTTTTCTGCTGTACACAGTGTCATTATCTTGTCTGTTGTACACAGTGTCATCATAATGTCGATAGTACGTATCGTGTCATCATGTTATCTATTGTACACATAGTGCCATTACTTTTCTATTGTACACACAGAGCCATTATCTTTTCTGTTATACACAGTGTTGTCATCTTGTCTGTTGTGCACATAGTATCATTATGATGTTTGTTGTACACATAGTGCCATCTTGTCTGCTGTACACATAGTGTCAGTATCTTTTCTGCTGAACACAGCGTGCCATCTTAACTGGTGTGCACATGATGTCAATATCTTTTCTGTTGTACACAAAGTTCCATCTTGTCTGATGTGCACTTAGTGTCAATAATTTTTCTGTTGTGCACAAAGTGTCATCTCGTATGTTGTACACATAGTGCAATATTTTCTGTTCTACACATAGTGAAATCTTGTCTGCTGTACAGTGTCAATATCTTTTCTTTATACGCATAGTGATATCTTGTCTGATGTGCACATAGTGTCATTATTTTCTGTTGTACACATAGTGCCATCTTGTCTGCTGTACAGTGTGAGTATCTTTTCTTCATACAAAAAGTGCCATCTTGTCTGATGTGCACATAGTGTCAATATTTTTTCTTTATACACATAGTGCCATCTTGTCTGATGTGCACATAGTGTCAATATCTTTTCTGTTTTAAGCATAGTGTCATCTTGTCTGATGAACAGTGTCAATATATTTTTCTGTAGTTCACAGAGTGCCATCTTGTCTGATATGCACATAGTGTCAATATCTTTTATGTTGTACACATAGTGTCATCTTGTCTGACGTGCACATAGTGTCAATATCTTTTCTGTTGAACATATAGTGTCATCTTGTCTGATGTGCACATAGTGTCAATACTTTTTTCTGTAGTTCACAGAGTGCCATCTTGTCTGACATGCACATAGTGTCAATATCTTTTCTGTTGTACACATAGTGTCATCTTGTCTGATGTGCACATAGTGTTGATGTCTTTTTTGTTGTACACAGTGCCATCTTGTCTGATGTGCACATAGTGTCAATATCTTTTCTGTTGTACACATAGTACTATCTTGTCTGCTGTAGTGTCAGAATCTTTTCTGTTGTACACAGTGCCATCTTGTCTAATGTGCACATAGTTTCAATATCTTTTGTGTTGTGCACATAGTGCCATCTTGGCTGATGTGCACATAGTGTCAATATCTTTCCTGTTGTACATGTAGTGCCATCTTGTCTGATGTGCACATAGTGTCAATATCTTTTCTGTTGTACACAAAGTGCCATCTTATCTGATGTGCTCTTAGTGTCAATATCTTCTGTGTTTTACACATAGTGCCATCTTTTCTAATGTGCACATAGTTTCAATATATTTTGTGTTGTACACATAGTGCCATCGTGTCTGATTGGCACATAGTGTCAAAATCTTGCCCGCTGTACACTCAATGTTTTAAGCTTCTTTCTAAGGAATACCCATCCTTCACCCACATACACAAACAACCACACATAACACACACACAAACAAGCACGCAAACATAAACCACACATACGTACCGCTCGTACACTAATAACCATGTACACAAACACATACCACACAAATACCCACATACATAAACAACCCACACACACAAACAACCACACACCATACAATGCATTTGGAACAGCTGCGAAACTGCCGAACTTTCCTAACGAGTTGCGGCAACTTGCACTCCCCGGATCAAGGAGAAATTGTTACAAAGGTCAGCTGACAAACTTTAACCTCCAGGTGTAGCGATGCTAGTTCCTGTAGGCAGTTGAGCTGTGTTCCGTATTTCAAAAATGCGTGGGGACACTTTAGATGTCTGTATCAGGATCGGCCTCAAGCAAGCAAGTCACCGCGGCTTGTGTTCAATGTCATTTCTCTTGTGAGCGGTTGTAGCTTGATTTTGTCCGATTTTTGGGGAAGTCTTTCTCGTTATGTCAGGACCAGGCTCCAGTAGCCGCAGCTAGGTCATCTTCACTGGCTGCTGAAGATGTGGATAGGCGCTTATGGAAATGTCCCAATTGCTAGGATGTCCGTTCTTGAAAAATAGCTCAACCTAGCTCTGGCTTTGTTAAACTACAGTGAACCAGTATTTTCTAAGCTTTGCTGTACTAACGCATGCGCATGGATATGTTGAAGGGTACAGCTGATATGTTTATTGATGCAGCTGGAATGTTGAGGGAGACAGTTGACATGTTGAAGGGTACAGCTGATATGTTCATTGATGCAGCTGGAATGTTGAGGGGTACAGATGATATGTTCATTGATGCAGCTGGAATGTTGAGGGGTACAGATGATATGTTCATTGATGCAGCTGGAATGTTGAGGGTACAGATGATATGTTCATTGATGCAGCTGGAATGTTGAGGGGTACAGATGATATGTTCATTGATGCAGCTGGAATGTTGAGGGAGACAGTTGATATGTTGAGGGGCACAGCTAATATGTTCATTAATACAGCTGAAATGTTGAGGGAGACAGTTGATATGTTAAGGGGCACAGATGATATGTTCATTAATGCAGCTGGAATGTTGAGGAAGACAGTTGATATGTTGAGGGGCACAGATGATATGTTCATTAATGCAGCTGGAATGTTGAGGGAGACAGTTGATATGTTGAGGGGCACAGCTGATATGTTCATTAATTCAGCTGGAATGTTGAGGGAGACAGTTGATATGTTGAGGGGCACAGCTGATATGTTCATTAATGCAGCTGGAATGTTGAGGGAGACAGTTGATATGTTGAGGGGCACAGCTGATATGTTCATTAATGCAGCTGGAATGTTGAGGGAGACAGTTGATATGTTGAGGGGCACAGATGATATGTTCATTAATGCAGCTGGAATGTTGAGGGAGACAGTTGATATGTTGAGGGGCACAGCTGATATGTTCATTAATTCAGCTGGAATGTTGAGGGAGACAGTTGATATGTTTGAGGGGCACAGCTGATATGTTCATTAATGCAGCTGGAATGTTGAGGGAGACAGTTGATATGTTGAGGGGCACAGCTGATATGTTCATTAATGCAGCTGGAATGTTGAGGGAGACAGTTGATATGTTGAGGGGCACAGCTGATATGTTCATTAATGCAGTTGGAATGTTGAGGGAGACAGTTGATATGTTGAGGGGCACAGCTGATATGTTCATTAATGCAGCTGGAATGTTGAGGGTCACATATGATATGTTCATTAATGCAGCTGGAATGTTGAGGGAGACAGTTGATATGTTGAGGGAGACAGTTGATATGTTGAGGGGCACAGCTGATATGTTCATTAATGCAGCTGGAATGTTGAGGGTCACATATGATATGTTCATTAATGCAGCTGGAATGTTGAGGGAGACAGTTGATATGTTGAGGGGCACAGCTGATATGTTCATTGATGCAGCTGAAATGTTGAAGAAGACAGTTGATATATTTATGAGTAAACAGTTGATATGTTGAGGGGCACAGCTGATATGTTCATTGATGCAGCTGAAATGTTGAAGAAGACAGTTGATATATTTATGAGTACAGCTGATATGTTTATTGGTACAGGTAAAATGTTGAGGTCGACAGTTGATATGTCCTTGGGTACTGATATGTTAATTGACTGAAATTTTGAGGTAGACAGTTAAATGTCCTTGGGTACAGCTGATATGTTCATTGGTACAATTGAAATGTTGAGGTCGACAGTTGATATGTCCTTGGGTACAGCTGATATGTTCATTGGTACAATTGAAATGTTGAGGGAGATGGATAAATGTCCTTGAGTACAGATAACAATTTTGAGGTAGACAGTTGATAACCTTGGGTACCTTGGTTCATTTGTACAGCTGAAACAGCTAAGTGTGTCAGACTTGCGTACGAATGTGGATTGGGGAAGCACTCGAATCAATCCAGACGACGACTGCGGGGCGCTAATCACAAAATCTAGCGATTTGACATTCGCTGGTCTGTCCACAGCTCATGGGAATATACTCCGTAACTTTATCCGGTATCTCGACGTGGACAAGGGGAGCCGCCGTCATGTAGCGGCTAGACGCTAGCCTGCGGATCCGACGGTTGTGGGTTCGATTCCGAATCAAAAAAAAAAAAACATTCGCTCCCAGGTCGATACAGCCGGAAATGGGTACCAGTTAAAGTCATAGAAAGTAAAGGCGGCTGGTTTGATGTTAATCACATCACCCATTTTGGTGCCAATTGGTCTAGAAAATATAGGTCTAGCCCTATATGCCTAACGCGCCTGAATGCATTGAAAATAGTCTCTGACTGTACTTTACTATGCGAATAAATTATCACTGTAATTGTACGCATATGTGTATGTGTTTGTAAATTATTACTGTAGCTTTATTTATGCATGTTTGTGTGTATACATTATTACTGAACTTTATTCATATATGTCAACACGTATTAATATTCACTCTAACTTTATTCATGTACGTCACATGTATAAACGATGTCTAACTTTATTCATGTGTGTCTACGTATAAAACCTATCTTTGTTACTTTGCTTCTACATCTGTGTGTTTTAATTATCATTTCCTTTCTGTGTTTCAACGTGTACAGACTAATGATGCAACATTATATTTATGTGTATCTTTGTGTACATATCACTCCTATAAATAAACAGAGGGGGAACCTTTGAGGCCGTTAAATATTATGAATTAATCGAGTAACAGAAAGTGTATTGATCGGCACTCATAGGAAGAAGTAGAAAGATAGAAGAACACACTAGACAACATAAATATCGAAAGCTATAGTTACCGTGCCGGGAATTGAACCTGTCACCCCCAGACGGCGTCTGCGCCTCGCCATGAATAAGAGTGCACTAAGAAACATGGTCAACTGGGCACCCCCAAAAAAAGGTGTCTTATTGGCCATGTAGATAATGGAGGCCGCCGTGGTGCAGCGACTAGACGCTAGCCTGCGGATCGGAAGGTCATTAGTTCGGATCCTTACGAAGCCGGACTTTTTGTAAACAAATGACTTTGGCTTCCAGGTCGACCCAGCCTACCAGATACAGTCATGGGAAGTAAAAGCGACCGGCGTGATGTTCACCACACCACCCACCAAGTGTCCAATTGATCTATAAAATATAGGTCTAGCCCTATATGCCCAATACGCCTGACAGCGTGGAAAATTGATCTTTGCTAACTTTTACTTTTATGTGTAGATGTTTTAAACATCACGTGCACATGTGTGCTGTCAGTCAAAAATTATTTAAACTTTGTGTTTGAGGTGTTTGCGTCCCCGTGTAACATCCAGTCTGCTTACCTTGTTCAGAGTAGCGAGACAAAACCGTTGCTTGCTGGTTGTTCCAAGCTTCTTCATCTATTGACCTGGAATCATTGCACGTGAGTTTGTGCCAAGACCTACCTGTGATCGAGAAATCAGAAAACTTACGTAGAAAACGTATTGCTACTGCGACGTAACGGTAGTTATGGGTACGCAGGGACAGCTATATGGGTGTGGGGGGGGGGGTGGGGGCTGTGTAGTCTCGAGGCATGGCATCCGCTTCGAGTGCTGGAGGTCCCGGGTTCAGGCCTAGGTGAAGGCTTGTATTTTATTCACTTTGATTTCTAGTAATTTCCCTTGGTCTCTGGGTAGTAAGATAGGACGCCAATGTGTATTGCTGCGCACGTATAAAATCCTTCGACAGTGTGAAATAAAAAAGAGTAGCCTAACGGCGCTGCCCAGGCAAAAATTTGGAGTTAAAAATCTAACCAACCTTTTTCAGGATCCTAGCCGGTGCTACGGAGTTCGTGCACTCAGGCTTGAGCCAGAAGTTGAACGGAGCACTTATGGGTTACCCCTTGTGCCATTTAAACCAATATATCTAGCTTTCTCCACATAGTCTTCGGTAGAAGATTGGAACAGTTTACTGGATATTTGTCTATGTTTACAGTCGGACAATCGAGGGAAGACTATGACAATTGATTGGACTCTTGTCTGTGTCCACGATCAGGCAGTCCAGGACAGACTGGGACAGTTAGCTGGATACCTTTCTGTGTCCACAGCTGGGCAGTCGAGGACAGACTGGAACAGTTAGCTGGATACCTTTCTGTGTCCACAGCTGGGCAGTCGAGGGAAGACTGGAACAGTTAGCTGGATACCTTTCTGTGTCCACAGCTGGGCAGTCGAGGGAAGACTGGAACAGTTAACCAAATATTTGTCTATGTTCACAGTTCGGCAGCCGAGAGAAGACTAGGACAATTGACTGGATACTTTACTATGTCCACAATCAGTCAGTCGAGAGAAGACTAGGACAGTTAACTGGACACTTGTCTGTGCAGTCAATCAGACAGTCTAGGAAAGACCCGGACTATATCTGATTGTTGTCAGCTGAGAAACCAGGATCGCTTGCCCGAGAAGTCACAATATAGTCTACAAGATCGCTTGCCCTAGAAGTCACAATATAGTCTGCAAGATCGCTTGCCCTAGAAGTCACAATATTGTCTGCAAGATCGCTTGCCCTAGAAGTCACAATATAGTCTGCAAGATCGCTTGCCCTAGATGTCACAATATAGTCTGCAGGATCGCTTGCCCTAGAAGTCACAATATAGTCTGCAAGATCGCTTGCCCTAGAAGTCACTATATAGTCTGCAGGATCGCTTGCCCTAGAAGTCACAATATAGTCTGCAGGATCGCTTGCCCTAGTAGTCACTATATAGCCTGCAGGATCGCTCGCCGAGAAGTCATAATATAGTCTGCAGGATCGCTTGCCCGAGAAGTCACAATATAGCCTGCAGGATCGCTCGCCCGAGAAGTCATATTACAGTCTGCAGGATCGCTTGCCCTAGAAGTCACAATATAGCCTGCAGGATCGCTTGCACGAGAAGTCATAATATAGCCTGCAGGGTCGCTTGCCCGAGAAGTCACAATAAAGCCTGAAGAATCGCTTGCCCGAGAAGTCATAATATAGCCTGCAGGATCGCTTGCCCGAGAAGTCATAATATAGTCTGCAGGATCGCTTGCCCGAGAAGTCACAATATAGCCTGCAGGATTGCTTTCCTGATATGTCATAATATAGCCTGGAGGATCGCTTACCCGAGAAGTCACAATATAGCCTGCAGGATCGCTTGCCCGATATGTCATAATATAGCCTGGAGGATCGTTTGCCCGAGTGGTCCCCTTGTAGCCTACAGGATCGCTTACCGGAGCAGTCGCCTTGTAACCTACAGTAGGATTGCTTGCACGAGCACTTGTATTGTAACCTAATTAGGAAGATGAAAATAATCTGGACTGTAGCACATAAACCAGTGTATCTGGCCAAATAACACCTGGCAGGTAGCGCGCTACGTATAACATGTAGCACTAAAACAAAGTCAGATACAGGTATTGGGAGTTGAGGAGGAGGTGAAATTCCAATCTGCAGCCTAGGACTTGAAGAAACGTTTCACTTGCTCACCACTCGGGCCAATCTTGCTGCTGTCCTCCTTGTTCTGCACCGATTGCACAAGTAAAGAGATCATCTTGTACTCAGTTGTGACACACTGAACATGGAAGAACGTAAGTCTATATTTTCATCCGTGGCTATACGAAGTGCATAATAAATCCACTATTTTAGTGACACAGTGTTGATATAATTATCTAAAAATTATGTGTAGTTTCAATCCAAAAATAAGGGAATAAGACCATATTTTAAATGGTATTACAGATTACATAAATGCGTGAAATAAATAATCACATAACATAGACGTGTTGAGCATATGGTGCTAGACCTATTCTATGGACCAGTCGACATTTGGTGTATCTGGCCAACATCTTGCCGGTCACCTTTACCTCTCAGAACTTATCTTCTACCCATTTTAGGCTGGGTCGACCTGGTGGCCAAGGTCATGTGGTAAAAAGGCCGCCACGATGCGGACTTCCAGTTTTATGCAACGCAGATAACAAATATTTTTACTCTGAATCAGTAGAGATAGCAGATTATTATTGCCTGGACAGAATGAGACATCTGGGTGTAACCAGAGGGTCTCGCCGGCTCACTAAACAGGCCAGACGGACATATAACCAGACTGTGACCGGTACCATCAGTACTGGAACTCTGCGCTGGCTGATGGAGATGAGGCCGGAGCATGTATGGGAATGCCCCGAGTTCTGCGATGTCAATTCTTGACTCAACTGAACTCATACTCTGAGAACTCAATTAACACTTTATATCTCGATTATAACCCCCCATGGTTGAGATACTTTTTTTTTTGAGGTGGGGGAGGAGGGGGATTACTGCTCATCGGATGTTGGCTCATAGGTTCGGTGTCAAATTCTCCACTTTAATCATGAGGGGGGGAGGGGGGGGGGATAAATAAAATAATGCAGCTGTAAACACCCGATGACACAAAGTGCCACCATGTGGATGAGGATCACCGTGGAGAGGTCCCAGAAACCGCGTTAAGCCATTAGGCCATATTTATGGTCGGGCTATATTGCGGCCCCTGGCAAGAGCCAGAGTAGGGCTTCAAATAACGAACAATTTCATCCTAAAAAGGACGGTAACATTTTTTTATGAAAATGACTAGAGTCACTCGTAATGAGATCAGATTTATATACAGGTATGTGACCTCTACCTTCGTGTAAACATTGAATTTTTTAATAAAGCCAAATCTGTGCCCATAATTAATTTCTCCAAATACTCCATATTACCTTTACCGGCTAGTTCAGTGGTTCTTAATCTTCCTAATGCCGCGACCCTTAAATAGAGTTCCTCATGTTGTGGTGACCCCCAGCCATTCAACTATTTTCATTGCTACGTCATAACTTCAGATAATATGTGTTTTCTGATGGTCTTTTCGACCCCCAGTGAAAGGGTCGTTCGACCCACAAAAGGGTTGCAACCTACAGGTTGAGAGCCGCTGGGCGTGTTTAGTCCAGTGTACAAACTTCGCCCCAATACGGGACACAATATTTGGTTGTTTTAAAACCCCACCCCAGGTGTCGTTGGGATCGCTAAATATAAGCTCGTGCCCTGGTGCTTCTCATCAAAATGGTGACACTTTGTGTCACCGGGTGTTTGTCTTTCTCTGTGCGGTCCTTGTGGGGGTTGAACGTCAGTCAGTCAGTCCAATGTTATCTACATCAAGCCACTAAGTTTTAGGTTTAAACAACAGATCAACACTATTGCACAAGTGTAGTAACCCGTAAGTGCTCCGTTGTACTTCTGACTCAAGTCGGAGTCCGAAGAATCGCAGCGTAGTGCACGAACTCTGTAGCAGCGGCGAGGATCCTTAAAAACTTCATGTAGATTTTTAACTCAAAATTTTGCCCGGGCAGCGCCGTTGAGCTTATTATTTTCATTTTTCATTTACCTCTCTGTCATCTGACATTCTTTCAATATGCCCCAGCCATTTCAGTCTTTTAGCGCTCATGGTGCCAGTGATCAATGGGGATTTAAACAGATTTTGAATTTCGTTGTTGCTTCTCACTCTCTATTCACGGCTGTTTGCATCTTTGATGGGTCCATAGATTCGTTGTAAGACTCAGTTTTCACAAGCCTGTAATAAGGCTTCAAAACTATTTTAGTTGTGCTCCAAGTTTCAGAGCCAAATAAAACGACTGGTCTTATCAACGTGTTGTATATTTTGATCTTGTTGTTGTGAGACAGACACTTTGACTTTAGCAAATGTTGAAGGGCATAGTATACTTTATTTCCAGATTATATTCTAGATTGTATTTTCTTCTATTTATCTGTCAGCATGTTGGAGCAGTTTTTGCACCTTAGCACTTATATGTTTCCGTTCGTTGGATTTTCTAATTATTGACTTGTATGCGGCCGGAGTTTACATCCTTTCCCTGTATAGTTATTATCGTGTATTCTGTCTTATCTTGATTGACAACTAGTCCAATTTTCTGAGCTGATCTTTTTAAGAGAGTCAATGTTTTACTGGCGTCACCAGTATATGACATTTTAAAATAATGTTTTAGTTGTTCTCATTGTTTCAGCGACATAGAACAGAACTGATTTGACATTATAGCTACATTTAAAAAAAAAATTGGTTACTAGTTTAAATTTTGTGTTTGTTTGTTTAACTTCCACGAATTTCCCAGTGTTGTGAGATCTCTTTTTGCTCCTAATGTTATTTGTTTAACAAGTCATTATGTTCTTTTTTTTTTAACTGGGTCATTATGTTGTCTATTTAACAGGGTCATTTAATTTCTCGGTTTATTTGGGTCAGGTATTTTTTATATTTAACTGGGTCTTTGTGTTGTCTAATTAACAGAGTAATATAATATCTCTATATAACTGGTTCATGTATGTTCTCTATTTAACTGGGCCTTTATGTTCATTATTTAACTGGGTCATATAATTTCTCTAACTTGGTCGGCTCTGTGGCTAAGTCGATGCGAACGCTTCGTAATGCCGGGATGCCGGGTTCGATCTCAGCTGAGGGCCACGCGCCATGCGTTGGTTTCGACAGTGGTATCAAGAAAGCCGACCGTCCAGAGGGCAATGACAAACTACTGGACGTAAATTTGCCTAGAGAAACCACACAACAGCCAGGGGCTGTTAGGGTTAGGTTCTGCAACGTCCTGCAAAGGATACCCAACTAACCTAAATTTAACTTTGTCATGAATGTTCTTTATTTAACTAGGTCATGTATATTCTGTATTTAACCTGGTAATAAATGTTCTTTATTTAACTGGGTCAAGTATATTCTTTATTTAAGTGGGTCATATTTCTAGGAATTGATAGATATGGAGGTGGTAGAAAAATGATAAAATGGGCCTCAGTTTGAATAATGGAAAGGCAGAAGTAATGGTGATTTCCAAGAAAATAATAGTTCCTTAATGTATTTTAAGTGTCAAAGGCATTATTTTAGGACAAGTACATAAATTTAAGTATATAGGCACATAGATAACATTCCAGCGGAAGATGTACCAAGAGATAATTTTTAAAAAAAAAAAGATATGACAGGCCAAAACTCCATTGTATAAAATTAAGATTATTTTATGCAATAAAAGCATGTAACTGGAGGTTAGGAAAAGGATTCTCGCATGTTATATAGAGCTAGTTTTAACACATGGCTGTGAATCCTAGACGAGTAATAAAAAGGCTGAACAATTTCTTGAGGCCTCGAAGACGTGGTTTTACAGAGTAATCCTTAGCTTTCTCTAGACAGCTACAAAAAGCAACCCAGATGTTTTGAAAGAGGCAAAGAGAAGGAGGTTTTATCAAAGCAACTTATTGCAAACATCAGAAAGATACAGTGAAAATTTGAGGGGGAGGGGGGATGGGGGGGGGGGGGGTTCATTTATGAGAAGAAGGAAACTGGAAAATGTTGTGACCACTGGAAATATCTGTGGGAAGAGAGACAGAGGAAGACAGCGTGAGAAGATTCTTAATAGGCTGTTATCTTGGCATGGAGGGGTGACAACACACGAACTGATAACACACAATAGCGGATCGCAGATTGTGAAGAGGCCTGATCGCCTATGCCAGTCGGCAAGGCACTCGATAATGATGATGATGCTCTGTTAAACTGATTTATATATGTTCTCTGTTTAACTATGTCACATATGTTTAGCTGAACTATTTATGTTCTCTGTTTTGCTGATTATCTATGTTCTCTATTTAACTGTGTCATGTTTTTTTTTTTAAACTGGGTCATCTACGTTCTCTATTTAAATAAGTTATACATGTTCTCTATTTATTTAGGCTATGTGATACGTACGATCGGGGAATGCATTACATGCTGGCCAAGTATCTAGGGGATTGGTATTTATAAATTTCCGTCCTCCACACCTACCGACATGATTCCCTCTGTCTACAAACCATGCAGCCCATTTTCATTGGCACGGCACATGCTGATGATGATTATAAATGGAGTAAAGGACGGCCAGCCAAACAAAAGCACCACTATAGGCCAGGCTCACGTAAAAATTAACGTTTTATCTTATAGATATTCTCTATTTAACAATATCATTATGCTCTCTATTTGACTGTGTCCCCTGTTTCAGATGAAACTCCAAATGCAAATGTGGACTTTTTCGACGAGTTTTTCTCGCAGCTGTCACACATTCTGAAAGACAAAGATGAGGAGACCTGCTACAAGGAAATGTTTCGGATCCTCGATGACAACAGAAAAGGTTTTATCCCCAATGAGGACCTCCGGGGCATCCTGAAAACAATACAGGCCAAAGTTCAGATGTCAGACCAAGAACTGGATGAGCTGATCGATGACATAGACAAGAACAAGGATGGCAAAGTGGACTTTTCAGGTGGGTAGTCATCGTTTCACAGTTGTCTTCTTGACTGATGCTTCATCTGTATTTCGTTTCTGTGCATTATCCTTGGTAGTATTTGACTTCTTCATAATCAAGTGCCATGCCGACCGGCATGGACGATCATGCGTCTCTGCGATTTTCAACTTTCGTGTTTCACTTTATGTGTTGACACCCCTCCATGCCATGACAAAAGACTGTCAAGAATCTTCTTGCCTTCCTCTGTCTCTTTCCTCACAGATATTTCCAGTGGTCACAACATGTTTCCAGTTTCCTTCTTCTCATAATGTGACAACAAAATGATGACTGGTTCTTTCTGATGTTTGTGATGGGTTGTCTTCCAGTCCTCATCAGTTTTAAAATTTCTGGGTTGCTCTTTCTGATTGTCCAAGGGTTTTTATGATTATTCTGTAAAACTACATCTCCAATGCCTTAGAGATTTACATAATCTTATCTATGTTCCTGGTATCATGTACGCTCCCATTTGTTTCACATGATCATATCCACGTTTCTGTTGTCATGTATATCCCTGTGAGTTTCACATGATCTTATCTATGTTTTTATTGTCATATATGTTCCCTATGTATGTTCACCTCAGTTTCACGTGGTCATCTATGTTTCTGTTGTAATGTATATTCTTGCGGGTTTCACATGATCTTATCTATGTTTCTGTTTTAATGTATATTCTTGCGGGTTTCACATGATCTTATCTATTTTTCTGGTGTCACGTATATTCTTGCGGGTTTCACATGATTTTATCTATGTTTCTGTTGTAATGTATATTCTTGCGGGTTTCACGTGATCTTATCTATGTTTCTGTTGTAATGTATATTCTTGCGGGTTTCACATGATCTTATCTATGTTTCTGTTGTAATGTATATTCTTGCGGGTTTCACAGGATCTTAGTTTCTGGTGTCATGTATATTCTTGCGGGTTTCACATGATCTTAGTTTCTTGTGTCATGTATATTCTTGCGTGTTTCACATGATCTTATCTATGTTTCTAGTGTCACGTATATTCTTGCGGGTTTCGCATGATCTTATCTATGTTTCTGTTGTAATGTATATTCTTGCGGGTTTCACATGATCTTATCTATGTTTCTGTTGTAATGTATATTCTTGCGGGTTTCACATGATCTTATCTATGTTTCTGTTGTAATGTATATTTTTGCGGGTTTCACACGATCTTATCTATGTTTCTGTTGTAATGTATATTCTTGCGGGTTTCACAGGATCTTAGTTTCTGGTGTCATGTATATTCTAGCGGGTTTTACATGATCTTATCTATGTTTCTGTTGTCATTATGTTGATGCGGGTTTCACGTGCAGTTTTCTACACTTCTGTTGTCATGTTCATTTCTCTTGATTTCCCATAATCTTATCTATGTTTATGTTGTCATGTATGTTCGCGTAGGTTTCATATAATTTTTATCTATGTTTCTGGTGTCATGTATGTTGCTATTAGTTTCACATGATCTTATCAGGTTCTGAGGTATCAGGAAATTGCTTGGGCTTGTCCGTTGATCTTTATTGGCGTCGGTCTCTGCTGAATCAAGAAGACTCAAGTGGCTAGTCGACTGGGGCTATAATATGGCAGTAATAAAATAAATGATATATCACATGTGAAAATCTCACGATATAATATTAGTCAGTGCTACCTGTTATTTGTTAATGATGAAATGTTGAGCAACGTAACCCAAAACTAACATCCCACAATGTTCCAATGGCTTTTGGCAGAGGAGCGCAGTGGTGGTAATATTATGTCCTCATATAACAGACCCGTCTGGAAGATCAGCACATCTGTCTCACCTGACTTGTCACTGATAAACGCGCAGACCCCGGCGTTGGCAGCAACGGGATTCCGGTCATGACAACTTCTATCAGGTGTGACGACACAGGAGAATGTGAGATTGCGCGCTTTAGACTGTGGTATCTATTCCTCACCTGGATGGATATCTGTAAGACTGCAGACCTGCATGATTCCTCCTCTGCCCTACCCAGCCATGATTTACCACATTTAAGTACATTGCCCTTTTTCCTGAAGAGCATGTGGTGCAACGGGTGCTTCGGATCTGATCTAATCTTGAGGTGTGCAGAGTCCTCCAGATCATGGTAGGAAAGTCAAGAAGGTACCTCATTGCTAAACAAGAGGTGTCTCCAGTGCACCCCAGAAAAATGCACATTGCTTCGATTTGCACCTTCTCAAGTCTTTGAGTATGGCTGAGAGTGAGAATGGCTAGGACATATTCGATGGGAGAAAGTACAAGTCCCAGGAACAGAAGCAAAGGCAGTCTCTGCTCAGTGTTAGCGGCGGCCATTGCCCTCATTGCTGACAGGCCTTTGCGTGCTTTTGTTATAACATGGTCAACATGTTCTTTAAAGGACAGAATTAGCTTTGGGCTTGTTGCCCTCACCATCGCTATGGGCTGTGATTCCCATGCCGCCCTGTAGCGCAATGTAACACCATCGTCTGGACAGATGAACAGTCACCAGCAATATCAACAACAATGAAAGCACAGTTTGTAGATGCCCAGGAATGTGACATCCAAGATGTAGATAACACAGGGTATTTCTTTATTTCCTGCTATTACTTTCCTTTTACTCCCTCACGGGACACATGTCATCATCATCGCGTTAAATCTTCCAACCCTCAAATATTTAGTGCAGCTCTCCCAGTAATTCCCTTCTTATTCACATATATCTGATTATCTTTTCTACAGGTGTGTGTACGTGTGTGCATACAGGTATGCATGTGCACACGTACGTATGTGGGTGTGTGTGTGTGTGTGTGTGTGTGTGTGTGTTTATATCTTTTCTTAAAAATTGCATTTTTGTAATTGATCCTGAAAGTTCCAGTGTAAGAATCTTTCAGTTACATTGCAATTACTTTTTCTCAGTCTGTATCTAATCCACCTAATTCACACATAGACCAAGACAGTTGACCTAATTCCCACACAAACCATCACAGTTGGCCTTCTTCACCCAAGGGTAATCATTGTTGGCCTACTTTTCATAGGACCATTACAGTTTATTTAATTCACACTTGAATATAGTATTTTTACCTTATTCACACTTGAAATATTACACGCTCAGTTAATTCACTTAGACCATGAGATGTTCACTTAATTCACACTTGGACCACACTGTTTTCACACTCAGATTATGATGAAACACTGTTGATAAAATTATTTTCTAAATTTCAGAATTCTACAAGTTCATGTTGAAGGAATGACACCAGACAACGTGAAGGGATCGATGGAATGGACTTATCTCTTCATGTGCATGTCCTCATCTACATCGACACAACTCATCCTTCATAACCTCGGCAACATCTCATCTGTGTAGCGTGTGGACCCCGAGTCTAGAGTGACGTCAACTATTTCTTTCTTAGAACACTTGTAGCGGGCGCCACCTGGAACTAGGGCTGAGCATGTCGCCGACATTCTTCCATCAAGGCTGTATCAGGAGCAGACAACTGAAGTTCTGTAGTCTTTTGCTAAGATTTTTCCATTGTGGCCGTGTCAGGGGCAGGCAAATTAGATATTTTATAATCTTTTGCTGACATTACGTCATCAAGGCTATGTCAGGGGCAGACAACTGAGAGATTGTATAGTCTTTTGCTGACATTCTGTCATCAAAGGCTGTGTCAGGGGCAGACAACTAAGAGATTCTATAGTCTTTTGCTGAAATTCTGTCATCAAGGGCTATGTCAGGGGCAGACAACTGAGAGATTCTAAAGTCTTTTGCTGACCATCTTCCATTGTGGCTCTGCTAGGAGCAGACAACTGAGAGAGATGTTATTGTTTGTTATGCATATTTTCTCATCGTGGCTGTGTTGTGGAAGACAACGTCTGAACTTGCTGGATGTCCCTATCTGACCAGGTTATGGTGTTGCGTTTCTATTTCTTGTTGACAGTTCAGTGACTAAAGGCTGCGACCAATATTTATCTTGGTGGGAGGTCATCTCCTATACACACACATAGACATCTAAATATTTCACTGCTGTGTGTCCGTGGCAGACTCCTTCGAGAGAAATTATCCTAGTGCCAGTGAATCACCAATCAACCATGAGTGCTAGCTTTACACCTGGTTTAGGGTGTAGGGAGAAATATTGCATACATTGACCAAGAATAAATCATGGACAATAACAGAGAATGAATCATGGAGTAAGACAGAGAGTTAAAGAATTTCTAGCAACATGTTGGTTCCAGAGCTGATAGATATAATTAAGAAATATGGCAAATCTTAAATCTTCAACATTTCAAGGTGGGAACCAATCAAAACAACTGGATACCTCATCTCTGATTCTTCATTTGAAACAACTAGCTTTCTGGTTTCTGACGGGAAAGGTTCTGTAAGTCATCGCATCACATATGGTCATCATTAAAACCATGACAGAACAGAATCTGAAAATGAACTCTGGCTAAATTATCTCTAGCTGAAGTGTCTGGTAGACAGACAGGCAGTCAAACAGACCAGCAGTCGAACAGAAAAAAAATCAAACTTGCAGGCAGCAGATGAAATAGGAATTCACTGATCACAAACTCACTAGGCAGCTCAGTGAAGTGGGGCAAGAAAAACACAAACACAAGAACAATTAAACATTTTGACCAAAGCCTTTATGAACAGGTGGAACATCAACAATACGAGAAGTTTCCTATACACTAGCCAGCAAGTGATATAATTCTTTAAGCAAACATAACTGAAGTTATGGTTCATTAGATTATCCATAGGTGTACAAATGAATTTGACCCATGCTCCTGCCTATTAAAGAATGTTTCAACATCTGGTGTGTTCGAAATCTCTCAGAGCAAGGTGTCTGTCTATTAGAGAATATTTCAGAATGTCTTTATATGTCTGGTATTTTCCTAGAGTAAGTGTCTGTCTGTTAGAGATGTTTCAACATCTTCTGGAATATTGAAAATCTCCCAAAATAGGTATCTGTACATGCCAACTAGGTCAAAAAATTTGACAACACCAACATTTGTTGATCCGTATTATAGGTTAGCATATTGAAAACATCAAAAGTTGTAGGTCAATATTGTATGTGACCAATGGGGTAACTTATCAATATAGGTCAATTGTGTTTGTGAAGGCAGCACAGAAATAGAACCTTCACTTTGACAGTTGGGGTCTGAGGTCACAGAACTCCACTGTTTGCAGCCCACTGACTGTCTTCGTGTTAGCATTGTGAAGAAACATAACTGGGCAGGAGAACATTGAAGAAAGTTGTCCTAGCTTGAGTTAGAGCCTTTTCTATAAGATCAGCTCCCATATCTGATGATGTTTTCATGGAACAGAAAGTTCTAGATCATACTTGTGCATTTCTGGAGGAACAGCAGCATGATTAATGTTTAGGCTAGATTTGACGTTGATAGTTTTCTTGATGGTCAAGTTTTGTAGGCTTGGAATCTGTATTGGCTGCCATTATAGCACATATTTGTCTCTGTCTGTGTGATAGTACAAACATTTCTCAGTCTGTCTTATAGCATTTATCTGTCTGTGCCATAGGTCTGAAAACAGTTGCTGCAATCAAGTGTCCATGTAGTCTTATCACAGTCACATGCTGTCTGCCTGTCCTTCCATGTAGCTTGTCTATGCTGACTTCAGGCAGATGCTTGTTCAAGTGTAGCAGTGAGAAGGTCATTCCCTGAACACAGCCTCGCGATGCTTCCTGAACACAACCTGTGTTTGTTTAACCTGTCAGAAACCGATATCTCAGTATAACAAGACCAGCTGGGAGGAAGTGGTTAACGGTGGTCGAGTTCTGATTCTTGCGACAGTCGTGAGTGGACAGCTAGTCACCAGTGGACACCTCAATCTGACATATCACTACCCGTGGATAGATGTCTGTCTGTGTGTCTGTGCGCATTAAACTGTCTGTCTGTATGTCTATGACCATTAAATGTCATTTGTACCCCCAAAGATCTTCAGGTTATTTTTTTTTTTCAGTGACCATTTCCTCCGTGAAAAATGTGAGTGTGTGTATGTGTTAGCGTCTGCTAAGTGTTGTGTATTACACTCAAGTGCTCATGTCATAGGTTGTGTGTTTGACTGGGCCGTACACTCACATTTTTGTCTCATATATTATGTATGTGTCAATTTCACATACTATCATGTTCACACATTGACATATTCACTCACTGACATGTGCACATACTGACATGTTCAAATACTGACATGTTCACACGCTGAAATGGTCACATCTTGACATGTTCTCACACTGACATATACACATACTGACACATTCACACACTAATAAATTTCCATACTGAAACGTTCACACACTAATACATTTCCATTCTGAAACGTTCACACACTAATACATTTCCATACTGAAACGTTCACACACTAATACATTTCCATACTGAAACGTTCACACACTAATACATTTCCATACTGAAACGTTCAATAATACACACACACTAATACATTTCCATACTGAAACGTTCACACACTAAACGTACATTTCCATACTGAAACGTTCACACACTAATACATTTCCATTCTGAAACGTTCACACACTAATACATTTCCATTCTGAAACGTTCACACACTAATACATTTCCATACTGAAACGTTCACACACTAATACATTTCCATTCTGAAACGTTCACACACTAATACATTTCCATACTGAAACGTTCACACACTAATACATTTCCATACTGAAACGTTCACACACTAATACATTTCCATTCTGACATTTCCATACTGAAACGTTCACACACTAATACATTTCCATACTGAAACGTTCACACACTAATACACTTAAAACGTTTCCTTCCATACTGAAACGTTCGCCACATATGTTCACTAATACATCCAACATACTGAATTCACACGTTAAGCTCACACACTGATTTGACACGTTCCATACTGAAACGTTCACACACTAATACATTTCCATACATGAACACGTTTACCACACTGACACTTCACACACAGACCTAATACATTTCCATTTACTGAAACGTTCACATTTATCACTAATACATTTCCACACTGAAACGTCACACACTAATACATTTCCATACTGACACGTTCACACACTGACACATTCACACACTAATAAGCTCACACACTAACAAGTTCACACACCATTCACATACTGACACGTTCGACACGTTCACACACTGATTTCATACTGAAAGTTCACACACTGACACTTTCACACACTACTGACACGTTCACACACTGACACGTTCACACACTACACGTTCACACACTGACACGTTCACACACTAAACACGTTCACATACTGATCACATTCACACACTGACACGTTCACACACTAACACGTTCACACACTGACACGTTTACACACTAACACGTTCACATACTGACACGTTCACACACTAACACGTTCACACACTGACACGTTCACACACTAACACGTTCACATACTGACACATTCACACACTTAAACACGTTCACACACTAAACTGACATTCACACACTAATTCATTTCCATACTGACAAGTTCACACACTGACACGTACACACTGACAACACTATTAACACACTGTTCACACACTGACACGTTCACATAACACGTTGACACGTTCACACACTACAGACACGTTTCAATACATTTCCATACTGAAACGTTCACACACTAATACATTTCTATACTGAAACGTTCACACACTAATACATTTCCATTCTGAAACGTTCACATACTAATACATTTCCATACTGAAACGTTCACATATTAATACATTTCTTTTCTGAAACGTTCATACACTAATAGATTTCCATACTGAAACGTTCACATACTAATACATTTCCATACTGAAACGTTCACACACTAATACATTTCCATACTGAAACGTTCACACACTAATACATTTCCATTTTGGCACATTCACACACTGACACGTTCACACACTGACACGCTCTCATACTGACACACTCTTATACTGACGCGCTCTCAGTCACTAATAAATGTCCATACTTAAACGTTCACACACTAATACATTTCCATACTGAAACGTTCGCATACTGATATGTTCACACATTAATAAATTTCCACACAGACACGTTCAAACAATGGCACATTCACACACTAATTCTTTCATAAGCTCACACACTGATACGTTCACACACTGACACGTTCACACGCTAATACATTTTCATACTGACACGTTCACACACTGACACTTTACCACACTGACACGTTCACACACAGACCTGTTCACACACTAACCTGTTCACACACTAATACATTTAAATACTGAAACGTTCACACACTGACATTTTATCACACTGACACGTTCATACACTGACACGTTCACACACTGACACGTTCACACACTGACACGTTCACACACTGACACGTTCCCAACTGACACGTCCACAAACTGAAACGTTTACACACTAATACATTTTCATACTGACAAGCTCACACACTAACACTTTCACACACTGACACGTTCACACACTGACACATTCACACACTAATTCATTTCCATACTGACAAGCTCACACACTAACACGGTCACACACTGACACGTTCACACACTAACAAGTTCACACACTAACACGTTCACATACTGACACGTTCACATACTGACACGTTCACACACTAATTCATTTCCATACTGACAAGTTCACACACTGACACGTTCACACACTAACACGTTCACATACTGACACGTTCACACACTGACACGTTCACACACTAACACGTTCACACACTGACACGTTCACACGCTAACACGTTCACACACTAACACGTTCACACACTGACACGTTCACACACTGACACGTTCACACGCTAACACGTTCACACACTGACACGTTCACACATTAACACATTTCCATACTGACACGTTCACACACTGACACGTTCACACACTGACACGTTCACACACTAACACGTTCACACACTGACACGTTCACACACTGACACGTTCACACGCTAACACGTTCACACACTGACACGTTCACACATTAACACATTTCCATACTGACACGTTTACACAATGAGGAGGAAGATGTTGAGGTGGAGAAGGATGAACAGCAGTAGCACAAGGAGTGAAATAGGAAAAACTAACATAAACTTATGAATGTCTGAGTGTCAACTACAACATCGTATCCTCAGTTTCTGTCTCTTGTCTCCCTCCCCCCCCCCCCACACACACACACACATGCACACGTATCTTCTTTCTTTGTGTTCACCAGCTGTACACTCTAGCGAAAAGTTCTGGTTGCTCGTCCATTACTGAACTGCAGTCCTGCTCCAGAACCTGAGTGTTGCGTGTGCATCAGTTTTACAGATCTTATTCTTTTGAATACAGACTGTTGGTTCCCTGCCTCTCCGGCAGATGCACTCCGACTTCAAAGGAAGCTTCCCAATTAGTCGACTCTTACGACATGCTTTTGGGGAGGCAGTGGGTCTATTCTTGTTTTTCCCACAATGGGGCCCCGGAACCCACACGGGGGACACACACTTGTTAATATGCTCCTCTTATAAAAGATTCCTCTTTAGGCCCATCGACACAAAGAAAACATTGGCTTCCTCGCACCCCCAATAAAAGTTTTTTTGGGCGCGAAAAGGGAAAAAAAGGGGTGGGAGGGGGCCTCAAGGAACCTAAACCACGCTCACATGAATAATTTAAATAATACTGATGTGCTAAATAACAAGTATATACAATAATATATTTGAAATATATGTGACACTGGCTTTCTTTCCTCTGTGCTGCTGTGATGTGTGTCCCCTTTCCTCTGTGAGTTCTGAGTCATATTATCTTCACGGCACTCCGGAAACATCCATAGGTGCTCAGATTCCCCTCTTAACATATTCATCAGCATCACGCGGTGCCAATCATGCGCTGGTTGATAAGACTTTCTGGTGTGCTTCTCATTCTTAGCTGTACCGATTTTTTCTCCAAATTCTCGTATTCTCATCAGTTATGTGGATGTGCTGCTTCCAAAATCCTCGGAACTTCCTATCTCCCTAAAGGCATTGACAATCTCTGCGTGATCCATGGGCCGACCATCTTCAATTAATGCAGCACCTGCCAATCTAGAAGCTCTTTAACTACCAACAACACCTGCATGCTCTGGGGCAAATATGAAGGCAACTGCACACACAGGAGAATTTTGATGACTCAATCCACTGTCTGCGTAACCAGCCTGCCTCGACCCGCCAGATCATGCTCAAAGAACCACTCAGCACACACACGAGGGAACAACCCTGTGATTCTAGCCACATGAAAACTTGTATCAACGCCATCACCTCCATCGTCATGCTGCTGGTAGTCATGGAGAAGGTACATCTGTGTGTCATCTCTCCTCCATGCTACTGTCTAGTGCGTCACCTTTCCTCTGTGCTACTGTCTAGTGTGTCACCTCTCCTCTGTGCTACTGTCTAGTGTGTCGCCTCTCCTCTGTGCTACTTATAAATGTGTTGCCTTTCCTCTGTGATAATGTCTAGTATATCACAGTAAAAGGAAGCTTTAAAAATTCATTGTTGAAATGCCTACCCACTTTTCTCTTTTTGGGTTGTATTTTTTTAAAGTATAAACATATTTATTAGCCTGTATGCTCTGGTTGTTCATCCACTTCTGGACTTTGGTCTTGTTCCAAAACTTGAGTTTTGCTTGCAACACCGTTTTATAGATCTGTCCTATTTGTTTGCAGGCTGTTGGTTTCATACCTCTTATGTAGATGCACTCCGACTTATAAGGAACCACACCTAATTAGTCGCCTTGTACGACATGCTTGTTGAGGTCAGTGAGTATATTCTCCCTCCCCCAACCCACCCCTTCCAATGAGGCCCAGGAACCAGGAGTTTTTCATCAACTGGAAGCTTTAATACTTGGCATATTTAATGTATTATGATCACTGTTCTTCTTCTTTTTTTCTTCTTCTACTTCTTTCGTTCGCTTGAAATATATTATCTATATCTGCAATGTTGTCTCTAGTATGAACTTCACTGCATTTTGTAATTCACTCAGCGACCCGTAAAGTTTTACTTGTACCGGTGTTTCTCTTGGCCAAAAGTTTTGCCTTGATATGTTGTATTTGGGACAGTACTGTTCTTCTGAATATGATCTTCTGAATAGTTTCCTTTCCTCTACTGATGAACATTGAAAGTTTTGGCTCTCCTCCGAACTGCATCATAATATTATGGTCGCCATAAAATATCCAAAAATATCCGAATGGGGCTCAGTTCTATTAAAAATATGCCGGCTCCGTATAACGAAACAAATTCTCTAACAGGGTCTCAGCGATATGTTACTTGCGGACCTGTTTCTGTGACTGTGCCTCACCGCCGACTGTATCACGGCGCGGATGGGGGATAAACTAGATGGCTGGGACTCACGAGCAGCAGCTACCGCATCTCCTGCAACTTCCTCCAACTAATTAGCTCGTGAGCCTCAGGCACCTAGTTTAGCCCCCCATCTGCGCCGCGCGTAGCGTTGCGGGGGATACTCTCGGCGATAAGTTTAATCGCGTTTTGCGCATGCCGAAAAGTGTGGGGATACAGGTCGGCAGGTCTGACATCTACCGTTGCTAAATCCTCAATCGGAAGAACAGTATTGCTAATCTGCGTGGGAGCGCGTGGTCTACCCGCCATATCGTTTACATCGTCTGTAATGTCTCGAAATAGTCAACGATCGGTATTTATCGTCTGCTACTACCGTGTGCAATTAAGATATTGTCAAGTAATCCTAGTTTTGCCGCGATTTGTTCCTTGGCAGAAAGTCCGTATTTTAGATATGCCTGAGCCCCGCTCGGATATTTTTTGATATTTTATGGCCGCCATAATATTATGATGCGGTTCGGATGAGAGCCAAAGTTTTTGCTGGATGACATTTTCTGCTGTCATTTTAAACTTTAACTAAAGAAACGCAATGTTTTGCTAAATAACACAGCCCACAATTAGAAAACTGCGACATCCGTGGCTTAGTGGTCCGTACCCCGATCGAAATCCACAGCTGGCTGCGTGCATTTTTATCATGGTATGGGGTGTCGCAGGTCGACCCAGCCTAAAATGGGTACCAGGATGTATGTTCTGTGAAAGTAAAGAAGACCGGCGTATTGCTAACCATATTACCCACCTAGTGCCGACTGTAAAAATATGGGTGCTCTTCCCATATGCCCGATGCGCCTAAAAGGCATGAAAGGGGATCTTTGCTTTTTTTTTTTTTTTTTAGAAAACAAGACGGACAAGAGCAATGAAGTAAGCATTTTACGACGTCCGGACAGGCGAAGCTGAAACAATACAAATTTTCACTGGTCCCGCTAAAAATGCCATTGGTTTTGCAGTAAGTCATTGCCCATTGGCTCGCCGGTAGACAACTTCGTCGCCAGTCGGTCATAAAGTGTCACTTTCTCCTTATGTTTAGACTGTATCTCCTCAGTCTGTGGGACGTGCTCCTTTGATACTGCGGGAGACCTTTTCAGGCTTTTTGATGGCGTGCAATGCTAAGCTATTTTATAAGGCGCACATAACCTAGTTATAATTATAACCTAAATCTAAGCCTTTGGGGATCGTAGTTGAACGTGACAAATTTTTTCCCGCCAGCAAAGCACCCACCTACTTTTGCCACAATAGAGTCCCAACTGTCTACAGTCGCTACATCAAGTAAAGTCCTTATTTCCAGCCCAGGCTGGTTAGCAGTCTAGTATCCTATCTTTTCACTGTGATAAAGTCTAGTATCGTGTCTTCTCACTGTTATACTGAATGATGTGTTTTCTTTTCCTGTGATACTGACTGCGGGTTATCCTCCCCTGTGATACTGACTGGTGTGTTAACTCTCCCCTGTGATACTGCCTACTGTGTCCCCCCCCCCTCCGATACTGACTAGTGTGTTACCCCACCACCTCCCCTTGATACTGTCTAGTGTCTTACCTCACCCCGTGATACTGTCTAGTGGGTTAAATCCCCCCACTGATACTGTCTAGTGTGTTATCCCCCCCCCCTCCTTGATACTGTCTAGTGTGTTACCTCCCTCTGTGGTACTGTCTAGTGTGTTGCCACCCTAGTGTGTTACCCCGCCCCCCCCTCCCCCAATGATACAGTTTAGTGCCCCCGTGATACTGCTTAGTGTGTCACCTCCTCTTTTGATACTGTCTAATGTGACCCCCCCCCCCCATGATACTGTCTAGTGCCCCCCTGCCGTTAAAAATGTATGTTATGTTACCTTTCCTTTGTGATATTATCAAGTACGTTGCCTTTCTCCTGTGGTATTGTCTAGTGTGTCCTTTTCAACTGTAATATTGTCTAGGGTGTTACCTTCCTCTGTGATATTGTCTTGTGTGTTGTCTTCCGCCCGGGATACAGAAATCGTCCTTCAAATTCTCACTTTCAAGGTGACTTATCCCTCTTCCTGCTCTATGTGGAACTTGCCCTGAACTAGGTCGGTGCAGGCACACAGAACGACGTCACAAGCTGCTCACGGATGACGTCTGCTGCAGTCGAGCCTGCCTTCCGCATAGTGCCTGGGCCAGTCTGTCTGCAGGCAGCTACAGTTCGGCACATACCTGCCTGCTTCTGTCTGTATTTTTAGTGTCTACCGAACTTGTACATCAGCAGGGAGGGGGCGGGTCTAATATTGGCGATTAATGAAACTCGTAGAACGGAAGAGATGAGCGAGGACAATGGAGAGAGAAAGGAGGAGAGAAAAGGAATGTTAAGAGAGAGAGAGGAGAGAGTGGTGAGAGAGGAGTAACAGGAATGCAGGAAGATAGGGTGGAGAGAAGAGTGGTGGGAATGGACAGAGAGAAGTCTGAAATATAGAGTTAAATGAAAGAGATTAGTGAGGAGAATGCAGTGAGAAGGAGACAGGGGGAGGAGAAATGCATGAGGGAAATGGAGAGAGGGAGAGAGCTGAAGAAAAGGGCAGAGAGATTAGTGAGGGAAATATTGCAGACTCTAAGATTATTGTCGGCTCTGTGGCTAAGTCGATGCGAACGCTTTGTAATGCCGGGATGCCGGGTTCGATCCCAGCTACGGGCATGGGCCTTGAGTTGGTTTCGACAGTGGTATCAAAAATGCCGACCGTCCAGTAAGCAATGGCAAACTACTGGACGTAAATTTGCCTAGAAAAACTGCAACGTCCTGTAAAGGATACGCAACTAACTAACCTAAGATTAGTATTTCATAGACAAGATTGCACACTGTAATATTAGCATCCCATGGGTGAGAATCGAACAGATTAAAAGCAGCAGAAACCATGTTCAACAGTATACAATTTTCAGTATGGTATCAGATGGTTACGAATGAACTTGCAGTCCAGTGTGGGCAAGTTGCTTTAGGAGTATCTAATTATCTATTCTTATTGTAGCTAACTTCTTATGTTCGTCTGCTCAAATATGGTTCTATTCTTCTTCTACTTATTTCGTTCGCATGAAATAAATTATCTATATCTGCAATGCTGTCTCTAGTATGAATTTCACTGTCTTTTGTAATTCACTAAGCGGCCCGTAAAGTTTAACTTCCACAAGTGTCTCTTTTGGCCAGAAGTTTTGCATGGAAGCGTTGAATCTGGGACAGTCTTGGAGGATGTGATCTGTTGTCTCAGGTGCCAGTCCACAGGTACACATGGCTGATTGGCCAATCTTAAATTTGTTGTACATGTGTCAGCGAAGTCGATTGTGCCCTGTTCTAAGGCGAAGGATAATGACTTGCTCTGGTCTGTCCATAATATGGTAATCGTCTTGTGCCGGTTTCGGTGGCATTCTGATTGATTTGATCATTCTCTTCTTTTGTTGTTAAGAGACTTGTATGTCGGGTTGTTCTTCAGTTGCACCTTTCTTAGCTAGTTTAGCTCTTTCGTTTCCGGGGACTGCATTACTAAATTACAACAGTTGCCTAGTTCCGAGAATAGTGTCCGTATGTTTGGTAATTTTCCAGACTGGGGTGCCTGAAGTACCGCTTTTGCATCTGTCAGGAATACCACTGGTTGTGAAAAATACCCTGTATTTAGTAGTTTCTCTACCGCTATCTTGATGGCTTGAACTTCTGCATCATAGCTGTGACAGTGCTTTCCTGTTTGTATTTTGCCTGTATCCCTGGTATTATTAAAATACTCAATGTACACTCCTGCACCTCCGCTTCTGACTGCAATTTCTGCTGACCCATCTGTGAAAACACGGACCCAAAGATTATGTGGGTATTCATCATCAAGTAGACTGAGGGTGGCTGTTTTGCGCTGCACACTGTTTTGTTCTTCCTTGTCACATACTCCTTTCACTTCTGTCTTGATGTGTATTGGAAACTTATACTCCTCTCTCCAGGGGTCCGTTCTGGGACAGCATTTAAGGATCTATCAGTTGCAGGCAAATCAGTGGTTTGTCTGCAGAGCTGTTTGGCCTGGTGGACGAAACTACTTCTCTTTAGTCGTCAAAAAGCTAGATTTTGGAATCTTTCATTCATAGGGTGACTGGGCATACTAAGAAACTTTTCTGCTTGTTGTGGTTCTATTAACAACAATTCTCTAGGCAACTACAGACCCATTTCTCTACTATCCTCACTATCTAAACCGTTAGATAAACACATACATAAAATAGTTTCAGCATTTAAATAACAACAGTCAGACTGTTGACAGTCAGTCAAGGTTTAGACCTAAACACTCTTGTCATTCTGCGTTGACAAAAATGACAGACAACTGGCACTTTAACGTCAACAATTGCAACATTTGCGCTTCAGTATTTGTTGACTACAGAAAGCCTTTGACGTCGCTGATCACAATATTTTAATAAGTAAATTAAAAACCTTAAAAACTAACGATAATTTTGTGACATTGATAAAGGCGTTTGAGTCTAATAGACAGCAGGTAGTAACTCAGTAACCAATTTGCAAAACCCACACAGTTATATGTTATCGTCCCAATATTATGTCCACCACTTTTGTGTTGCTTATATTAATGGCCTTCCATTACATCTCAGTATAATATGTGATCTGTTTGCTGACGGCTGTAAAATATATACTAGTTATGATAACTATAACAAGTTGGAACGTTCTTTACAGCAAGAAATTGATAACCTTATAAAATGGAGCATTGATAATCGCATGAAAACTAATATAAATAAAACTAAATCAATGGTAATAACAACTAGGCAAAAGCTACAAACATTAGCTTTACACAAGCCACCGCTTGAGCTCTTCATTAACAAACTATCTATTGTTCATGTATTTGAACACAAAACATTAGGTGTTTTAACTGACAGTCGTTTAGCTTGGATTACCCATGTTCATGCCATGACCAAAAATACTGCATAAAAAGTTTATCAGCTTGGCAAAATTCAGCACTCTCTGGGCGAAAATACACGTAAACTACTTTACGTAACCTACATTCAAACGCATATTGACTATTGTTCCACAATTTAGGATGGTTCCTCCAAATCTAATATCAAACGACTGTGTTCTCTACAAAATCGGGCCTTACGTATAGATCCTGATAAAAACTACGAAGGAAAAAAAATTATTGTACGGACATCTCAGGCGTCTGCCATTTGGTAAACGTTTAATTTTTATCAAGGCCACTTTCATTTACAAAATCCTATTTCAAAATACGAAAATTACATTTTCCGATTGATTCAATCCAATCCGACGAATAGCAAGCGACTAAGTTTATTACATATAGAATGAATTTATCAAAAACAAGTTTACCATACTCTTCTGCTCATTTATGGAACCATCTTCCACTCGATCTAAAAACTACAAAGAGTCCCTACTCATTTAGCCTCAATTTTTTTTTCATTTCACGATTACCAGGGATTAAATGCCACCTTAAATATAGCTAATCTGTGTCTGTGCGTGGATCTGTGTTATGTATGTATGTATATGTATATGTCTGTGTGTATATCTGTGTATCAGCGTGAGTGTCTGTCTGTGTGAGTGAATGTCTGTGTTTTTGTATGTCTGTGAAATGTGTGTCTGTCCGTGTGTGAGTTTGTGTGTATCTGAGTGTATGTGTGGTGTGTGTATGTGTATGTATGTATGTATGTATGTATGTATGTATGTATGTATGTATGTATGTATGTATGTATGTATGTATGTATGTATGTATGTATGTATGTATGTATGTATGTATGTATGTATGTATGTATGTATGTATGTATGTATGTATGTATGTATGTATGTATGTATGTATGTATGTATGTATGTATGTATGTATGTATGTATGTATGTATGTATGTATGTATGTATGTATGTATGTATGTATGTATGTATGTATGTATGTATGTATGTATGTATGTATGTATGTATGTATGTATGTATGTATGTATGTATGTATGTATGTATGTATGTATGTATGTATGTATGTATGTATGTATGTATGTATGTATGTATGTATGTATGTATGTATGTATGTATGTATGTATGTATGTATGTATGTATGTATGTATGTATGTATGTATGTATGTATGTATGTATGTATGTATGTATGTATGTATGTATGTATGTATGTATGTATGTGTATGTATGTATGTATGTATGTATGTATGTATGTATGTATGTATGTATGTATGTATGTATGTATGTATGTATGTATGTATGTGTATGTATGTATGTATGTATGTATGTGTGTGTGTGTGTGTGTGTGTGTGTGTGTGTGTGTGTGTGTGTGTGTGTGTGTGTGTGTGTGTGTGTGTGTGTGTGTGTGTGTGTGTGTGTGTGTGTATGTATGTATGTATGTATGTATGTATGTATGTATGTATGTATGTATGTATGTATGTATGTATGTATGTATGTATGTATGTCTGTATGTATGTATGTATGTATGTATGTATGTATGTATGTATGTATGTATGTATGTATGTATGTATGTATGTATGTATGTATGTATGTATGTATGTATGTATGTATGTATGTATGTATGTATGTATGTATGTATGTATGTATGGTATGTATGTATGTATGTATGTATGTATGTATGTATGTATGTATGTATGTATGTATGTATGTATGTATGTATGTATGTATGTATGTATGTATGTATGTATGTATGTATGTATGTATGTATGTATGTATGTATGTATGTATGTATGTATGTATGTATGTATGTATGTATGTATGTATGTATGTATGTATGTATGTATGTATGTATGTATGTATGTATGTATGTGTAAGTGTGTATGTATGTATGTGTTTTTAATGTGTGTGAATGTTTATGTATATATATGTATGTGGGCATATTTATGTGTGTAAGTGAATGAGTGGATGTGTGAGTGCGCATGCGTTTACCACCCATGCTTGTGTGTTTTTGCTTGATATTCATAACAATAATAGTATGCATACTATTATATGAACATAACATGCTTTATTGATAAAAAAAAACAACTGCTGTGTATGAGATGAGTGTTTGGAAGTGCCGAATTAAGACGGGCCTGCATGCCAAGTTTGTCACTTTTTGAAAGTAAAGTAAAGTTCGTTCGTTCGTCCGTTCGTCTTGTTTCCTGCACCCAGGTAAAAAAAAAAAATCAGTAACCTAATAATGCCTAAACTAGAGACACAGGCAATTCAACGCAAGCAGATAATCAGAAAGAAAGATGCGATACAAACATGCATAAAACAGATGTGCACGGCATATAGGAACAAATAGTTATGCAGAATAAAGACAAGGATGTCATGTTTACATGTGTTTGTACATTTACGGATATTAACAAGTACAGTGTGTAGTTTTCATAATAATAAGTAAACAAGCCAAGAATTTTAACTCAGGCAGTGAGGTGACTGGATGCTGGCAGTGGTTACGTCCCTTAATGCATTGTGGTTTTTATTTGGCTGTGGCGGTGAATGCTAGTTTGGTTGGTTGGTAGGTTGGTTATTTGCACGGCCAGCTCCAGATTTATAAGGCCGTACAGCTCGAACGGGAATTCCCGTTCTTGTGCAAGAATTGAGTCCCTCTGCTTCCACAGTTTTTATTGATGTATACGCAAATTAAACTACAGTTTCATTAATTTTCGACATATTTTTTTTAGAACTTTACGTCATTTTTAAGGTAAATAAGTGTGCCAATAAAATATAACAATAAGGGCTCTTACAGACAAACAAAAATGCTTTTGCTACAGTCAACGTGAACATAAACATCAATAACGTTTAGATGCAAACTAAAAGTTGTTCCAGCAAAAGTAAAGAAATATCAGTGCTAACTCTTTGATTCTGAGAGGGTATTGTTGCATCAGAGGAGCGGAGGGGGGGGGGCGGGGAGGGGGATGACATTTGTACTTTATCAAATTTAGCGCATAAAAATACTGCTATGAACTATACACATATCATAAATAACATAAACATAAATGATTGATGGTTAGACTACTACAACATATAATTATACTGCTATTTGATAATTAGTAAACAAGCACAATCAGTATGAAATTGATATGTGCAATACTTTTTTCACCCAAAGTAGTTTTCTTAACAGTACTTATAGCACTACTAAATATGTATCCTCAAGGTACAAACAGCACAAACAAATTTGTCCAGTTTCATCTTGTTGGATGAAATCAATTCCTTATCATTGCGAATTTTTTGGTAACAAATATGCATAGGAAGTGGATGAACAGCCAGAAGTTTCAGCAAGAATTTACAGCCAGTGTTCGCGAAGCAAAGCAAAAGCCAGTTTACAAAAATTAACACAGACCGTAGAACTGCAAATATGCCAAAGAAGTGGATGAACTACCAAAAGTTACCGCAAGAGTTTACAGCCAGTGTTCGCCAAGCATAAGTCAAATGGTTAAGGATTAATATTATTAGTGTACTGCTACAACATATAATTATACTGTTAGTCAACAATAAGTAAAGAGGCAAAGAGTGACTTGCTGTGAAAGGTTAGTTAGTAGATTAAATATTATTCCAGTTGTCAGGACCAACATACAGCCGGACGTGGTTATTTGGATGGTTATTAGGTTGGTTATTTTGTTATTTTTTTTTTTTTTAGGTTAGCAGGTGAGAAGATTTTGTTGGCTGTTTTGTTGGTTAGCTGGCTGACTGACTGAGAGTGTGCTATGTAGGTTGGCTAACCAGTTGTTGGTTGGGTCATTGTTGGCTGAATGGCTAATTGTTTGGCTGATAGGCTTGTTGGTTGACTAGTTGATTTGACGTTTGGCTGGTTGGTTAACTGGTTAGTTGTTTGGTTGGCCGAAATGTTGGCTGGCTGGGTAAATGGTTGGCTATCATTTTAGCTGTTTGGTTGGCCGGCATTTGGTTGGCTGGTTGTCTGGGCAAATATTTGGCTAACAGGTCGTTTGTTTGATTGGCTGGAATGTTGTTTGGTAGGTTGTTTTGTTGACTGATTGGCTGGTTAGTTGATTGGCTGGGTAACTAGTTGGCTAACTAGTTAGTTGTTAGGCTGGCGAGTATGTTAGTTGGTTACACGGTTGGTTAGTTGGGTGGTTTGTTGGTTAGTTGGGTGGTTTGTTGGTTAGTTGGTTGTTGGCAAAAACGCTTCTTGGTTGACTTGCTGGATGGTTAATGTTCATTATTGACTGATTTATTGACTGGCTGGCTGGTGAGCTGGCTGACTGGTGGGCTAGCTGACTAGTTGATTGGTTCCTGAAATCGTATGCAACCATCAGTCAATGTGGATCATTGAGATGTGCTGCTGGTTTTGGAAAAAGAGTCTGTTACGGTTATACATTCATGTGTGAGACTGGCAGTCTCTGCCAGATCATATTTATCATCATCATCAAGTGCCACGTCGAGTCTGTTATGGTTATACATTCATGTGTGAGACTGGCAGTCTCTGCCAGATCATATTTACCATCATCATCAAGTGCCACGTCGAGTCTGTTATGGTTATACGTTCATGTGTGAGACTGGCAGTCTCTGCCAGATCATATTCATCATCATCATCAAGTGCCTTGTCGACTGGTGTTGGCGACCATGCCTCTCCACAATCTGCGATCTTCAAAAGCATGAATCAATTCGTGTGCTGACACTCCATGCCATGACGAAAAATTGTCAATAAGTCTCACGTTGTCCTCCTCTACATATTGTTTCCATAGATCTTTCTAGTTGTTACAACTTTTTCCAGTTTCCTTCTTTTCATAACCTGACGAACAAATGAGGACTGTCCCTTTAAGATGTATGTGATATGTTGTCTTTGAGCTCTCGCCCCCTCAAAACATCTGGATTGCTTTTTTTTTTTTTTCCAAGGAACTGTAAGGATGTTTCTGTAAAAACACATTTCCAAGGTCTCCAGAAATTGGCTTGTTTATTAACTGTCCAGTATTCAAAGTTATATGTTAACACTTGCTCTATATATCAGGTGAGAATTCTTGTCCTAACATACAGTGACATGGATTTATTACACACAATGTTCATTTAAAAACAATACTCTGTTCACTGTGTATGTTTCATTTAATGATCAACTTCATCGTGCATGACCATATGTGCTCCGATCTCCTCCTGGGTATGTCTGGGTGTTTTTGGGGTTAACAACTCCCATTCCGTTGTAGTTGATGTAACAACGGGTGGCTCCCGCGTGGTTTTCTTGTCTCGCTGCTCAAATTGGTTTGCACCCAGGGTATGCAGTCTATTCAGTGAATAATAATTATATACGAAATTGAAAGATTAACAACGTTTACTCGCTCTCGTATGATTTTGATGATGTCTGTCCTGTTCATACATGGACATCCATTCTTAATAGTTGGACTGCCAGTCAGTGCGTCTGCTCTCTTACTGCCTTTCATACAATGCAGTTCTAGCCTATCCTACTCTGTTCTTTATCTCTGTGATATACCTTAAGTAGGATATTATCTTTGTGTCTTGATACTTACACTTCTGTTAAAAAGTTAGTTGTTTATCCTTTACAGGACGTTGCAGAACCACCCACAGCACTTTCTGGCTGTTGTGGTTTTTCTAGGCTAATTCAACGTTCAATAGTTTGTCAATGCTTCCCAAACGGTCAATTTTCAGTACCAATGTCGAAACCAATGCAAGACAAACCGCCCGCAGCTAGGATCGAACCCGGAACCCCGGCATGAAGCACCACCCACTCAGGGCTGTTACGTCGTTTATTCCTCCCTCTCCAAAGTAGGAAGCGGCGATCTGCAAGCATGCCAGTTTTAGTTCGCCAACCTTTGCTATCATCCCAGTGATGGGGTGGAATTGTGAAGCCAACCCAGACGTCTCAACAACCCCCCCCCCACCCCCACCCCGACCCCCACCACACAACCCCTCGTCACTATCTGTGTTAGTTGAGACAGCTGGATAAGGCCAAATGCGGCTTCAGAGTCACAGCTGGATAAGGCCAAGTGCGGCTTCAGAGCAAACCAAAGTGCTCAGGATCTCATCTTCACACTCAGACAGATGAGTTAAAAAGCCCTTAAATATAGGAATAAGATGCACATATGTTCCTGGATCTAGTAAAGGCATTTGATAAGTTCCATAGAACAAGCTCTGGGACTGCTTGACAGGGAAAAACATTCTAGCACCCCTGATCAGTGCAATACAGAGTTTCTACAAAACTGCAGAAATTATGTAAGAACAGCGAGAGACATGGGTAATGACAACAGCTCACAGAAGCCAGCTTCAGACCTCAGAAATGAGATATCTGAGAAAGGTGCTCCAAGTGACAAGAAGGGATAAAGTTCGCAATCAAACAATACGTGAAGATCTTGAAACCCAGGACTTACAAACTCGAGTGGATCAGTCATGGTTACGATGGTTTGCAGATGTAAGCAGAATGGGAGAAAATCGGGACAATGTTATGTGATTCAATCCCAACAAGACCGTACAACAAGCACCAACACACGGTGACGCAAAAGGTCAACGTTCAGATGAGGACCACCCGGGCACCAGTCCCAGAAATCCCGCTCAACCGTTAGGTTATACTGGGGCCACCGACTGCAGCCAGGTTGGGGATTTAAAATAAGGAAAAATTGGGTCCTACATTGGGGCGGGGATATGGCCACCATGGCAGACATGGGAGGCTAAGAACCAGGGAACCAGATCTCCAGGCGACCTAGAGTACGATGGGAAGACAATATCCGACAGTCCCATGACCGACAGAGGACTGGAATGGCACAGAAAGAAAACTACTGACAGAGAAGCCTGGCGATCTCTCTGGCAAACCTTGACACCCCAAGGTAGAAGAGGAGCGACTAAGTAAGTACAACATTAAGAAACTGGCAGGAGGCTCAGCCCAACCACACCCTCTTCCGCCACCCAAATATTCAATGTAGCCTCGGCTCCAGACCCCCCAAAAAAAAACATATTGGGCGGGGGAACTGAGGCTCCTACTGAATGATTTTGTAAGGGAGTCAAGATGCCTCCTTTAGACATGTATAAATATTATGTTTAACATTATTTGTTGATTTATTTCATATTATTACAAGTTTATTATTATATATTTGCACATTATTATTATTAGTTTATTAGTATTATTCTAATATTTATTATCGTCGGCGGCTGTGCTTGGTGCGTTGAGAACGCTTTGTAATTCCGAGGTGCCGGTGTAAGTTACTTTATTGTCTTCTTTATTTTTGTTTGAGAATTAAATGTTGAATTAAGAATTGACATCACAGCACTCGGGACACTCCCATAAGTGCTCATTCCCTATTTTCAGCAGCAAGCGAAGAGTTCCAATTTCGATGGTACCAGTAACTGTTTGATTGTATATCCGTCTCATCCTTCCCCTGAGTTGAATGTTGAATTAAGAATCGACATCACGGCAGTCGGGACACTCCCTTAAGCGCTCCGTTCCCATCTTCAGCAACAAGCGAAGAGTTAAAATTCCGATAGTACCACTAACAGTCTGATTGTATATCCGTCTCGCCTTTCCACTGAGAGTCGAATGTCGGCCAGATTCTCTCGTAACTCCTTGCAGTGCCATTCTCCTCAGACCGTAATGATCTCTCTGTTCCTCGGCACTGTTCACTAGCTCCCAAAGGGCCCTCACAACATTCAGCTTGTCATATATCAGTTCACCACCAAGTGATGCAGAACCGGCCAGTCTATCCGCCTGCTCATTTCCCAACACACCGGTGTGACCTGGAGAAAAATATCCAAAAGATGCTAACAACCCCGGCCCTCTGAAGTGATGCTTGCCACTCTGCATGGAACATGCCTATCTTCACCTTTCTCAGCTTGCTCTGTGAGCCAGTTACAATGACGACATGTGTGTAGAGCTGATTCTCAAGCCAACGGAAGGCAGCAGTGACTGCCTCCACCTCCATTCTCAAACTAGATGTTGTGGTATCATATGCCAGGCTTTGTTGCGCCAAGCGACGTCCATTCGCCTTCGATATGAACCCCCATGCAATTCACTGCTCCTCAGCACAGAGCCATCTGCATATACAATCACATCACTTGGGCGGGAATTGTCATGAATCATTTGTTAAACTTCAGATTCTGCAGCACTAGCTGGCCAGTCCCTGCACCCATTTCTGCACACCAGTCAGTCACTTTGTCCACAATTGTTTGTAGCTCGTGAGCTATCCGTCGTCTATCTCTCCCCTGTCTATATGCAAGAACATCATCGGCAAATGTCAATAGTCTTCCAACACCTGGTGATTCAGCAAGTTCTGCAATCTTGCGTGTATACACATTAAAGAGCACTGGTTAAACTGCAGAACCCTGGGGCAGTCCTGGGGCGATATTACATTGTTCTGAGGTCCATGTACCCAGGCGAATGGCTACCATGCGTGAATGCAAGGACAGCTGCTATCTAGTTCACATACCACGGACAAACCCCCTTCTCCATAAATGCTGAAATCAAAATATCATATTTGACTCTATTGTAGGCATCCTCAAGATCAAGTGCGACCACAACCGTCTCCTGTCTGTTCTGGAACCCCTCATGAACATCAAAAACAAAAGTAGCTGCTTTCCCTGAGTGTGGAGCTTCGACCAGATCCCCTGGTAACTCCTCGCAGCGCCATTCTCCTTAGGCCGTAACGATCTATCTGCGCCTCCGCGCTGTTCACTCGCTCCCAAAGGGCCCTCACAATATCTAGTGAGTGTGGTATTGTAGCTTTATGTATGTACTAGTGTTTGTTCTTTATCGGCTGTAAACTCCGGTGGAAAGTTCTGGTTGTTCATCCAGATCTGGACTTTAGACTTGCACCAGAACTTGGGTGTTACATACTCATCCGTTTTACAGATCTGGCTTTTTTTAACGCACTGTTGATTCCTTGTCTCTCATGTTTCGATTGAAATCCCGAATTAGTCGACTCTTGCGACGTGCTTGCTGGGGAGGCAGTGGGTCTATTCGTGTTTTCCCCATAATGGGGATGCACACGGGATGGAAAACAATAAAAGATAATGGCGCTTACAAACTACTACGTCACGCATGGCTATGGAGGTAACCGATGCTCCAAGAGCGCTACTATGGGCAAAAACACAAGAAGTCATACATATAGCAATCGTATAATATTTTGTCAATATGGTTCCGAAAACAGCAGCAGGTAGTATATGCTCTGAGTGGGTAGAAATCATTCGAAAATCACGCTACACCCCCTTTAATTGGATCTACACACATGACAATGCCTGAACGGGGGTAATGAACGTGTGCACCAGCTGGCAAGCAATGCACCAATGCATACAGTTAGGAGCCTAAACATAGCTTATTTCACCAACGCTAAATGGACTCGGCTGGTGGTTAATGACGAATATCTGAAACTAACACGGTTGTCATGGGAATACAGCTTGGTCCCCTTCGAGGCTGAGATAGAAGACATAACCAACTTTTCATGGGAATAATACGGTCAGTAGCGGTACCCCCCCCCCCCCACCCGTGTGAGTTCCGGGGCCCCATTGTGGGGAAAACAAGAAACTACCAGACTACCAGACCCACTGCCTCCCCAAAAAGCATGGCGTAAGAGTCGACTAATTGGGGAGCTTCCTTTGAAGTCGGAGTGCATCTGCCGGAGAGGCAAGGAACCAACAGTCTGTATTCAAAAGAATGAGATCTGTAAAACTGATGCACACGCAACACTCAGGTTCTGGAGCAGGACTTCAGTTCAGTAGTGGACGATCAACCAGAACTTTCCGCCAGAGTGTACAGCTGGTGAACGCGAAGAAGAAGAAGAAGTAGCGGTAACTCGCAGTTACTGCTGCATTAGCGGATTGCCCGCGCATGGGAATGTCCAAAATACTGTGACGTCGGTTGTGATAACATAAAGTAGTAGTTCTGATGTGGAAAGGCTCCGGTAGACCACGGCCAGCACCCCCCCCCCCCCCCCCAACCACATCCTTTTTTTCCAAGAAGGTGGGTGGGGAGCTGGTCATTGTTTTTTCGTGACGGACTCTTCTCAATAAAAAGTTTCAAGGAGGCTGGGTCACGTGACTTCCGCCGTCCATGTTTGACCTATCCGTGTCTCTGTAGGACAAGTATTGTAGCAGAAATTATGGCAGTCCGGATCTCCAGACCTTTGCTTCTCCCATACAAGGTTGGTACTTGGTTATTTCTGTACTGATACCAGCTCTCCCACTTTACTGAGTTTTGGGCTTATAGGAGACATACAAGTGCTGCGTGTGCACGGACAATGACGACTGCTAAGTCAAGGCGAGTGTGTTAAGTGTTACTTTTGCCAACAAGTCCACTGGTGGTCTCACTGAGCCTCAGTACCTTGTTTGTTGACAAACTTTTATGTTGGTTATATCGTTGTGACGTACCATGCCTTGCGGCTACAGCACACATTTTTTTCTTTTTAAGATCGAACCATGATCCTATGATGAAAGTCCTCTGTCACCTTTGCTTCTCAGTCAGTCAAAATCGGTTTTACCACACTCACCCATCTTGTTTGTTTCTCCTTCCTGTCAAACTACAGCACGACCACCACACATTCACACACAGATCGCTTTCAGACCCTTTCAAATAATTTTCTTGGGAATCACCATGAAATCAGTCTGGGTAATTAAAGAGTCAGTGTCAGTATGGGAACACACAAATTGAGGAATGTTTACTTATCAGATACTACTACTACTAGATTTAATTGCTCGGCTTCACCCAAGATAGTAGATTGATAGTGGAAGAAAGTGGCTCTCCTTGCAATAACGGTCGCTAGTTGGACGGCAGCGACTGCCGCTTCGTCGGAGTTCAGTCCCCTGGCTGCAGTGCAATAATGGAGTGGAAAAGAGGGAACAAAACAAATGACATAGCTAGTGGTAGGGTTTGGGTTACGGTTAGGGTAACACATGTAACGTCCAGTACTTACCCATAATGACGGCCGCTATATCTAATAATTTTGACACAGGAGTTCCAAATAATGGCCGAATATGTACTGCTTGTGGCAGTGGGGCCATTGGAACTGTGCTAAATGTGCCGTGGCCACTAAGTCTTGCGTCGTAAGAACGCGGTCGCTAATGTGAGTTGCAGCGCATGGTCTAGAAGCCATGTTGAATTCACTTTGTTTTGTGATGCGTGCCTTGTCCACTCGGTAATTGCACTGCAGCCAGGGGACTGAGCTCCGACTAAGCGGCCGTCCAAGTAGCGACCGTCATTGCAAGGAGAACCGAAGAAAGTTATTCTCCCATCCTCCTCATCTTGGTCTCCACCATAGCCCCATATGTAGGCCTAGTGGTCTAACAACTAAAACCATGTATTGAATATCCTGTCTTCTACTTCATCTTTATACTTTGTCTCCACCACTGGTGTATCTTTGGTCATTGCCCCTGAGTGCACCCGCGACATCCCCTGTAACACTAACACCAGTATTTAACCATTTATGAGACACAAATATAATGTCTCAGGCACAGATGTGATTTCAAGGAAGATTACAGTGAAATATAGTTTTTAAATTTTTTTTTTTTTTAAACTCTTTGAGCATAGTGGGTTTAGCATCACAGGCCTAAGGGGTAGTAAAGAGAGACATAAAATTGGTGTAGCATGTTTTAATTGGGCTTCTAGGTATGAACCTATATACATATGATGAGTTAATTAGGACTGAGAGTTAAATTACATTTTAAAGGAAAATGATAGGGTTATTCGAAGGGGTATAACTCCAGCAAATTTTGTACTTTTACTGATTGTTGCAATAAATAAAGAAATGCACAGTAACCTGGCTGCCCTATGACTGTTAAATGAAACATTGTAGTCATAATGGCAAATGACATTTTAACCTATGTCATGGTTTGGGAAAAGTTGACAATTCATTTATAATAAAGACAGAAAGGGTTTGTGATTTATAGTATATATGAAACTGCTAATCTGGAAGCACTGAATGAATTGCTTTTAATCCTAACCTTTCATAATCAAATTTAGTTCAGGAAAACTAGCATAAGCAGGCATGTTAAAATAATGAATGGTCCCCCTTGTCCTTTCTTTCTCCTGCCCGGTCCGCCTCTATGTTTTCGTTTCCCCTCTGTCTTCTGTGGTGTATATAAAAATATATAATTTATAACATGCAAACATTACCATCGAAATGTACCGTTTCCGCTGACATACCCAACAACCCTAGCTTTCCTCTTAACCGCCCAGGCCTTTCTGCCTCCCACTGTCCCTACTCTCTGTTAAATGTTAGTGAGAAACGATACAAACCATCATCATTTTATTGATTTTGCTTTTGTTTGTACAAATATATATTTCAACAATAAACACTTTAAAAAAATGAAAAAAAAGCAGACCATGTTGTTATTGACATCCAAGATAAATGAACACAAACAGTGGAAAACCTTCCTAAACTGAACAAAGAACAGTGAGGAGTCTTAAACTTTGCATTGTGTTCAGATGTGTCTGTTGGATTCTGAATGCACTAACCTGTCTGTTTATGGATCAACTATTAGTTGCCTTGTCAGTTTGTGTTAGACAGAAGTTGATTTCGTGTGTATGGCTGTTACAAGTCAGATTGGCTGTAACTTGAGAACAGTGAAAGTAATGCTACATACATGTTCCATTGGGATAGGGGACTGTCCAACAGCAGACATGATAAAACAGCACCAAGAAATGTTTACCAGCATCAATTTTTTTTCATTTACCACAAAGTTACAATCGTCAGTGTTGGTTACATTCTTCTAGTTTTCTCAACCAAATTCTGTGTTTATTTCATAGATAATTATTAGTATATTCTATGAATGATAGATGGGTCATTGGTACTATATTTTTTGGTTACCCCAATGACGTCATGGGACATGGTGGTAAGGTAGGGCTTTTCACATTTCCTGAGCACGTTAAGTTTTCTTTGGCGGGCGTTGCCAACTGGGCTATACAACCATACAATTATTTACCTCGCTTTTTCATAACTTTAATAAATATTTGTTTTGCGATGGTCTTTGGTGACCCCCGTAAAAAGATTGTTTGACACACAAAAAAAGGGGTCGCGACCTGTAGGTTGAGAACAGCTGCCCTAGTTGATCTATCACCTCACATAGTTGGGTCCTAGTTGGTAGATCATCTCACCTAATTGTGCCCTATCTGATTGATCACCTCACCTAACTATGCCAGAGCTGGTCCCTGAGCCTCTCATGGAGTTTAGAGGTTGAGCCTGGTCATCTGTAATGGTCAGGTTGAAGATTTTCTATGGAGATAACTGCTCCAAAAAAAAAGTATTCATCTGATTGTTGAGGATATCTCCTCACAGTGAGAAACATACAATCTTTATTGATACTGCATATTGTTTTTGTGAACGTATCAGCAGTTGCCTGTTCATGGTTGACTTTTCTTGGTTTCAGGGCCGTATGTTCAGTGCTGTGGCCCAACCAGAGCCAAGGTTAACAGCTGATGAAAAGGAGCCAAGAGTAAGTCTTCCATTGTTAGTGGTTGTCCTTGTTTCTGCAGCTAGATGTTTTAGTAGCTTCTAGAGAGAGAACATGTTCTCATTTACACGCACACACCACACACACAGATACACTTTGTCTTTACCAGCTTTTTGCTTATGTCAAGCTACATCTGTGATTTCAGCCCTTACCAGGCCTGTGTGCACTTCATTCACTCTCAGCAATCATAGTGTGAATATATAGTGCTGTAAATGCTTGGTACTTTAAATGTTTAATACTCTGAAAATTTTGTAATGGAAATATTGATTACTTTAAATGTTTCTACTGTAAAAATCTTCTACTGAAAATGTTGAGTACTTCAAATATTTAGTAATGTAAATGTTAAGTACTGTAAAAGTCTTGTACTATACATTTTTAGTGCTGTAAACATAAGATACTGTAAATGGTTAGTTCTATAAATATACTGTTCTGTAAATCGCTAATTATATAAATGAATAGTGTTGCAAATGATAAGTACTGTACAAATAATACTGTTAAAGTACTGTACAAAACATTTTTAATTAGTTTCGTACTAAACATTTTTTATGCTGTACATATATAGTACTACTAAATGTGTAAGTGTTTAGTACTGTAAAATTCTTGTGCAGTGACCATATAGAGCATATTTAACTGTAAAAGATGTGGTACACTTATTAAATCAGTGCTGTAGACAAAAATGGAACAAAAGAGCAAACAAAAATGTAAATGACAAGTGAGCTTTCAAGCATCAGAAAATCTGTGGCAGCCAGCAGAAGTTAAAACTAGTGCCAGACTTAGAATATTTATCCATAACATCAAATCGGTACTGCAGTATGAAGCAGAAACATGGAGAACAATTAAAACAGTGGTTCCCAGCCGGTGTTCCACAGAGCCACAAGGGACTCTGCATAATTTTAAGGGCACTGTGGCCACTTCTGAAAATTAAATAAAGCTTGAATGAAATTGAAAATTAAGAAACAAAAGCTAGAATCTGCTACCACTAGCTCCAAAATTGTTGACAGGCAAGGACATTGAGCTGGTTGTCCATACATTCAAATGTCATTTGTCCATCATGGAACTGAATGTTCTAGTACGGTAGGCCTGAAGAGCATTGCAAGAAAAGTTGCTTCTAGAAGGGATACCATGAGTCAGAATATTTAGGAACCACTGTACTAGCACAGTTACTGATAGAAACTTTCATTCGCTGGTGCCTGTGCAGAATGAAGGGAATTAAACATTGTAACAAAATCACATATGCAGCGCTTAGAGAGGTAGAGAGAAAGTTGAACAGAATCAAGAGGAGAGAAAGAGATGCTGCTGAGGAACAGATGGCTGCTGCTGGGTATGACACACATTGAGAAGACTTGATAATAGTTTAATTAGAATCTCCTTTCACCGGAGCCCAAGAAAAATGAAAATGTCTTGCGGACGTGTACTTTGCACACAGTAGGGAGATTAGAGCCTAGCCAGTTAGCATTCTGGTGTAGACCAAGCTGTATGGCTCGGTGGACAGGCATAAACGGACAGGGAGAACAAAAAGAAGTACTGAGGACACATTGTTAAGGCATAATGTTGTGTAAACACATAATTTTAGACCCTGAAACCTCACTGTTTGGGGTTCTTGGGATATTCCTGCTGCCCCCCCCCCCCCCCCCCCCAACAGGTATGTCATAGGAGGTGACTAATTAGAGGTATTTATGTCCATGTTAGAGTACATTTGCCTGAGAGGCAAATAACCAGCAGTCTGCATGTAACTAAGCCAGATCTGTAAATTAGTGTACATGCAAAACTCAAGTTCTGGAAAAATCTCCAGAAGTGGCTGAACAGCCAGAACGTTCCACTGGAGTTTACAGCTGATGAAGGCCAGGTTTAAGAAAAAGGTCCTGAAACCAGAAAACATAAATATTTATGAATGAATGGATGGATCATGATCTGAGATCACTGCACTCGAAACAATCCCACACATTCTCCATCCCCTTCTTCAGTGACCAGTGAAGAAAGAGTTGACGTGCTAATAGTACCATTTGCAACCTGATTAAAAGTCAGCCTCTGTTTCGCCTTCAATGTTGAATATTTTCCAGAACCCCTCCACATCCCCATTGAATTCATTTTCCTCTCAGTGATTGTATTTCCTATCTGTTCTTTTTGACTGTCCATTTGATCCCATACAGCAGCAGTTCTCAACCTGCGGGTCACAGCCTTTTTTTTTTTTTTTTTTTGGGTCGAGCTACCCTTTCACAAGGGTCACCCTAAGACCATTGGAAAACACATATTCATTGAAGTTATGAAGGAAAATAATTGTTTGCGGGTTGGTGAGTGAACTGTATCAAAGGGTCGCGTCATTAGGACAGTTAAGAGCCACTGCCTTAGAGCCTTCACCACATCCTCTTTATCATAGAGTAACTCCCTGCTTGTTACCTCCCACCCACCCCTGAGTGTCCTGGTCAGATAACCCATGATATGCTCTTGATCTGGGTTTTTAAGTTACGAGTCTGTTACAGTTACAACATATCGGGCTGTGCTGCTGTCAAGCCATCAGAAAGCTGCCGTCACTACATAATATTTCTTCTTTCCATTAATGGGATACCATCGTCTGTTTCAGGCTTACATTAAAAAGCTAAGCAATGGGATGCTGGTAGGAACCATAGAGTCTCAGTCTCCTCTGTCTAGACTGGCAGTAGTGGTCAATGCTGGCTCCAGGTATGAGAGTGGAGACAATCTTGGTGTTGCACATGTCCTCCGACATGCTACAAAACTTGTAAGTCGTGTATAGTCCAGAGTGACTGGTTGGTTTGATTTGAGAGAGGGAGTGAGAGAGAAAGAAGGTCCATTTGTAACAAGTTAGTTTGATGAGAGGGGCAGAGAGAGGCATCCATTCATGATAGGTTGGTTTGATCTGAGAAAGAGAAAGTCCCTTTATGGCTGGTTGGTTTTATCTGAGAGAAAGAGAGGGATAGGGGGAAAAATGGGGTGGGGGCGAGGTGGTAATTTATGAATGCTTGCTTTGATTTGAGAGAGAGAAAGTCCCTTTGTGACTGGTTGGTTTTATCTGAAAATCGGGGAGAGAATGTCCATTTGTGATGTGCTGGTTTGAAGACAGTCCAGTTTGTGACTGGGTGGGTTTGTAGACAGTCGAGTTTGTGTCTGTTTGGTTCGTACAGTTTAGTTCACGACTTGTTGGTTTGTAGACTGTTCAGTTTGCTACTTGTTGGTTTGTAGTCCAGTTTGTAGAAAGATAAGTTTGTGACTGGTTGGTTTGTAGAAAGTTCAGTTTGTGACTTGTTGGTTTCTGTAGAAAGTTCAGTTTATGATCCACATGACTCGGTTGTTTCACATTTACCCCATAGTTCGTTGGGGCACACATTGCAGCATTCACCAGACAAGACACTAGATAGTTGCTCACACATTGCATTATTTAGCATAAGACTAAGTGGTTGGTCACACATTGCAGCATTCACCAGACATGACACTAGATAGTTGCTCACACATTGCATTATTTACCCCAGCATAAGACTAAATGGTTGGTCGCACATTGCAGCATTCACCAGACATAACACTAGATAGTTGCCCACACATTGCATTATTTACCCCAGCATAAGACTAAATGGTTGGTCACACATTAGCATTCACCACACATGAGATTAGCTTGTCTTCATAAATTGCAGCATTCACCACACTTGAGACAAAACAGTTGGTAACACATTGCAAAATTGACCATACATGAGACTGGATGGTTGGTCACACATTGCAGCATTTATTGTACAAAACACTGGGTGCTAATATCGTTTCGGCTTCTCTCTTTCACAGAGAACTGAAAACCTCTCCAACTTGGGAATAACAAGGTCGACTCAGCAACTGGGTGCTGATCTCACGTAAGTATAGCTGCAGTCGAGAACCTTGATCTCATGTCACCTGTGGTTTTGTAGATCCTTGATCTCGTGTTTTCTGTAGTTTGTAGATCCTTGATCTCATGTTACCAGTGGTTTGTAGATCCTGTTCTCATGTTACCTGTGGTTTGTAGATCCTGTCCTCGTTTACCTGTAGTTTGCAAATCCTTGATCTCCTGTCACCTGTAGTTTATAAATCCTTGATTTTATGTTACCTGTGGTTTGTAGATGCTTGACCTCATGTTACAGTTTGTAAACCCTTGACCTCATGTTACAGTTTGTCGATCTGTGACTTCATGCTACAGTTTGTAGACCCTTGACCACATGTTACAGTTTGTAGATCTATGATCTCATGTTACAGTTTGTCAATCTGTGATCTCATGTTACAGTTTGTCGATCTGTGACCTCATGTTACAGTTTGTCAATCTGTGATCTCATGTTACAGTTTGTCAATTTGTGACCTCATGTTACAGTTTGTAGATCTATGACCTCATGTTACAGTTTGTAGATCTATGACCTCATGTTACAGTTTGTCGATCTGTGATCTCATGTTACAGTTTGTCGATTTGTGACCTCATGTTACAGTTTGTAGATATGTTACCTGTGGTTTGTGGATCCTTGATCTCATGTTACCTGTGGTTTGTGGATCCTTGACCTCATGTTACCTGTGGTTTGTTTATCCTTGACCTCATGTTATAGTTTGTCGATCTGTGACCTCATGTTACAGTTTGTCGATCTGTGATCTCATGTTACAGTTTGTCGATTTGTGACCTCATGTTACAGTTTGTAGATATGTTACCTGTGGTTTGTGGATCCTTGATCTCATGTTACCTGTGGTTTGTGGATCCTTGATCTCACGTTACCTGTGGTTTGTAGATCATTGATCTCATGTTACCTGTGGTTTGTGGATCCTTGATCTTATGTTACCTGTGGTTTGTAGATGCTTGACCTCATGTTACAGTTTGTAGACCCTTGACCTCTTGTTACAGTTTGTAGATCTATCACCTTATGTTACAGTTTGTAGATCTGTGACCTCATGTTACAGTTTGTAGACCCTTGACCTCATGTTACAGTTTGTAGATCTGTGACCTCATGTTACATTTGTAGATCTATGATCTCATGTTACAGTTTGTTGATCTGTGACCTCATGTTATTGTATGTAGATCTTTGACCTCATGTTACAGTTTGTAGATCTATGACCTCATGTTACAGTTTGTCGATTTGTGATCTCATGTTACCTGTGGTTTGTGGATCCTTGATCTCATGTTACAGTTTGTCGATATGTGACCTCATGTTACAGTTTGTCGATCTGTGACCTCATGTTACAGTTTGTGGATCCTTGACCTCATGTTACCTGTGGTTTGTGGATCCTTGATCTCATGTTACCTGTGGTTTGTGGATCCTTGATCTCATGTTGCCTGTGGTTTGTGGATCCTTGATTTTATGTTACCTGTGGTTTGTAGATGCTTAACCTCATGTTACAGTTTGTAAATCTGTGATCTCATGTTACCTGTGGTTTGTGGATCCTTGATCTCATGTTACCTGTGGTTTGTAGATCCTTGATCTCATGTTACCTGTGGTTTGTAGATCCTTGATCTCATGTTACCTGTGGTTTGTGGATCGTTGATCTCATGTTACCTGTGGTTTGTAGATGCTTGACCTCATGTTACAGTTTGTAGATCTATGACCTCATGTTACAGTTTGTAGATCTATGACCTCATGTTACAGTTTGTAGATCTATGACCTCATGTTACAGTTTGTAGATCTATGACCTCATGTTACAGTTTGTCGATCTGTGACCTCATGTTACAGTTTGTAGATCTGTGATCTCATGTTAACCTGTAGTTTGTAGGTTCTTGTACTGGAGATACATTATTTGTAGTTTGTAGATATACAGACTAATGCCTGAGATTAATCTGATGGTTGTGTCATTCGGTATTTATCATGCAGCAAAGTAAATAATGCTAACAGTGATACATGTCCTTCCATACTGTTGGCTCTGTGAGAGGACAAACAGTGAAATGTGAAACATTACATACAATACCTTTGAGAGCATAAAGTGACCTAAGCCTGTCATAATGACATTGCCTAGGATAACGGGTACGGTGTGACCAGAATCTCACAGATGCTACAGTACTGAACAAGGCAGCAAATTTGAAAAAAGCACATAAAACCACAAAAAATACTTTTGTGTGTGTTAGCTTACATAATGTGCTCTAGGTAAAGCTGGCATCTGGCTTTCCTGGTCTAGATCAGGAAAGTGTGTAGTTTATCACAGTTTACACAGTTGTCATTCTGACCTGTCACTGACAGTCAGATGCCTTCTCCACATTGAAGGTTGTCTGTAGTAGACCTCCAACACTATTCTCTGGTTTATACTTTCTGGGACTGACATTTAACCGAGTCTTGATGTCCTCTTATTTGTAACGCTAACTAACTCTGGTTCGCTTGCCTTGATGTTTTATCTCCTGTGTATTATTCTATCAGTGTCATGTTTCTTAAAGTGACCAAACTGTACTTGTCTCTTGTTTATTTCTTTCAACAGCTTTTTTTTTTATCCCTCTCTCTTGTATACCCACATCCCCAAAGCCCTACTTTAACTGTCTTTGCTGCTAAATCCTGTTATAAACTGTTCTAGATTTGGATGAATATTTTACCTTCGGATGATTATTCTATCATGGATATGACTTGTAGCACAAACTAGCTGCAGCATTAATCCCAGTTTAACTCAGAAACACCTATAGCACCTGAACCAAAGAGCCATCTCAAAGCAAGCTCACAACCTTCAGAGCACTAGGCCAACACCTGAACCAGTTTGCCCTGGAGAGCCCTGTCAAAGCACGATAATTGTGGATTGTGGCAGTCGCTCACTAGCTGTCTGTTGTCATGTTGGAGGCACCATCTGAATGACTTTTGCTTGCTTTCAGGTGCCAGGGCACACGAGAACATCTCTTCTACAAGGGAGTTGTCACCAGAAACTGTGCGTAAGTAACCCTATTTTTTTTAAATGAAACATTTGTCATTGTCGTTAGATCGGAAAGGTTTTTCCAAACTGTGCCCTCCCTCAGCAGATCTTTCACAGAACATGGCAGCATCCACATTCTTACGATTATGGCTGAAAGAAGTGGTTCAGATGTCATATCTGTATTCTCTACCTCCTGGTTATCACATGTTGGGTGTGTCAGTTGTCATATTTATTACGCCATTGTATCTGTTACACTTGTCATGGTGGTACTGTTCTCGTTGATAGTTGTCTCATGTCTGTTATGCCATTGTATCTGTTGCACTTATCATGGTGGTACGGTTCTCGTCGATAGTTGTCTCATGTCTGTTATGCCATTATATCTGTTACACTTGTCATGGTGATACCGTTCTCATCTAAAGTTGTCATGCCAGTGTGTGATTGAGTCTGTCCAGCTGCCAGATGTTCTGTCACTTGTATTTGTTTGTCAGTCTTGTATCAGTTGCAGGTATAGACACCTGTCTCTGTTTGTCAGTCTTGTATCAGTTGCAAATATAGACACCTGTCTGTGTTTGTCAGTTTGCATCAGTTGCAAATATAGACGCCTGTCTGTCAGTCTTGTATCAGTTGCAGATCTAGATGCCTGTCTGTCAGTCTTGTATCAGTTGCAGATGTAGACGCCTGTCTGTGTCTGTCAGTCTTGTATCAGTTGCAGGTGTAGACACCAGTCTTGTATCAGTTGCAGATGTAGATGCCTGTCTGTGTCTATCAGTCTTGTATCAGTTGCAGATGTAGACGCCTGTCTGTCAGTCTTGTATTAGTTGCAGGTGTAGACACCAGACTTGTATCAGTTGCATATGTAGATGCCTGTCTGTGTCTGTCAGTCTTGTATCAGTTGCAGATGAAGACGCCTGTCTGTCAGTCTTGTATTAGTTGCAGGTGTAGACCCAGTCTCATATCAGTTGCATATGTAGACGCCTGTCTGTGTCTGTCAGTCTTGTATCAGTTCCAGATGTAGACACCTGTCTGTGTCTGTCAATCTTGTATCAGTTGCAGATGTAGACACCTGTCTGTGTTTGTCAGTCTTGCATCAGTTGCAAATGTAGACGCCTGTCTGTCAGTCTTGTATCAGTTGCAGATCTAGATGCCTGTCTGTCAGTCTTGTATCAGTTGCAGGTGTAGACATCTGTCTGTCAGTCTTGTATTAGTTGCAGGTGTAAACACCAGTCTCGTATCAGTTGCAGATGTAGACACCTGTCTGTCTCTGTCAGTCTTGTATCAGTTGCAGATGTAGGCGCCTCTCTGTAACTACATACAGAGTTGGCAAGACCCATTCAGTGTAGGTGTACTCTATTCTGAGTTTATAGTGTCACTTCCTGAGTGAAGATTTTGCTCTGGGTATATATGCCAAGCTTGTTTATACTGTCATGCTCTGGCATGTATTTGGGGGGGGTGGAGGTCCTCTTTTCAGTCTTTCATTATAGACTGCTATAAGAGCATCTTCACCTCTGTAAAGCTCTAAGAGTGGCATCAGGTTCCCTGCTGGTTTATCTGCCTTTTCAAGGGATGCCACAGTGAGTGGGTATCCAACAATCATCACAGTTTTGGTGGTTTCTGAGACAGCAAATCTGCCTTCACAATTCAGAAGTCCAGACAGTGTTGATGGGTTTCTGTGATAGCATCTAACACAAGGGGGGTTTATGTATTACTGCATTATGCAACTGTCTGTATCAATACAGAGAATTACTTAGAATAAAAACCAGGTAATTCCATAGTCTTTTATTTATTTGTTTTTTATTCACTTATTATTTTACTGTCAAATGGTATACAAATGTATTGTTTTTGGTCATCTTGTGACAGCGCTAAGGTTGTGGAGATCCTGCGAGAACTCACCACCAAGCAAACATTCAAGGACTGGGAGCTAGAAGAAATACAGGCTGATCCTAATGGTTTAAAACTTGATCTCTCTGTTTTGAAAACACGCCCTGACATCCGTAAGTTTTACACCTGCTGTTGGACAATCTGTACATTGCTAGGCTTAGTGTTAATGCCATAACTCATGTATACATGACACGACTTGGCTAAAAGTGATGATAATTGTGAATGTATTAAAAGACAACCGTTGATCAAGTGAAGACCAATCAGGTTGGGGAGGTTTTCAGCTAACAGATAGTCCATGATCATACTCTGATGTTATTGTTGCCAGTCAGTCTTTTTGCTGCCTGCCAGGACCTCAGTGGCCATACTGCAGTCAGTGTTTTTGCTGCCTGCCAGAGACCTCAGTGGCCATACTGCAGTCAGTGTTATTGCTGCCTGCCAGAGACCTCAGTGGTCATACTCCAGTCAGTGTTATTGCTGTCTGCCATTGACCTCAGTGGTCATACTCCAGTCAGTGTTATTGCTGCCTGCCAGGGACCTCAGTGGTCATACTCCAGTCAGTGTTATTGCTGTCTGCCATTGACCTCAGTGGTCATACTCCAGTCAGTGTTATTGCTGTCTGCCATTGACCTCAGTGGTAATACTCCAGTCAGTGTTATTGCTGTCTGCCATTGACCTCAGTGGTCATACTCCAGTCAGTGTTATTGCTGCCTGCCATTGACCTCAGTGATCATACTCCAGTCAGTGTTATTGCTGTCTGCCAGGGACCTCAGTGGTCATACTCCAGTCAGTGTTATTGCTGTCTGCCATTGACCTCAGTGATCATACTCCAGTCAGTGTTATTGCTGCCTGCCATTGACCTCAGTGATCATACTCCAGTCAGTGTTATTGCTGCCTGCCAGGGACCTCAGTGGTCATACTCCAGTCAGTGTTATTGCTGCCTGCCATTGACCTCAGTGGTCATACTCCAGTCAGTGTTATTGCTGCCTGCCAGAGACCTCAGTGGTCATACTCCAGTCAGTGTTATTGCTGCCTGCCATTGACCTCAGTGATCATACTCCAGTCAGTGTTATTGCTGCCTGCCATTGACCTCAGTGGTCATACTCCAGTCAGTGTTATTGCTGCCTGCCAGAGATCTCAGTGGTCATACTCCAGTCAGTGTTATTGCTGTCTGCCAGGGACCTCAGTGATCATACTCCAGTCAGTGTTATTGCTGCCTGCCAGAGACCTCAGTGGTCATACTCCAGTCAGTGTTATTGCTGTCTGCCATTGACCTTAGTGGTCATACTCCAGTCAGTGTTATTGCTGCCTGCCAGGGACCTCAGTGGTCATACTCTAGTCAGTGTTATTGCTGTCTGCCAGGGACCTCAGTGGTCATACTACAGTCAGTGTTATTGCTGTCTGCCATTGACCTCAGTGGTCATAATCCAGTCAGAGGTTAATGAAAAGAAACTATTCATTTGGCTATAGGATGTAAAATATGATTTGCTGAGTTGTTGTGTAGTCTGGACACAGGGCTGGTTGTTTCTCTGTGATCAGTACCTGGTTGCGGGCAAGGAGACACAACAAACTGTGTCTTTGCTTGTTGGCTTAGGCAGAGTCTGCTGACATATTATTTCTTTGGCTTATATCATTCTGGTGATGTCTGAACTTGTTGAATCCACTTGTGTCAGGACTGTTCTCGTGGTCGGCTAGTATCAGCCCAACATCATTTATCTGTCCCTGCCTGTCAGAGCTTTCATACTGTCATGCTCAGCTGTCCTCGTTGTAGACCTTCACTGTCCAGTATGGACATAAATGGACATTCACTCTCCCATATGGACATAGTGTGGACATGGGCTTTCAGGTATATCGTAAGGGCAATTGTAAGGGCCTTCATTTTTCTTATTCTCCTTTTTCTTAGCTTTCCCTGGCAGTGAACTCCAAAGGAAAGCTCTGGTTGTTTGTCCACTTCTGGACTTTGGTCTTGTTCCAGAACTTGAGTTTTGCTCATCATTTTTACACAGCTGGCTTGTTTGTATGCAGACTAACATGCATGTTTGTGGGAGGCAGTAAGTTTGGTTTCTCCCCACCCCCACCCCCTGAACGAGGGGGCATTTTTTATTCAGTATCTGTATTCCCACAGCTGTTTTGCTATCATTTAATTGGCAGCAATAAGAGGTATTCTGTTGTGCTGGGTCACACCTGTTCACCCAGTATTGTTTTATATTACCTATATGTGATTAGTCACACCTCTCATCTCAGTGTTGTATCATATTGCTCATGTATGGTCAGTCGCATCTGTTATCTCAGCATTGTATAATATTGCTCATGTACATCTCAGTATTGGCTATTGTGTAATATTGCCCATATGTGGTCAGCCAAACCTGTCACACCTGTGTTGTGCTCACCTGGTGCTGTCTGTGTCTGGCAGGTGTGATTGAGCTGCTGCATGCTGCAGGTTTTCGAGACACCCTGGGCAGATCTCTGTATGCACCAGAGTTTATGATTGGCAAATATACCCATGACCAGGTAAGTCTGCTTCCTCCATTTACTGCTGGATCACTGCAAGCGTATCTGATTTTTTTTTTTTTCTTCCTCTGCAACGTTCATATATTCTCTGTTAGGTTGCAACATTCACACCTTCTCTTTGAAGCTAAAATATTTGCACCTTCTCTAGGAGGCTGCAACATTCACACTTCTCTTAGAAGCTGAAACATCTACACCTCTAGGAGACTGCAACATTCACATATTCTCTAAAAGCATGCAGCACTCACACATTCTCTAGGAGACTGCAACATTCACACATTCTCTGAGAGCCTGCAACATTCCCATCTTCTCTAGGAGACTGCAACATTCACACCTTCTCTAGGAGACTGCAACATTCACACCTTCTCTGTGAGACTGCAGCATTCACTCTCTCTAGAAGGCTGCAAAGTTTACGCCTTTATATGATGCTAGACACATTCTTTTATAGACTAGTTGGCATTTGGTCGTTGATCTGTTCAGCACCACTCAGGCTGCCTTTACTTCCCAAGGCATTACATAGTACGATTTTTAGACTTGTCAGACTGGGTACAAGGGTCGTTATGGGGATTTGAACCCAAGATCTTTGGGCTGGCAAGGGAACGTAGATGTATCTTGTAGGAATCAAATGTATTTGTGTCATTTAGAAAGCCAGAATGTATACGGAATCTGGAATGGAGATGCGTCCTGTAAGAATCTGAACTGTAGATGTGCCCTGAAGGAAGCAGGAATGTAGATGTGTAGGAAGCTAGAATGTAGATGTATATGAATCTGGAATGCACTCATAGATGTGTAGGAGCTGGAGTGTAGATGTTTTATGCAGGAAACTTGAATGTGGATGTGTAGGAACTGGAATCCGAGATTTGTCCTGTTGGAAGGTTGCTAGTTTGCTGATCTTTTTGTCGCCAGCTGCTTCACTACGTGAAGACCTACTTCAGCAGTGGACGTATTGCTCTCTGTGGTGTTGGCATCCATCAGATGAACTGGAGCAGCTGGCCAGTGAGTTTGAGCCCTACAGCTCTATTGGAGTTCCACAGACCAATGCCACATTTTATGGAGGTTAGTATTCTCAAAACACATCTCATACACTGCATATTCATTCAAACCCTGTGCTGCCAATGTCATACGTAGTCACTCGCAACAAACAAGAAACATAAAAAAATTGGTAACCATGCAAATTTGATGTCTGAGAAGGGCTGCAGTAGTGACCAGAAAAGATAAAATCAGGAATGTGGTCATAAGGGGGAAAAATCACCACAAAACCAATTCTAGATTGCATTTAAAGACAGCAAATCAAATGATTTGTAAACACTCAGAGAGGATGCCTTGTGGCGCCATACTATTCAAGGCATACATCAAAAGAGATGGTCGGAGAGCACGATGTGTCTGTGGTCGAGGAAGCAAGAAGCAGAATCTTATATCTCCCTCGGCACCTAAATCGGCAAAAGAGGAAATGATGAAGAAATAAAAAGAAGTATTCTAACATTCTGATATATCTCCCTAGGCACCTAAATCGTCAAAAGAGGAAATGAAGAAGAAGAAAAAAGAAGTATTCTAAAATTTTGATCTTTGTGTGTGTTTTACGTTTTACATTTCTTTGCTGCATGTTTTTTCCCTTACACCTGTGTATGTGTACTTTCACTCACATATCTTTGTGTGTGCCTTTATATTTGATTAGATGTTTCCTGACATGTGTGAATGAGACAAACATACCTTTGAGGGACAAAGTATTTAGATCTGTGGCACCAGTCAGATGCTGGTGTGTACAGTTGTACTTACAGGATCTGTAGCACACTTGTGTTTACTGTTGTACTTATAGGATCTATAGTTCCAACTAGGTGCTTGTGTGTACTTTTGTACTTAAGGGATATATAGCCAGGAATCCTGTGCTGGGTGTCATCCCATTGTGAAGTATCTGGATATAAAATGGGATAATATAATCTGAGGGGGGGGGGGTGGAAAAAAGATTGCAATCTCAAAATTTTAACAGCACGAGCTATCAGGACTGTCGGACAGGTACTACAGAAGCTAAGTGTTTATCACTACCACACCCCCCCCTCCCTCCCCGTTTCACCAGTGTGGACAGATCACCACTCTCTTGATCAGCCGATACAGGTCACCACCTGACTTGATCAGTATGTTTATATCATGTATGTATTGTCTGTACATCATGATACTGTTTCATCTCTTGAATGTGATACAGTCAGTTTATCACTCCTCTCAACTGTTCATAGGATAGTTGACTGAATGATACAGTATCTCAGCGATAGTTGACTGAATTATACTGACTCTCACTGATAACTGACTGAATTTTACTGTCTGTCAATGATACAGGAGAGATACGAGAAAATACTGGTGGCCCACTTTCCTATGTTGCATTTGCATATGGAGGACCAAGGTGAGTGTTGTCGCCATTGACCATTGGTTAACGTATTTGTGTGTGTCATCTTTGGTTGGTGTTTGTGTGTGGGTCATCATTGTTTAACATGTCTATGTGGGTCATCCTTTGTTGACATTTGTGTGTAGGTCATCATTGGTTGACATGTGAGTGTGGGTCATCATTTGTTGACATTTGTGTGTAGGTCATCATTGGTTGACATGTGAGTGTGGGTCATCATTGGTTGACATGGGTGTGTGGGTCATCATTTGTTGACATGGGTGTGTGGGTCATCATTGGTTGACATGTATGTGTGGTTTTCCACTTGTTGAATATGGCTAATATGTGTTGCCTTTGACCCCTGAGAATAACTGTCTTTAGCAGTCTGTAAAGAAAGCGGAAACATTCTTACAAACAGGTCACTGTTCCTCTGCCAGTAAAAAGCAAATAAAATTGCCCCTACTGTCCCATTTAAAAAACTGCTGAACAAACAATTTATCCCATCACAATCCAGAAATATATGCAAGCAGTAAATGCATAAGGCAGTTGCTAGAGGCACCAGGGCCAACTGTCACCACCAGAAATGCAGTTTGTCATTGATATAGTCACTATAAGGCCTTACAAACACAGAATTATTACATAAGGTGTTCTGCCAGCATACATATAAACCAGCTTCTTGCCATATTGAATACAATGATACAACCACTGTGCAAATGAAAGGTATCCAACATTCAAAACACAGCATGCAGTGCTACACCAGGCACTTCACTCAGTAGCTTAAGGCAGTGAAAATGTAGACTTCTTTCCATCCAGATGTCTAAACTGCATTAGCAAAGTGTTGTCAAGAACAAAAATAACCCTGAAGCTTAACATTCTACCATGTTTATCCACCACATTGGGTGGAAGTCTGCACACTGAATGTCCTCATAGCCTTCGCGAAATCGGTTTTTGAAGTATTTGTTAATCTGCCTTGTTACCGAACACCTTACTGTCTTCAATCAATGTTTAACCTGAAATCTAACACTAATGTTAACCTTGTCATCGACATACTTGTGCACTGAGCTAGAGTGACCAGTACCTTGCCCAATCCCGGTGCTTATGTATACACAAATATTTCCAGTGTTGGTCAGTTCAGCAAGGACTCCCTGGCCTTGGAAGTCTTGAAGCAGGTCCTTGGAGTGGGGCCACATGTCAAATACAGTACTGGAACTGTAGCTTCCAATCTTGGCAAGTTAGTCGCCAGTGTCACTTCTTCACCATTTGCTGTAAGTACCTCTGCTGATATATACATTTATTTTGGTTTCTATCAGAATCCTGTCTCATGTTTGCTTTTATACAGTCATTGTTCTTAAGTCCTACTAATTTTAAATCTTCACTTCTATCTCCTCCTACTTTTACTATCATTACTTGTATGTGTGGCAACGAAAGAAGAAGAAGAAGATGTGTGGCAACTTTTAGCCATTAATATTATCTTCTGTGTAACTTAAATAATTATTTCTCTGATCAGCTTTAACTTGCGCAACTGTTACACTTATCTGCTATAATTTTTACAGTCATTAGTACTACATCATCATTAAATACATTTCTGACTGGCGTAGTAGATGGTCATGCTTATCTAAATTTTGCAGTGCCCAGCAGCTTGTATCAGTTTGTGCCCCGATACCCTTCTCAGCCTTGACAGCAACAGGTTCAAAATCGTGTCTTGTTTTCTTCTCTTTCCATAATTCTCTCCAGGTGTCTCATGTTCCAGTTTTTCACTTCTCCTAAAGTGGCCGTAAAATGATAAGTTTCGTTTCTGATGTTTTTATTAGTTGTCTTCACATCTTAGCCTCTGTCAGAACATTTTGATGACACATCATTTTTGACTGTCAAACTAAATGTAAGCATTCCTTTTTTTAAAACCCTTTTTCTTGTTGTCCCTGGTGATGGTTGTGACTGCATGTGCCATTGTCTGCTGCTTCCATTAGTTACAGGTGCTGGTGTACTTGTGTGTGAGGTCTGTGTTTGACATTCTTGTGTTCAATGTTGTCATGTGCCAGGTGACATTCTTGAGTGCAGTGTTGCCAGGTGACATTTTCTGTGTCTTGATGTGATTAACTGATCCCCGCTCCCTGTCCCGTTATTGCAGATCTCCAGCATCGGGGCCAGTTACTCGGATGCCGGTCTTCTGGGCCTTTCCCTGGTTGCTCCAAACTCCGAGATAGACAAGGTATTGTAGATTTCTGGCTCTGTTATGGATCATTTTATAGTTATTTCACAGTTTAGTAGTTTATAGATGTCTGATTTTATTTTGAAAAAGTTTATAACAGTAAAACCTTGTTATCGCAAACTTGCTTAAGGCCATTTGCGGGTGTTCAAAACATCAAATTTCTTTCAGGTCGACAATTTTTGGATAAGTTCGTTTTACACACCTTAGGATGTCTTCTGGCAGATTCAATATTTGTTTTTGTCAAAAATATGTTATTTTAATGCAGTATTAACATTTTACTGAGCTAACCCTAGTGTGAATTATTTGTTTATTGAAATTTGTTACAAAATTAGCAATGTTTCGCCCTTGGCAGTGCTTTATGCACATGGAGATGGCTGTATGTATTATATATCATTGAAACCAGAATATTGTCCCCTGCATTATTTGGCGGGAATCACGAGGATTTTTACGTTTTCCATTCACCGACAATTCATTGACCCCTATAACTGTCTGGAAACTTCCATATATGGGTGTAAACACGATCTCAGTCACGACGGGCAATTCCTGCTGGCTGAAACTGATCACTTGGGTGTCCGATTCTCAAAGATGGCCGCTGTGGTCGATTGTTTACCCAAAAATGGCATGACAGCTGTGAATAAAAAAAAAATGCCTCATTCCAAGAAATTTAAACTCCACTTATCTGATCAACGTAAAAAATCTCAAAGTCTACAATTGGCTAATGCTCATAAGCAAAGAAAGGTCTACCAGAGCGTCGTTAATGTTACAGAACATTCAGAATGTCGCGCATGTGACATGCTTGTTGATGTTCCTAGCGTCGCTGGGATTTTGGCAATCAGTGATTCTGTAGCATCATGTTTTAGTTATAGTTCTCAAAGTTGTGGAAGTGACACAGTTCTTGCAGAACAAATCCCAAGCCAGTTTAAGAGAGATATGTATGAATATATGATCTCCTGTAGCAGCATGTTTGTTTCTGATGATAATAGTGGACATTACAAATTGGAGAGAAGAGTAGTTGATTTTGCCTTTAAAAGTACACTCACTTAACGTGATCACAGTTTTGTCCCCAGGAGGCATGTAAAATTATTTGTCCTCGGTTAATAAAAAAAAAAAATTTTAATGGCCGCTTGATTTTTCAACACTGAAATTTGTTTTAACAAGATATTATTGTAGTTACATCCTAGTTTAGGATTGGTAGATTTCTGGCTGTATTTTATGGACAAGTTTAAAGTATTGTTGCAGATAAGGTATTTAATTACTTTTATAGATGTGCTGTATGTACATTGACAGGACAACATTTTAGAACACTTGATACCTTCCCTGTGTGGGTCCCCAGCCGTAAAGAAGGGGGGGGGTGTAAATATAGCTATGGCCACTTAACAGACGTGTCATAAATGGTAGCCAGTTAGAGGTTTTCTTCTTTTTCTTTGTGTTTACCGGCTGTAAACTCCAGCTAAAAGTTCTGGTTGTTTATACTTATTTGAACTTTGGTCTTCTTCCAGAACCTGAGTGTTGCGAGCACATATCTTTTCCAGATCTCCCTAATATTTTTATTCAGACTGTTGGTTCATTGCCTCTCAGGCATATGCACTCTGACTTTGAAAGCAGCTCCCAATTAGTCAGCTCTTTTGACCTGCTCATTGTGGAGGCAGTGGGTCTGTTCTTGTTTTCTTAACGATGGGACCCCAGAACCTACATGAGGAGAAGGCTTACTGAAATCTGATATTACTTGGGCACCCTCACAACAGCAGAGGGAAGATGTATTATTTTTCTTTTCGTTCATCCGAATGAGGCCATTGACACATCTAGCATACGTGTGCATCGGCAAACGGTTCACTGTTACTGCTGTATCACGTTTGTTGATGGTTTTTCTGTCGCAACAATAAGCACCTGACCCAGCCGTGGAAGATCTGTTGTAAACTTAACAAAACATTTGTGCTCAGTTAGTCACTGTTGTCTTCGACACACATTTGTTAGCATACTGTCTGCATTCTTCGTTGACTGTCCACTGCTTGACATCCTTCAAATGAAACTGAGTTGCCTCTCTTTGAGCTTCTTTGTGCATATTTTGGATCAATCCTGCCATTTTTTTCAACAGTCAGAAACAGAGCCTATTCATCATGGGGCGATAAGCATGTGCTCTTTTATTTGTTGGTTAGCACTTATCGCATGACTGTGACATGATTGTGTAGACCGTTACAGTTTCAAATGACTGCTCCTTATACATGAATACTTGTAACTCTGGTATTAACTGCAGGCGTTATATACACACATGCATACACATACACACATGCAACCCCAGTGTTGCCTGACTATATATCAGTGGTTCTCAACCTATGGGCCACGAGACCCTTTTGTGGGTCCAACGACCCTTTCACAGAAGGTCGTCAAAGACCATAGGAAAACACATTCACTGAAATTATCTTCTTCTTCTTCACGTTCACCAGCTGTACACTCTGGCGGAAAGTTCTGGTTGTTCGTCCACTACTGAACTGCAGTCCTGCTCCAGAACCTGAGTGTTGCGTGTGCATCAGTTTTACAAATCTCATTCTCTTGAATACAGACTGTTGGTTCCTTGCCTCTCCGGCAGATGCACTCCGACTTCAAAGGAAGCTCCCCAATTAGTCGACTCTTACGACATGCTTTTGGGTAGGCAGTGGGTCTATTCTTGTTTTCCCCTACAATGGGGGCCCCGGAACCCACACGGGGGGACTGAAATTATGAAGTAGCAACAAAAATAATTGTATGGTTGGGTGTTGCCGCAACATGAGGAAATGTAGAGGGTCATCGCATTAGGAAGGTTAAGAGCCACTACTATATATTATATATACCTGTAACCCTGGTGTTACCTACAGACGACTGTTAAGAAGACTTGCATTTCATTGTCTATCCCATAGGTGGTTCGTACAGCTGTCAGCAGCTTGAGGTCAGTGCTGACTTCTGGAGTCTCAGACCAAGATGTGCAGAAAGCCAAGTGGGTCCAGCTTTATACATACTGTTGTTTGTTATTGTTGTTGTTATGTGTGTGGTGACCACACATGGCAGGTCATGTCTGCTGAGGTCAGTGTTATGTTTGAGATAAGCCGTTTGCTGGGTTCAGTATCATGTCTGAGGTAGAACTTTTTCTGGGGGTCAGTGTCATGTCTGAGATAAAACATTTGCTGGGGTCAATGCTGTGTTTGAGATAGGACATTTGCTGGAGTCAGTATCATGTCAGAGATAGAAAATTTGCTTTGTTCAGTGTCGTGTCTGAAATAGGACATTTGCTGGAGTCACTGTCATGTCTGAGATAGGATATTTGCTGGGGTCAGTGTCTTATCTGAGATAGAACATTTGCTTGGAGTCATTGTCATGATTGATCTTTTGTCATTTCTTGTGTGTGATCAAGTGACATGACTGATCTGTTTATTATCAGTACTTGTGTGGGAACAGCTGACATGACTGATCCACTGGCACAATTGTTCTGTTCCTGTTCCCAGAACCAAGCTGAAGTCAGAGATCGCCATGTTGTTCCTGGAGCACCCGGACAACCTCTTGTCCTGGCTGGGGGAGCAGACTCTCAACAGTGATCACATCTTGACTCCCCAGGAGGTCTACAGACTGGTGGATCCCATCACAACCGGCGACATCAACAGCGTAAGTTTGCCCTAGCTTTCTTGTTTTGCTGTCCTCTCCGGACTTACATGCCATGTAGTTTGTGAGATTATTGAATATTGATGCCAGTTTTTGAGGGAGGTTACTTGATGTTGATTACAGGTTGTTGGGGGATATTATCGGATGTTAGTGCGAGTTTGTGGGGGAGAGATTATTGGATATTAATGCCAGTTTTTTGGGGGGAAGGGGGGGGGGGAGATTACTGGATATTAATGCCAGTTTGTTTGGGAGATCACTGAATGTAGAGAGAGCTACCGGTCAAAATGCATGCTAGGCATGTTAGCTGTTTTGAGTCGCAGCAAATTTTTGCTTCTGCCAGACGGTGGCCATCGCATTTTTGCTCTATTTGTAGACTAAAAGGATATAGTTTCGTCGCCCAGCTATTAAGTTGAGTACATGGCACGATACTTTGAGCTGCATATTTCATTGGGAATGTTTTTGACTGACCAACCTGGTGATGTGAATTATGGATTCAGAAAATGGCGTGTGACCTATCATCGCAATATTGGTGTTGCCTTTGTGTGATTAAAATGTATCGCGTGTGCAGCTGCTGATCTGTTTTTAACTCCTGCTACCATTGATGATGAACTGTATTTCTAATATCGGACTGTTTGTGTTAGCATTTCTGATGGCTACCGTATACTTTTAATGCCTGTGTGTGCTAGTGCATATGCTAAGACAGCAGTCTGTACATCTTTCTGCAAAGGACTGATGAACATTCTGTTGTTTTTCGTTCGCACAGGAGCGGAGCAACTATGTGGTGACCCGTTTGCTATAAATCTGAAACTGAGATTACCAAGATTACTGAATGTATTGGAATGACAATTTGGGGGAAGATTACTGTGCTTAGTATATGCTATGCAGAGGTCAACGCTTCATCGGTTGAAAATTCAGACGAAGCAGATTACTATACAGACCTGATCCGTTATACGCCAAAGAAGAAGCGCATGGGCATTTACAGCACGCTCAGCGGGCAGACAGAACAGTCAAAGAAGCCAAACGGCGCCTTTCATGACAACCAGCAGCATGACGATGGAGGATGATGCAGTGACGCAAGCGTTGCCTGGCTTGAAACAAAAAAATACTACACCGCATATGTATCTCAGTGATTCAATGAGTATGATCCGGAGGGTTTCAGGAGGTTCAGTGCGAAGACAATGGCTTGAATCATTTCAGAAGTCCACTGTGCGTGGAGTCACCTTTATTTTTTGTTCCGGGACAGCCGTCGATGGAAATGAAAGAGCTGACAGGTTGGCTGGATCCGCTATCACTACCGACGGTCGGCCTATGGATCATGCTGATATTATCAATGCCCTCAGAGAAATGGGAAGGATAGAGGACTTTGGTGGCAGTGAATCCACATCACTCGCCAGAATGGCAGACTTGGGAATTAAGATCGGCACAGCAAAAAACGAGACGCACACCGGACACGTCAGAAGACTTGTTAATCAACATAGGACTGGTACTATTAGCCATCGGACGTTGGGGTTCATACTGAGGGGAGGATCTGAGCACCTATGGACATGTCCGGAGTGCAATGAGGATAACCCAACTAACTAACTAACTAACTAACTAATATGCTAGTTTGTTGGAGATTACTGGTAATGGTATAAAGACAGTTCATGTGGACATTTTTGTAGTTTTTAAAATTTCATATTGTAGTGAGATTGTAGAGTCATGCAGCATCAGGTCGTGGGGAGATGAAGGGGTTAGTACAATATCAGATTGCTGGGGGTTAAATTAATTTCAGGGTGTGGGGAGATTACCAGATTCAAAGACAGTATGTGGGGGAGAACACTGAGCTTAGTACAGTTTCAGGTTGTAGGGAGATTGCTGGTGGTCACTACTATGTTAGGTAGTGGGGAGATTGCTTGGGTTCGGACAGTAATATTTATATTGGGTTACCAGTGACAGTAAAGCTTTGTGCTTGTTTGTTTCAGGCTGCCAAGAAATTGGCCACATCAAAACCTGCTTTGGCTGTGACCGGAAACACTAACAATGTCCCATACCTGGACAGGCTGGTCTCCTAAACTGCCAGCCTAGACACTAGTTACCTTCAGTTTAATCTAGACTGACTTTTGTTTGTGTGAGAGATGTCTGTCACTTTGATTGGACAGACCAGTGTGTGAAAGTGTTATATACTTGTGTAGAGTTTTATTCACATTTTATGCCCCCTGACTGAAGGTGGTTGTATTTCTGTCAGTGGAACCTGACACAGAATACATGTTGATGATTCTACCTGACTGGATTCTGTGATTATTGGTGTTGTTTGTGTGTCATGCTGACAGTTTCTCCTGCCACATCTCAGATAGGTGTTGATACCTGTGCCTAGACAGATATGCTAGTTCCCCCCCACACATGTGATCACGAGGCAAGTGTGCTAGTTCCTCCACCACCACCCAACAAACATGACCACCAGGCAAATATGCTAGCGCCCACAGACATGACCACCAGGCAAACGGCTAGCCCCTGCACATAGGCAGCATAAGAATAAAATCAGTGAGAATACACTTCTTATCAGGGTGAAATCTGTGAACATACACCTGACCTCAAAGTCAAATCTGTGAACATGCACCTGACTTCAAAGTCAAATCTGTGAACATGCACCTGACCTCAAAGTCAAATCTGTGAACATGCACCTGACTTCAAAGTCAAATCTGTGAACATGCACCTGACCTCAAAGTCAAATCTGTGAACATACACCTCACGTCAAAGTCGAATCCACAAAAATAAAAATGAAGTATTTACAGTCTTCCAGTATCTGGGTAACATTTCACAAGATAACGTATTACAGGAGACACTGAAGGGGCAGAAGACAGGACAGATGGATAGTATTTGGGTTTGACCATGTGATACCATTGCTGAAACATGATCTCGCTGGCACACAAGTTATCAGTAGCATTTTTTCCTCTGTTGCTAGCATGTCCACTCATGAGCACTGTAGATCGCGAGACAGCGTGCATTGGAGCAGGTCAACCAGTCCAAATACCTTGGAGTTGTAACAAACCCAAATGGATTAAGACAGCTGACTACTCAAAAGCAGCTGCTGGGAGATTTTTCCAGGCCATTAACCGAGGGTTTTCTTAGCAAAGGAGAAGTTGGCAAGAGGACGAAAATGGTTGCTTATCGCTTTACCTATGTGCCAGTCCTGATTGATGGGTGTGTCATGGGCAATGACAACAGCTCATGGAAGCCAGCTTCAGTCCTCATAAATGAGGCATCTGAGAAAGATGGTCTAATGACAAGAGGGGACAAAGTTTGCAGTCAGATAGTACGTCAAGATTTTGAAACCTGTGTCCATGTTGCACTGTGTCATAGGCAAACATGCCTTCATAAGCACACAAAAGAATATGCAGCTACACAAGGATAACTAAAAAAAAAATTCCTGCATCTTTGTACATATGGAAACGAGTGTGTTAGTTAATATCCCTTCTTCCACCAAAAAACTAACCCTACATGTTTTACACATCACACGAGATTTGTCTTATGAGTTCAAACCATCATGGCGCCAGATTTTAAATTCCTTCTGCATAGCTGAAAATTGTAGGCACTTTTATTTTTTTTTTAACCATTATGTCAACCACTGCTTTACACTGCATTGCACACACTAAAATAATGCTGTTAGAATAAGGAAGATTCACAGTGGATTTAATTACTCGCTTCAAAATGGAATTAAAATCTAGATCATTGTTGCCGAGACCTAGATGAAACGGTATGCACTGGAAAACATACTACAATGAAAATTTGCATAAAACTTTCAGTCATTTAAAATATTTAAAGCTGTGAAATCTAGTAAGGTGTGCAGACATAAGTGTATGTTCTATTCTCGAGCTTATTCCTAGACTGTTTTTGGGGGGGTTTAAATAGGGGACTCCTGATAAAACTGGAATGTATGTCTACCTACTGGATCTGCTTGAGCATTTTTATTCAATCATTGAGTTGTTTGTCACAACCAATGACCACCACTGGTTTCATTCGCTAAATACAATGAGGTTGTGAGTATGTAGGTGACTTAGAAGGCTGTTCTTGGCCCGGAATGTTTTTGTGCAATATGGGTAAGGGCTTGAGCAACTGAGGATCTTTCTAAATTTGTCAGTCAGCTGTTGAAACTATTAATACAAATGCAAGGTCTGACAATTAAGTAATGAGACCAGTAACAAATTGTATGTCTGTCTCGCCTTTCACTGAGTGTGAAGCGTTGACCGGATCCCCTAGTCACTCTTTGCTGCACCATTCACTTCATATCATGAGATTCTGTTTGTGCTTCTGCACTATTTACCCACTCAAACGGCCCTTACAACGCCTAGCTTGAGATGCATCAATTAACCACCAAGAAGTACCAAACCATCCAGTCTGCTGTCTGCATTTCCCAGCATGCCCTAAAGAAAATATCCAAAGGTCGCTAACTAACCGGGACCTCTGAAGCCATTCTTGCCACTGTGTACGAAGCATACAACACGGCTCTGTGAGTGGCTTGCATCACTTGATAAGACTCAGATCAGGAGCATGTCATGGATTTTCTGCCCAGGATATTCACGTGTGTGGGTTAATGAGCAGGCTGCTGCTACTCCTCTGCATGGTGAGCTACTTTATGATAGAGCGGACATGGTGAAGGCTCTCTAGGAACAAATACACAGTGCAATAGAAGACAGACAGAGAATCTGTATATGAAATAATACTTCAAAGGGGATGAGTAGAGGTTCTAAAAGATTATCAACACTCGGTTGCTACTGGTACTATTAGCATTTCGACTCTTTGTTGGCTACAGAGGAACGAGGTGGAGCACATGTGGTTCGGTGTTGTCGATTCTTGATTTATTCATTCTGTGAGTCAGTCACAATCACGCATGTGTGCAGCTGATTCTCAATCCAGCAGAAGACTGCAGTGACTGCATCCACCTCCAAACTAGATGATAGTGTATTATATGCCAAACTTTGTTGCACTAAGCAACGTCCATTCTTTTGCTATGAATTCTTATGTACTTCTGCCTCTGAACACACAGCCATTTGTATCGATAAACACATCATCTAGGCAGGAATTTTCATGAATCTTTTGTTGAACTTCTGATTCTGCAGCGTCTGGTGGACAGTCTCTACACTCACGGCCCAGTGACAAGTCTGACTTGTTCTGACACTGGCGGACTCTTTTTCTCGCCCAATAATCAGAAGCCTGCATACATTCAGCTTTATGTGGCGCGGTGATTTATGTCACAGGCGTGAGGGGAAGTTAAATCCAACATGATGTGTATAAGGAGATACTCCGTACGTCACTCGGGCGCCAGTCCTTCACTGTTCTGGTTTTACGGAACCTCACGCAAGACCCCTGCAGCACGTCCTCGTGCGCCACGGATAATGTCTCAAACGAGCATTAACAGAGCTGTCAGGGGATCTCGGAGTTTGGCGGCCACCAGAGGTGATGTGGCCCTCATCAGCCCGCCCCCAAACGCTTGGGTGAAAAAGGTTATCAAAACTCATTAGGAACATGAGTATGCTTGCCAAACGTACAGCTAAAAATCACAACCCTTGGTTAAAAGAATACATCCTCGGTTAACCCTCAGTGTCGTCGTCACCGCGCCGAGGTACACCACAACAGCAACCATCCAGAGGATGGCCATCCATGTACATCCTCGGTTAACCCTTAGTGTCGTCGTCACCGCGCTGAGGTACACCACAACAGCAACAGCCCATTGGCTGGCTAAGCAGGATGTAAAATTATGTCGGGCTAACGGCTCGTCAAAGAAATCTAACGTGCGAAGAAAAAAGAATGTGCCTATTCGTGTGGTCACAAAAGTCCAAAATCCACAGGCTGCTCCCCGCTGACTTCCAGAGGGCGCAGCTCTTGTCGAGCGGGAAGCCTGATACGGTTGTGAGGTTAAGCAGGCATGTGTAGGACGTGACGATTCCTTTGGTGAGCCCAGAACCAGAGCGCCATGTGCCGGCTCTGCATACATGGAAGCCTCCTTGGATGGCGGGGAATGCCCATGATCTGCCCCTGTCTTCCCTTGAGGGCTAACTGTTCCACATGGAGCTGCCCCAAAGGGGTACTCCGGGGGCAATACCTGTGGAGAAGGAGACAAAGTGGACTCCACACAAATCAGGCAACGTCTTGACCCACACAAAACAAGGGCCACAGTCAACCTAGAAATAGGCCTGACGTCTTCCTTCGAAGTCGGAGTACAGCTGCCCATGAGGCAGGGAACATTAAAACGGTTGTACACGCAAAAATCAGGTCCGGGTGAAAGCCAAAAGTCCAAGCGGACGATTAACCGTGACCTTCCGCCGGAATTCACAGCTGGTGAACGCAAAAAAAAAAAAAAATCATCTTTATAAGATGTGTAAGAGATATCCCAGCAGAAGTGTATATGCTATATGGACACACCGCCCCCCCCCCCCCCCCAAACACACACTCACACACATACATACCAAATATGTTCCTATAAATGCTGTTGGTTTTGCCGAGACTGCAAGTTTAAATATTTTTTTTTCAATTTTTTTTTAATTAAGAATCGACATCATAACAATAGGGACACTCCCGTGAGCCGATTCTGCACCATGCGAAGAGTTCCAGTTCCGATGGCACCAGTAACTGTCTGATTGTATATCCGTCTCGCCTTTCCCTTGAGCGTCGGCCAGATCCTCTAGTAAGTGCCGTTCTCCTCAGACCATAATGATATTTTTGTGCCCCGGCACTGTTTACTCGTTCCAAAAATGCCCTCATAACATCTAGCTTGTCATACATCATTTAACTACCACACCTCTCTGCTCGTTTCCAAACACACCGGCATCATCTTGAGAAAATATCCAAAGGATGCTAATTACCAGGGACCCCTGAAGCGATGCTTGTCACTCTGCACGGAGCATGCCTGTCTGCAGCTTTCTCAACATACTCTGCGAGTCAGTTACTATTACGAGATGTGTGTACAGCTGAATCTCAAGCCAGCGGAAGGCGGCAGTGACTGCCTCCATTCTCAAACTAGACAATTTTATTTTTATAAAGGATAACGATAGACATTTGTGTTGAAGCGGAGCAATTATGAGGTGACCGTTTGTAGTTAAGTTCATTTGTTAAACTGTTAATTCTAAACTTCGACTACCCTTTGTCAGTCTTAAAAGCGTTTTCAGTATACCTGTGTGTGTGTGTGAACTCTACCTAGCCTGCCTAGATAATTCACGCTAAGCAATATAATGAAAACAAAAATAATCAAATACGCGCACTGATATCCGCCGGAAAAAAGGGGGGGGGGGGGGGGGGGGGGGGGCTTACATGCTCAGCACATTTGCCTGTTGGCACAGTTGAAAGTTAGTTTTACAGCCTTTAGATGACATGACTGCAGTCGAGCTGATTTGCAGGAAATGCTAAATATATGACGCCGCAAGCCCTAGCATTTATTGACAGCTTGTGATTTTTTTTAAGACAATTTTAGTTCCCTATTTTGCCACTGCAGCTGAAGAATCAAGGTTACTACTGTTGTTAAAATCAGTGCAAAGCTACCAAATCGCAAGGAACAGCCAGGTATTTCGGAGCTGTGAGCAACGCTGGTAACCCCTCAGCCATAGACGCTGATGTGTGTACAGTTAAGACATTCGTATTTCAGTTGTCCAGTCCTTTATTTTTAAAAATAAGACTACAGAACAGAATCAACATGGCTTACTACAAATGAGCAATTAATTGAGTCAAGAATTGACATCACAGCAATCGGGGTATTTGCATGCATGCCCCGTCCTCATCTTCAGCAGCCAGCACCGAGTTCCAATACTAATGGTACCGGTCACAATCTGGTTATATGCCCGTCTTGCTTTTGCTCTGAGTGTAGTGAGCCGGCCAGATCCTATGATAACACCCAGATGCCTCTTTCTCTCAAGGCCGCAATAATTTGCTACAAATAATGAGAGCAACATTATACCAACGAAGATGAGATATCTTAGGAGAGATGTGGGGTAAAAAGAAGAGATAACATTACAAATGAAGAAATTAGAAGATCTCTTGGACTGACACAATTCATAAATGTAAGAGCAAATATGAGATGGTTTGGCCATCTGGCGAGAACGCCCTAGTCTCATCGGCCACAGAGAGACCGCTGAGGATATCTAATGGGCACAAGGAAAGGGGAAGACCAAGCAGTGTATGCAACAGGTACAGCATTTAAGTAATGAACATTAATTTACACATTAGAAAGCATCTATTTTACTTAACACCCTCCACCCCGGCACAACACTTTGATGAGGTAACTGGTAACAGAAGAACTATTTATTCAATGGATCAATATCATGCACACGGGTGTAACCCATAAGTGCTCCGTTCTACTTCTAACTCAAACCTGAGTTTGACGAATTTTAGCGCAGTGCATGAACTCCAGTGCATGGGCGTTTGCAGTTCGCTTTTCGGGTAGAACAGTTAAGGAAGCCAGCCGTCCTTTCACCATGACCACCAGCAGCATGACAATGGAGGTGATGGCGGTGACACAGGCTTTCATGTGGCTGGGATCACAGGACTATTCCCGCGTGTGTTTGCTGAGTGATTCTTTGAGTATGATCCGGCGGGTCGAGGCAGGCTTGAGTCATTGTAAAATTCTCCTGTGTGTGCAGTTACTTTTATATTCGTCCCAGGGTATGCAGGTGTTGTTGGTAATGAAAGAGCTGATAGACTGGCAGGCACTGCATTAATTGAAAATGGCTGGCCCGTGGATCACGCAGACATTGTCATTGCCCTTAGAGAGATATGACGTTCTGGAGATTTTGTAAGCAGTAGCCCACATCACTTCTAAGAATACGCGAATTGGGAATAAAGATCGACACAGCCAAGCATGAGAAGCACACTGGACGCACACGAAGTGTGGTACTATTAAGGACTGGTACTATTAACCGCACGACGCTGATGAATATGTTGAGAGGGGAATCTAAGCGCCTTTTGGTGCTATGGAGATAATCTAACTCATAATTCATAACTCCATTGCACTGGCGAGGATCCTGAAATACTTTGGGTATATTTTTTATTCAAAATTGTGCTCGGGCGGCACAGTTAGACTATTCTTTTCGATTTCAAACTGCCAAGTGATTTTTTTTTTACGAGCGCAAGAATACACACAGGCGTCCGATCATACTACCAAGAATCGCAACCTTTACCGGGGACTGAACCCGGGACCTCGAGCACTAGATGCGGACACAATACCTGGAGACCACTCAGCTCCCGAAACACTGAGTAATACTAAAATACATAAATATAAGAGCAATTTAATTAAATTAATAAAAAGAACGGAGGAGGAGAAGATGCTATCGTTCGGAAGGCAAGTTCCCATGTAAATAAAATTTCAGGAATTTTAAATACAGGTGTTTTTCTCTCTTCTATTTTTTTTTTCTGTCTCTTTTCCCTTCTTGGATCTGGCTGAAGCAGCAAGTTTGATTTTTACTCTAGAATGCGAGACATATTTCAAACAAAAGTCGCATACTGAGCGAAATGTTTAGCGTCTAAATAGGAAATATACCAAGCTGGACTTATCAGAAAATGAATGTATATCAAGGTGCCATTGTAGTTTAAACAAGTTAGTTGTATATCCTTTACAGGACATCGCAGAACCACCCCAGCATATTTGGCTGTTTTGGTTTTACTAGCTAATTTAAAGTTCAGTAGTTTGCCATTGCTTACGGAACTGTCAGCACTCAGTACCACTGTCAAAATCCAAGCAGTGTGTTACAGTGTTAATATTCTTTGTTTGCCTTATGGATTCCACTAACAGAGGAGCAATATAAACTACAGAGAATTATTTTCTAATCAAATATACAAGAAATAGTTACAGAATGATATTACGAGCAGAATCTTTCATATTTCAATCTCAGAAGGTATAGCTGCAGACTGATATTGCGGGCAGCATGTTTCTTATTCCAATCTCAGTATGTATAGTTACAAAGAACAACTGAATATATAGCAGGTCAGATTTAAAAAAAAAAGCCAGTTGGCCTATATTCTATATTGTGCAGAAAACTGGCACACGCAAAGACGCCATCGACCGTCGTCCTTGTCGAAAACCAGAGACCCAAGACTTGGTTCACACAAACTATTCTATCAGATATGTCGTTTAGCAGGAACAGGGGGTATGCTCTCTGCATTTATCATTTCACAAACCATAGATTGTACACATTTACATCTGCTTTTAATTTTTTCTGTGATTCCAAAAGAAAGTCGGACACTAGTCAGCCTAACAGTAAGGCTGTCCTCCATTTTGTCTGGCTGTTCTCCGATGCACTTTTATATTTTGATTTCTATTTCTAATATTGGCCATCAGAGCCTGGACTTTGGGAAATATCACTCAAACAGAAGGCACCTAATAACTTCTTCTATTGTAAAAACGTGAACGGGTGGGTCACGACACACAGTGTCATTCGACTATAGGTAGAATATAGTATACGGATACGCTTTCTTATCCACTGATAGTGATAGAGACTGGCAGTAAGTTATTGCAAAACTAAAAGTAAAACTTGCAGCACGACGCAGTGATACATCGCCACCGTCTTGATGCTAAATTACTAGTGCTACTAATAATAAAAACAAATGAAAATGTATAATCAGTTAGCCCCCCCCCCCCCCATCTCTGCTGTGCTGTGTAGTCTGTTACTTTTCTCTTGTATATGTTTATGTGATAGCAGTGCTATATCATCTGCAAAATCAAGGTCCTCAAGCATGGTGAATGGAGTCCACCTATGCCTTTCAATGTCTTGTCTACTGTGTTTTTTAGTATCCAATCAATCACAAGGTTAAAGAGGAGAGATGACATGACACATCCCTGTCTTTACTTGGAAAGATGGGCTCTCCTCTGAATAACGGTCCCAAATGATTACGCAGAAAGTGAACCCAAAACAGAGCCTCATTACATCCTGCTTTACAAACATTTAAAAGGTGTAGCTCGGAAAAAATAAGGAACAAAAAGTGTAAGGAAAAGGGCAAAGTCTACTACTTACCGAAAATTAAATCCTTTATATGTGAAAATTGTGGCACAGAAGTTGCAAATAGTGTGCGAATATCTGTTCTTTCTCGCTGTCCGCCATTGCAACTCAGCACTGCTTGTCTGCGATTCTCGTTCCGGGCGAGACATGATCAGTAATGCGCGGTTTAATGTACGCGCATGTCGCCATGGGACAACTTCAAACCAGCAGCCGCCACGATGACGCTCCACTATCCCAAACACCCCTTGACCGTGGCGAATGCGAGCACGCTGCTACTTCCGACAGAAGAAGTAGCTCCGGTAAATTGTAGACTTTTTTTCCGGCAACTATAGTGCCACCTCCGAGAGTATCCCCCGCGCCGCTATGTGCGGCGCGTAAGGGGCTAAACTAGATGGCTAGGACTCACAAGCAAATACATTGGAGGAAACTGCAGGAGCTGCGGTAGCTGCTGCTCTGACTTCTAGCCATCTAGTTTAGCCCCTTCCTCGCCGCGTGTAGCGGTGCGGGGATACGCTCGGAGGTGGCACTATAGTCGGCGAAAAGCTGTCCACAACTTACATATAACTCGGGCCCTGCCGTAGGATAGCGCTATCGGGAGTATTCTTGCGTGCCGCTAATTTTTCGTCCGTAGTTAATCCTAGTTTTGGCGCCGTTTAATAATCATCGTAAAAAAATCCGTTGTGTTTCGCGAAAATGTCGTGCGCAATTAAGCCTACTTTTGACGGGGTTGATTCGTCCCAAAAAATATGCGAATTTTAGATATCAGTGAGGCTCTGTTAGGGTTTACTTTCTGCGTAGATCATTTGAGACCATTATTCGGAGTAATTGTAATTTTTTATACTGCAGGAAAAATCTTTATAGAAGAGAGCTATGTTGACTGTCTTTTCTGGAATTCCTTAATGTCGTAAAATTTTCCAGAGACTGTCTCTATGGACGCTGACAAAAGCTTTCTCAAAGTCCACAACATTAATATATATACTTCTCTGCCATTCATTGCATTGATCTAAAATGTTACATAGGGTGAAGATGTGCTCAGTTGTTCCTCTGCTCTTTCTGAATAACCGTCCCAAATTATTGAGGCAGATAATATACCCTAACAGAGCCTCAGTCACGTGTCAATTGCGCACTTCCGGCGACTTGCGCCACTGCCGAGAGTATCCCAAACGCTGCTCATGCGGCGTGGATTGGGGCTAAACTAGATGGCTGGGACGAGCAGTAGCTACCGCATTTCCTGCAGCTGCCTTCATTTTATTTGCCCGTGAGTCCCAGCCATTTAGTTTAGCCCCAATCCACGTGAATACTCTCAGCGGTATAGTCCCCGGAAGTACGCAATTCGGCGGTGGCGGTCTAGTCCCCAGAAGTGTGCAATTGACATGTAACAGGCTCTGTTAGGGTATATTTTCTGCCCCGATAATTTGGGACCGTTATTCAGAAGATAGCCAACAGAAATGCTAACACAAACAGTCCACATTAGAAATAAAGTTCATCATCAATTGAAGTAGCAGTTACAAACAGATCAGCTCCCCCAGTAAATGCAATAAAGAATAATGAACACTGGAGCTAGCACGCTGTTTTAACAGCTAGGACAAAGATGAAACATACATTTTTTTATACTAAGGCAAAAACATTTTAATGCTAACAATTGTGATCGGCCGACTGGATCAATCAAAAATAGTCAAGGAAAGGTACTGACTAACACTAAAGATCAAGTGGAAAGATGTGCTGAACATTTTAAAATATTTTTGTTTGAATAAACCAGCCCCGGAGAACCCCCCCTTCTCCCCGATATCCAGCCTTTAGAGTGGACTAGATATTATCTGTGAGATACAAAGGAGGAAATTAGGAAAGCTGTCAATCTTCTAAAGGACGGAAGGCTGCAGGTCCCGATGTTATCCCAGCAGAAGTTATAACGGCAAGTGTAAACACTTCTACGAATTTGGGGAAAACTATAGAGGAATTATGTTGCTGACAGTTCCTGGAAAAATTTTAAGTAGGATTATTTTGGAAAGACTAAAGGTTGATATTGATAAAAATGCTAAATGAGGAACAGACAGGCTACTGACCAGATAGCCACATACACATAATAGTAGAACGAATCATTGATTTGAATTCGCCACTTTACATTTGATTCATAGACTGAGCAAGCCTTTGACAGCACTGATAGGGAATCACTCTGGCAATTGATGGGGCATTTGGAATCCCACAGAAAATTATTAACTTAGTAAAAGCAACATATACAGACATGCAATTTTGAGTTTTTCGTGAAGGAGAGCTGATGGATACATTTGAGATCAGATCAGGTGTGCGACAGGGATGTCTTTTGTCTGCAAATAAACTGGATTATTGAAGACAGCAACTGCTAACACCAAGAATGGAATCCAATGGACTCCTACAAAACAGCTTGATGATCTGGACTTCGCAGATGATATTTCTCTTCTATCCCACTCAAGGAATCAGATGCAAGATAAATTAAACGTACTTTACTACTTAGTTGACCGTCCAGAGAGCAATGGCAAACTACTGGACGTAAATTTGCCTAGAAAAACCACACAACAGCCAGGGGCTGTTGGGTTTGGTTCTGCAATGTCCTGTAAAGGATGCACAACTAACCAACTACTTAGTTGCTCCTCTTCTACCTTAGGGTGTAGAGGTGATAAATTAAATATGCAGCTTATTGCTTTGTTACATTAGATCGTGATTATGTGGGTTTTATGGCAGTAGAGTTTTACTGTAGTGATGGGGTAGCTAGCCCATGTCCAAACTGACCCTTAGTCGCCCGTTACAACATTCATGCCTGGATGTGAGCTCCACTGAAGTCAACCCTATTTTCTTGACATCATATGGTACATAGTGTCCATGGCCACAACTGAATTCTCTGTTGTCTCATTTGGCCATGCACTCAAGTGCACTGGTCCTTTCACATGACACAACATTCTCCAAGCACCAGGTTTGACTTTCTGTATTCCTTTAGTGTTGACATTGTATCTTTTCTAGCATGTCATATTCAAGGCTGCTAGAGACAAGGCAAAACCGTTGCATGGTTTTTCTTGGCAAATCTAGTATTTTGCCAAAGCTTTCTGGACGATGGGCTTCTCGATACCACTGTCGAAACCAATGCAAGGCCCGCAGCTGGGATTGAACCCGGCATTACAAAGCGCATTTCCAACGCGTAGGCCACATATGCCGACGATTAAGTACATAGCAGAGTTTATTGATTGCCTATATGACAGCATGGCACATAATGATAATGATGTCATCATCTGATCTTGTCTCTGCTTGTATTAGTGTCAGTCAGTAGCTGTGAATTTATATTGCTTGTTGATATGTTTGTCTGTGTGACGGCATGGCTGTGAATTTATATCCCAAGTTGATATGTTTGATCATTGGCAGATCTGATAGTGGATCCAGAGGAAGATTTGACAGAGGCCGAGGCAGTGGAGGTTTTGACAGGGGAGGCCGATCAGACAGAGATGGAAGATCATTTCAGAAAGGATCAGAGCCTGGACAGAACTTGAGGAAACCAAAATGGGATCTGTCAAAACTGCCCAAATTTGAGAAGAACTTTTACCACGAGCACCCTGATGTTGCCAGAAGATCTCAGGTTTGTGCTACCTGTCTGGTATGTGAGATCTCAGGTTTGTGTTACCTGACTGGTTTGTGAGATATCAGGTTTGTGTAATCTGTCCGATGTGTAAGATTGCAGGTTTGTTTTACCTGACTGGTATGTGAGATCTCAGGTTGTGTTACCTGACTGGTATTTGAGATTCCAGGTTTGTGTTACCTGACTGGTATGTGAGATCTCAGGTTTGTGTTACCTGACTGGTATGTGAGATCTCAGGTCTGTGTTACCTGACTGGTATGTGAGATCTCAGGTCTGTGTTACTTGACTGGTATGTGAGATCTCAGGTTGTGTTACCTGACTGGTATGTGAGATCTCAGGTCTGTATTACCTGACTGGTATGTGAGATCTCAGGTTTGTGTTACCTGACTGGTATGTGAGATCTCAGGTCTGTGTTACCTGACTGGTATGTGAGATCTCAGGTTGTGTTACCTGACTGGTATGTGAGATCTCAGGTCTGTGTTACCTGACTGGTATGTGAGATCTCAGGTTGTGTTACCTGACTGGTATGTGAGATCTCAGGTCTGTGTTACCTGACTGGTATGTGAGATCTCAGGTTGTGTTACCTGACTGGTATGTGAGATCTCAGGTTTGTGTTACCTGACTGGGATGTGAGATCTCAGGTTTGTGTTACATGACTGGTATGTGAGATCTCTGGTCTGTGTTACCTGACTGGTATGTGAGATCTCAGGTTTGTGTTACCTGACTGGGATGTGAGATCTCAGGTTTGTGTTACATGACTGGTATGTGAGATCTCTGGTCTGTGTTACCTGACTGGTATGTGAGATCTCAGGTTGTGTTACCTGACTGGTATGTGAGATCTCAGGTTTGTGTTACATGACTGGTATGTAAGATTTCAGATTCGTGTTATGTGAGATCTCAGATTGTGATTGTTTTACAGATCTTAATGGTGATGAACCTGCATGGCTTACAGACTACGATTTATCATACCTGGTGTTTGCAGATGATGGGGCTCTGATAGTTAAATCAGAGGCACATCTTCAGTCCAACTTATTTGCCTCAAAGGAAGAGCTTGAGAAGAGAGTTATTTATTTATTATTTGAAAAGAGAGGGCGATGAATGGTCGCAGACAACCGGGCAGACCAAGAAGACGATGGAGAGATAATGTCCAGGCAAACCTGCAAACACTTAGTGTCACCAACTGGAAAGAGAAGGCCAACCAGAGAGATGAACGGAGGTGGGTTATATTTGCAGCAGTGAACTTCAAGGGCTCAGAATACTAAAGAAGAGAAGAAGAAGAGAGGGATTACCATCAGTAAGCTCAAAGCTAAAACCATGGTGATCTCAAGAGAGAAGAAACACCAGATCATTTTGGGTCAGCCAGTTTAAATAACTAGGAGTTGTAATAAACTGAAATGGAGGCATTAAGAAAGACCTGGCTATTTGAAAATCAGCTGCTGTGAGACTTTTCCAGGCCATTAAGCGACAGTTTCGTAGCAAAAGCCAGCCAGATCACACACATCAATAATGTCCCTTTCTCTCCCCCCCCTCCCCCCTCCCCCCCCCCTTCCACATTCAACACTAACGTCCCTCTCCCCCTTGCCATACAGAGATGTTCCCACTTGTATATAATTTCTCCCTTGCAGGCGGAGATACAACAGTTTTACCTGGCCGATCAGGTCACACACACAGTATTATTGTTTCCCACTCTCCCACACATAACACTGATGCTACTTGTTTGTATTGTCTTCCTCATAGGCGGAGATCCAGCAGTTTTACCTGGCCGATCAGGTCACACACACAGTATTATTGTTTCCCACTCTCCCATACGTAACACTGATGTTACTTGTTTGTATTGTCTCCCTCATAGGCGGAGATCCAGCAGTTTTACCTGGCCAATCAGGTCACACACACAGTATTATTGTTCCCCACTCTCCCACACATAACACTGATGTTACTTGTTTGTATTGTCTCCCTCATAGGCGGAGATCCAGCAGTTTTACCAGGCCAACCAGATCACTGTCCATGGAGAGTTTGTACCCAAACCTATCTTTACATTTGAAGAAGGCTGCTTTCCAGGTCAGTTGTGTCTCTGATTTGTTGGTTTCCTGAAGCATGACGGGTGTCTTGTGTGTCATATAGCTTCCTGGAACGTGACAGGGGTGTCTTGTATATCACATGGCATTGTCTTGTGTGTCACATGGGTCCCTAAAACACGATAGTAGTGTCTTGTGGCACGTGGCTGCCTAGAACATGAAAGAAATGTTTTGTCTGTCACATGATTACATAGAACATGATAGGAGTATCTTGTGTAGCACATGGCTGCCTGGAGCCTGGCAGGAGTGGAGTGTCTTGTACATCACCTGGGTTCTGGGTTATCCCTCGAAGCTCTACATTAGTGATGCAGTCAAACCATGTAGTCACTCTGTTCTGTATGGGCAGTTAATAGACATTTGTTTGGTAGTAATTTCTATTTTTTCCACTTTAAGATACTCTTTGCATTCTTCTAAAAAAACATCTCTGCTCTGTGAGTCTGTGTTTTTTGGTGCCTTTGATATTAAACTATTTATACCGAAAGTAACCCCGGGGGAGATTTATCTGTAGGGAGAGGTATGTGGTAAAACATTTATTTCATGTTCTTGACCATTATATTGCTGGGTGAAGTGGTCAGCTTCTTTATTTGCCAGATATTTTGAGTATCCATTTAATGGAGAAGCAGAAGGTCAGAGGTGACACTACTAGGCTGTATCCAGAAACCATGGCTCTGACCCTGGGAATACAAATATTTGTATTTGTTAGAGGTTTGAAGAAGAAAGAAAAAACTTTTTGCCTGCTCATTGAATGTTGACGGCTAAAATGACCCTTACCCCTCAATATTCCTAAAATCTAGAAGGCAGTTAGAATATGTCTGGGGTTTGAGTCGAGCCCATCAAATGTTTGTATATTTATAGATGTAGTTGTTTGTATGGAGTGGAGGACACCATGTATGTGTGTGTGTAAAGGTAAAGTTGGGAGATGTAAACCAGCGTCATTGTACACCGTTATAAACCATCAGTGCTCTCTCACCAGTACAGACAGCTGATGAGAAATGCCTGTGTCACCGTCCGCACGCAACTCTGTAGCTACAGCAATGTTTCTTCATTTACCCCAGAGTGTTAACTCGGGTACCCATTACCTAGAGGCTGGGTGAACCCCGGGAACTGCCCGGTTTTGAACATTGGCCGTGGGCTGCAGCGAGTTGCAGTTGGATTTGAATGCGGTGTGTGTGTGTGTGTGTGGGGGGGGGCATAGTTTCTGTGGTTGGAGGCCATCATGCGTGTTTGTGAAGGGCAGCATGTGTTTATAGGTATGGTTGTGTGTATGTAGTGGATGGCAGCATGTGTTTGTAGGTATGGTTGTGTGTATGTAGTGGATGGCAGCATGTGAACACAGTAGATAAGACTGCATTTTTGTGATATCTGTTTCAGATTATGTCATGGCTCAGATCAGGAAGAACAGCTGGCAGGCACCCACACCTATCCAATCACAGGGCTGGCCCATTGCTCTCTCAGGGCTTAACATGGTTGGCATTGCTCAGACTGGCTCGGGAAAAACTCTGGCGGTAGGTGCAGAATTTGTCTCTGCTAGGATCTCACTTATGATTTGGGCTGTTATGTTTTGTTGGCACAGTGACATCACCACACATTGGGCATTCCCATCTGGGCTCAGCCCTCCAATGCAGCTGCTACTCCATGATACCTCTAATTCTCCTATTTCAGCTTCAAAGGTGGCATTGCTGTGCTTCACCATGCTATACCCCCATGTCATGCAGTAGTGTTAGTGTCAGAGGTTTATCATTATTCACTAACCTTGTCCATATAGCAGTTCTGCCCTCAGTGCTGGTAAGCTGACCCAGCTTGATTACTGGCAAACAGACCCACTCCTCTGTCCTATATACTAGCAAGCTGACTCAATCCCTTGTCCTCAGTACTGGCAAGCTGACCCAATCATTTGTCCTCAGTACTGGCAAGTTGACCCAATCAGTTGTCATAATTCCTGCCAAGCTGACCCAATCATTTGTTCTAAGTACTGGCAAGCTGACCCAATCATTTACCCTCAGTACTGGCAAGCTGACCCAATCATTTGCCCTCAGTACTGGCAAGCTGACCCAATCATTTGTCCTAAGTACTGGCAAGCTGACCCAAACATTTGTCCTCAGTACTGGCAAGCTGACCCAATCATTTGTCCTCAGTACTGGCATGCTGACCCAATCATTTGTCCTCAGTACTGGCAAGCTGACCCAATCATTTGTCCTATATACTAGCAAGCTGACTTAATCCCTTGTCCTCAGTACTGGCAAGCTGACCCAATCATTTGCCCTCAGTACTGGCAAGCTGACCCAATCATTTGCCCTCAGTACTGGCAAGCTGACCCAATCCTTTGTCCTCAGTACTGGCAGGCTGACCTTACTGTTCAAAGAGTGTTCACATGGAGACCAAGGACATATTCTTTGGTGGTTATATGGGATGTCTGGTGTTTGGCTGGGTTTTAAGTCTGCTGTCTGAAACTGTCTATAGTCAGAATGTATTGTCTTACAGTGGAGTGAGCTGTCATGTAGTGGAGTATGCTGTCTTACAGTGGAGTGAGCTGTCATGTAGTGGAGTATGCTGTCTTACAGTGGAGTGAGCCGTCATGTAGTTTTTTTTTTTTTTTTTATCGATCACCGGCTGTGAATTCCAGTGGTAGGTCCCGGTTAATCGTCCGCTTGGACTTTTGGCTTTCACCTGGACCTGATTTTTGCGTGTACAACCGTTTTTCATTTCCCTGCCTCATGGGCAGCTGTACTCCGACTTCGAAGGAAGACGTCAGCCTATTTCTAGGGTGACTGTGGCCATTGTTTTGTGTGGGTCGAGACGTTGCCTGATTTGTGTGGTGTCCACTTTGTCTCCATCGCCGCAGGTATTGCCCCCGGAGTACCCCTTTGGGGCAGCCCCCTGTGGAACAGTTAGACCTCAAGGGAAGGCAGGGGCAGATCATGGGCATTCCCCGCCATCCAAGGAGGCTTCCATGCATGCAGAGCCGGCACATGGTACTCTGGTTCTGGGCTCACCCAAGGAATCGTCACGTCCTGCACATGCCTGCTTAACCTCACAACCGTATCAGGCCTCCCGCTCGACAGGGGCTGCGCCATCTGGAAGTCAGCGGGGAGCAGCCCGTGGGTTTTGGACTTTTGTGACCACACAGATAGGTACATTCTTTTTTTTTTCTTTCGCACGTTAGATTTCTTTGACGAGCCGTTAGCCCGACAGAATTTTACATCCTGCATCAGGCATATCGTTATCAGTTTTGTCCCAACACTCGGGCGAGTGGGGTCTTTGGGTGTGGACATTCGGTCTTTTTCAGTTGAATACAAATTTTGATGGTCAGATTTTGATCCGTATGATCTAGTTTTGTCGGACATTTAGGCTTAGCCATCCGATGGATGGTTGCTGTTGTGGTGTACCTCAGCGCGGTGACGACGACACTGAGGGTTAACCGAGGATGTACATGAATGGCCAGCCTATGGATGGTTGCTGTTGTGGTGTACCTCAGCGCGGTGACGACGACACTGAGGGTTAACCGAGGATGTACAAGGATGGCCAGCCTATGGATGGTTGCTGTTGTGGTGTACCTCAGCGCAGTGACAACGACACTGAGGGTTGATAGAGGATGTGCGGTGAACAATGTTCTCTTTGCTCCGCAGTCTTTTAACCAAGGGTTGTAATTTTGGCTGTACGTTTGGCAAACCTACTCATGTTCCTAATGAGTTTTGATAACATTTTTCACCCAAACGTTTGGGGGCGGGCTGATGAGGGCCACAAGGACACATCACCTCTGGGGGCCGCCGAACTCCGAGATCCCCTGACAGCTCTGTTAATGCTCATTTGAGACATTATCCGTGGCGCACGACGAGGACTTGCTGCAGGGGTCTTGCGTGAGGTTCTGACAACCAGGATAGTGAAGGACTGGCGCCCGAGTGACGTACGGAGTATCTCCTTATACACATCATGTTGAACTTAACTTCCCCTCACGCCTGTGACATAAATCACCGCGCCACCTGTCATGTAGTGGAGTATGCTGTCTTACAGTGGAGTGTGCTGTCTAGAGTCTGTGTGTACTTGTTATGGTGGAGTGAGCTGGACAGTGTGTGCTGACTTATAGTATAGTGAGCTCTCTTACAGTTAAATGAGATGTCTGGCGACAGTGAGCTGTCCTGTGGTATGATCTGAAGAGTAGTTCTGTTCTCTGGTTTCAGTTTATACTGCCAGCAATTGTTCACATCAACAACCAGCCATACCTGGAGAGAGGAGACGGGCCTATAGTAAGTCTGTGTTTGTATTGGTCTTGTATGTTCACCTGTAGATTGCCTTGATACACATACATATACGTTTGATAGCCTCTTTCTAAGCTGAGTACACACACGTGTGTAATTGAATCTTTTCTTTATAAGCAAGGACACCCACACATATGTAATTAGATATTTTCTTTAAAAGTAAGATGCACATACATGTAACTAAATACTTTTTCTATACGCTGGATACAAACATGTGTAATTGGATATTTTCTTTAAAAGCCGGATACACACACTTATGTTATTGTGATATTTTCTTTATAAGTTGGATACATACACACAAATATCTTGTGACTAAATATTTTATTTATAGCTGAATATACATTTGTCATTGAATATTTTGTTTATAAACTGGACACACGCACCAATACATAATTTTGAAGATTTGTCGCTGGCACATAAGGCTATGTGATCGGCACAAAGATATCTAAAGTCACCAAGGAAAAGGCCGCAACCTGAAACTGCAGCGATGATTGGCTTTGAACTAATAAAGCAAGAGCTGGGTAAGGATATATTAACTCTAGAATTGCCACAGTTATCAGAGTAGGATGAGTCATCTAAGGAACCTCCGCTAAATTAATGACCATTTGGGGTTTACACCAGAAACTTCTCTTGTTTCGCCACTGTGTCTGCAGAAACTGTTCTCTTGTCCACCAGTTTTTGCACCTCAGCTATTCTCTTGTCCCCCAGTGTTTACACAGAAACTATTCTCTTGTCCTTGAGTGTTTGCACAGAAACTGTTTTCATTTTCCCCAGTTTTTGCACCTCAACTATTCTCTTGTACCCCAGATTTAACAGAGAAACTATCTCTTGTCCCCCAGTGTTTGCACAGAAACTGTTCTCTTGTCCCCCTGTGTGTACACAGAAACTGTTATCTTGTCGCCCAGAGTTTACATAGCAACTGTTCTATTATCCCCCAGAGTTAACACCTAAACTGTTCTATTGTCCCCCAGTGTTTACACAGAAACTGTTCCTTTGTCCCCCTTTGTTTACACAGAAACTGTTCTTTTGTCCCCCTGTGGTTACACAAAAGCTGTTTTCCTTTGTACCCCAGTGTTTACACAAAAGCTGTTTTCTTTTGTCCCCCTGTGTTTACACAGAAACTGTTCTTTTGTCCCCCTGTGTTTACACAGAAACTGTTCTTTTGTCCCCCTGTGTTTACACAGAAACTGTTCTTTTGTCCACCTGTGTTTACACAGAAACTGTTCTTGTGTCCCCCTGTGTTTACACAGAAACTGTTCTTTTGTCCTCCTGTGTTTACACAAAAGCTGTTTTCTTTTGTACCCCAGTGTTTACACAAAAGCTGTTTTCTTTTTGTCCCCCTGTGTTTACACAGAAACTGTTCTTTTGTCCCCCTGTGTTTACACAGAAACTGTTCTTTTGTCCCCCTGTGTTTACACAAAAACTGTTTTTTTTTGGTCCCCCTGTGTTTACACAGAAACTGTTCTTTTGTCCCCCTGTGTTTACACAGAAACTGTTCTTTTGTCCCCCTGTGTTTACACAGAAACTGTTCTTTTGTCCCCCCTGTGTTTACACAAAAACTGTTCACTTGTTCCCCAGTGCTTGGTTCTAGTGCCCACCAGAGAACTAGCTCAGCAAGTGCAACAGGTGGCTCAAGAGTTTGGTCATGCCTCTCGCATACGGAATGCCTGTGTTTATGGAGGAGCTCCCAAGCGACCACAGATTAAAGATCTAGAGGATGGTATGTCAGTTTATTTTTGCTTTGCCGACATCTAATTGCTTGTTCTTATAAGGGAATGGGACTGAGTGGCTGATGATAATACCTATGTTTGGGGAGTGGTGGGCAGAACATACAGCTAATTATTTGATTTGGGGGGGGAGGGGGGTTACAGTTTCTGCTTGTTCTTTTCGGGGTTAATAGGTGGCTGTTTGTTCATATTATGGTGGCTGTTTGTTCCTCTTGGGAGGGAGACATGCTTGTTCTTGTTGGGAGGGGACTTTAGTTTGTTCTTTGGACAGACTTTTTTGTTTTTACTGCAGAAGTTTGTTCTTATTAAGAGAAAATGGCAAAACATAAATATCTGATGTTCTTGTAAGAGAAAGCTGACAGAAAAGAAAAAAATTGCAAAGATCTATGCTTACCACATTTTTTCTCCCAACTTGCCAGGAGCTGAGATCTGTATCGCCACCCCTGGTCGTCTGATTGATCTGTTGGAGTCTAACAAAACCAACTTGCGGCGCTGTACCTACCTGGTGTTGGATGAGGCCGATCGTATGCTGGACATGGGTTTCGAACCTCAGATTAGAAAAATTATTGACCAAGTTCGGGTGAGTGTCCTCGGTCACAGTATTGTGGCAGCTGACCTGTTGGCATTTCATTACCATAACTGCATTTAGTGTCATACAGTATTTAAAGATTTCACATTATACTGTGTCGCACTTGATCCATTCAGATAAACAAGATGCGTGTAACATGATGATATGGCCTGTCCCCCACATCCAGTCTGTTAGCGTGTAACATGTCGATGTGACCTGTCCCCCACATCCAGTCTGTTAGACAGTGTGTAACATAGTGATGTTACCTGTCCCCAACATCTAGTCTGTTAGTATGTAACATGGTTATGTTACCTGTCCCCCACATCCAGTCTGTTAGTGTGTAACATGATGATATGACTTATCCTCCACATCCACTCTTAGTGTGTAACATGATGATGGGACCTGTCCCCCACGTCCAGTCTGTGAGACAGTATATAACATGATGATGTGACCCCCCTTCCCTCTCATTTGCAGCCTGACAGACAGACTCTGATGTGGAGTGCTACCTGGCCCAAAGAAGTGCGCAAGTTAGCAGAAGATTTCCTCCATGATTATGTTCAGGTGAACATTGGAGCACTGCAGCTGTCGGCCAACCACAACATCCTGCAGATAATTGATGTCTGCAATGAGTTTGAGAAGGAAGACAAGTAAGATCTGACATCATAAACTTGTACTGTCAGCTCACTTGATCCGTGTCTTCTTGCTTCTCTCAGCATCAAACTGACTATCATTTGTGGCTGTTGTCTTTCTTTCTTTCTTTTTTTTTTCTTCCACCTCGAGCCAAGGTTGCTTAAGTGTCTAGATGCTTGCCTTCCTGCCTGTCCTAAGGTTTAAGGTTCAGATCTATATTTTTTGTTTGCTGCAGCAGTCTGACTTTTGCTGGCAGCCAGTACCATGGAGGACATGCTGCAGTCTGACTGTTGCTGGCAGCCAGTACCATGGGGGACATGCTGCAGTCTGACTGTTGCTGGCAGCCAGTACCATGGGGAACATGCTGCAGTCTGACTGTTGCTAGCAGCCAGTACCATGGGGGACATGCTGCAGTCTGACTGTTGCTGGCAGCCAGTACCATAGAGGACATGCTGCAGTCTGACTGTTGCTGGCAGCCAGTACCATAGAGGACATGCTGCAGTCTGACTTTTCCTGGCAGCCAGTACCATGGGGGACATGCTGCAGTCTGACTGTTGCTGGTAGCCAGTACCATGGGGGACATGCGGCAGTCTGACTCTTGTTGGCAGCCAGTACCATGGAGGACATGCTGTACTGTTTCTCTATCCTCTGCTCATGTATTTGATGTAAATGTCAATAAGTAGAATGGGTATTGGGAGAATGTTCAACAAGTGAGGATTGTGAGAATGTTCAACAAGTGAGAATGTTTAACAAGTGAGGATTGTGAGAATCTTCAACAAGTGAGGATTGTGAGAATGTTCAACAAGTGAGGATTGTGAGAATGTTCAACAAGTGAGGATTGTGAGAATCTTCAACAAGTGAGGATTGGGAGAATATTGACATGATTTTAGGTTTGCAGTGAGCATGTTTATGATCATCTGACAGGCTGGTGAGGCTCCTGACAGAGATCATGCAGGAGAAGGAGAACAAAACTATCATTTTTGTAGAGACCAAACGAAAAGCTGATGATATCTCCAGACGCATGAGAAAAGATGGGTAAGTTGGCCATATTCACATAGTTTAGTGTGTTTGTGCGTTTGTGTGCCTCTGTGAGCTTCCTGTTTATGTTAGTTACTGAATGCAACAAAAACTAGTCTCTCACCATTTGTGCTTTAGTAGAAACATGCAGTTATTTAACAGAACTATAGACTTATTATGCAGTGCTTTAGCAGAACTCTAGACACCTGCAGTGCTCTAATAGAACTATAGACACATGCACTGCTCTAACAGAACTATAGGCTCATGCAGTGCTCTAACAGAACTATAGGCTCATGCAGTGCTCTAACAGAACTATAGGCCCATGCAGTGCTCTAATAGAACTGTAGACACATGCAGTGCTTTAACAGAACTATAGACAAATGCAGTGCTTTAACAGAGCTATATATGCATGCAGAGCTTTAACAGAACTATAGACACATGCAGTGCTTTAACAGAGCTATATATGCATGCAGAGCTTTAACAGAACTATAGACACATGCAGTGCTTTAACAGAGCTATATATGCATGCAGAGCTTTGACAGAAATATAGATGCATGCAGTGCTTTAACAGAATTATAGACACATGAGGCAATTTAACAACTATAATCACATGCAGTGCTTTAACAGTCAGAAATGTGGACTAAGGGCATAACCAGTGCTATAATAGAAGAGTAAGAACTATAGGCCTAACCAGTATTATGATAAAGCAGTCAGAATTTTAGACCTAGCATGTGCTGTAATAGAACAGTCCGAACTATAGAAATAACTCGTGCTGTAAAAGAGCGGTCAACTTATAGAACTGTAGACAGCCAGTGCTAAGATAGAGCATTCATCAGTGAGAACTATATCCTGTTCATGTCGCTGTTGACACATAAGGCATTCACAAGTGATCTCCACTGCTGTGGGTTAGCTGCTTTTCTGCCCATGGTATCCCATTTCCCGTTCTATTGTCCTGTTGACTTCCTTTCACCTTTGATCCCCAGCCTTCATTTCACCAAATATCTGGCAAGCTTGACTTCTTTCCACCGGTTCAATGATTTCACTTGTTCCTGTTTCCGTAACAAAGTATGTTTTTTTTTACAGTAATGGTTGTCAACCCTTTGCCTAACCCCTAACCTGGAGGACCAGGGTGCTAGCTGGTCTTTCTTTTCAAGATCTGTTCGGCATGGTTAAACCTGCCAGGGAAAAAAAGTCCCTTGCCGGCATAGCTTTGAGAGTCACTAGGGTACTCAAGCCATCCCACCACGACAAGGCAGCAGCACCATGGGCTGGGAGAACTAGACATAACCAGTGCTGTAATAGAGCATTCTGCATAAACACCCACAGTAAGACATGGAGGGTGGGGAGTGTGATAATCTTAACCCTGTCACCTCAGAACCCCTTTGGAGAATACAGCACAGAACACAGGAATTTCTAAAAAATATTCCTTTAGAAAACGCCTGTCACTAATAAATTAATTAAAATAATTATTTGTTAATATTTTTTTAATATGTTTAGAAATGTGAAAGGGAGTAATAAATAAACATGAAAAATGGGGAGTAAATGACTGCAGTCCCTTGAGCCTACCAAAAAAAAAACTGGTGACTCATATTGTGACACCAGTTACTAAATTCATAGTGACTCCCTCCACAAGTCATGAAATTTTTAGTAAATATAATATCCATCCCTCCTAAACACACTGCAGTTGCAAACAGAACCAGTGTCATTGACTATGCCAGAGGGTGGGGTTGCGGTTTCTTGGGGATTTAAAATGAATAATTGAACAGGATTGATGGCATCTTGAAGCCAGAGGGTTTAGAACTGACATTGTTGAGCTGATCATACTCTTCCTGTACATCTGTAGGTGGCCTGTGATCTGTATCCATGGAGACAAATCTCAGCAAGAAAGAGACTGGGCACTTCATGGTAGGTTGTTTCAAGTTCATATTCTGTGCTCTCTTCCCCTCTCTCTCTCTCTCTGGCACTGTCTCACTTATCTGGATAGACAGTGTGTTTTCTCGCTTTCTCTCTCTCTGGCACTCATTCTTACTTGTCTGGATAGATTCTGTGCTCACTCTACCTCTTCCCCTTTCTCTGTCTCTCTCTCTCTCTGGCACTCACTCTTGCTTGTCTGGATAGACGCGGTGTTTTCTCTCTCTCTCTCTGGCACTCATCTAGATAGATTCTATGCACTCTCTCTCTTTCTCTCTCTCTCTGGCACTCTCACTTGCCTGGATAGATTCTAAGCTGTCTTTCTCTCGCTCTTTTTGCTGCTCGCTCGCTCTCTCTCTCTTTCTGCCACTTTCTCTCTGGCACTCGCTCTCTCTCTCTCTGTCGTCTGGCTCTCACACTTATTTCCTGGAAAGATTTTGTTTGGAACTGTAGAAAAGCACTCAGTTATGTTTGAGGTGTGGACCTTTCAGTGTCATCTGTTCATTTCCACAGAGTTCAGGACTGGGAAAACTCCATTGCTACTAGCCACAGATGTTGCTTCTCGAGGATTAGGTCAGTGATAAATGTGTCTACTACTGGACTCTGTGTTGGTCATCGTCTGTCTTTTTCTAACCTCTGAAACTTGATGGGGGGTGTGTGTGTGTTTATGCTTGCATGTGTGAGTGTGAAACCATTTATCTTCTTGTTTTTCTCTACTGCTGAGATCTGTTTTGGTGACTATTTTCATTATTTGGTCATTATGTCTTCTTCTTGTTCTTCTTCTTCTCTGTCTTAACTGCTGGGCCTGTTTCTTAATGTCAGATTCAGAGACAAGGCATAATGCTGCAGTCTTTGCGCATGGCACAGTTGAACATTTTCAAGCTGGTGTTGAAATGTACAGTCACCAAAAATCTCAAGAATATGTACAATGAAGTTCCCTATGACCAACTAATGTGTCAGCTAATACAACTTGACACCCCCCCCCTCTCCCCTTTTCAGTGGATATCTGCCACACTGTTATACCAGAGAAGGGTGGTGCGCCAGTGTGGTAGTCAGTCTTTTGAGCAGATAACAGAAAGCCCAGGTTAGCCTCAGGGCTCTAAATTGTCTACAATTGAGTGGCAAAGCAAGAACTCTCTCATATGCCGATGACATCCTCATGTCATGCAGGTGCAGAGCTGACATCATTTCAAAACTGTAACAGGAATGAAATCGTATCCTGGTACAGCATCTCAGAGGCTACAATAAATACATACAAAACAGCAGTCACCTGGTTCTCACTAAATAATCACATTTGCAAAACACCAATGCCGATGGGTGCTGACATGGAGGAATCTGATTCCATGTATTAGCTGATATTTGATATTATTTTATTTTAAATTTAGACCACATTATAACCAAATCCAAGAAAAGTCTCTCCAGAATAAACGTTTTGGCAGCAGCAAGCTTTGAGCAACGGTTACTTGTGTTGCACCAGGGGTTAGTTCACTATTAAATATGCACTGACATCATGACACACAGTGCCATACAGATAAACAGATGGTAAACAATTGAAATCGAGGCAGTACATGTAATTTAGGTGAGATGCGCGGCACGATGATTTCGTTCACAGGCGTGAAGGGAAGTTAAGGCTTTTATGAGGTGTATAAGGAGTAACTCCATACCTCACCTGCTGCCACTTGTTGCTGTCAAGCACCATGGATAATGGCTCAGGTGAGCATAAACCGAGCTGTCAGAGGTTAGTAGCCCCTAGAGATGCAGTGCTGAGAAATCCTCTGGCTCTTATTAGCCCATCCCCAATGCATGGGTGAAAACATCTATCAAAACTCATTTGGAACACGAGTAAAGCCCACTAGCCTAATATGCTACTAAATGACCACCCTCTGTTAATATGTCTGTAGAGTGAAAGAACTGCTGAATCAGCCGAGATTCAGCCCTAGACCAAGAGATTTGTTCGCAGCACAGGCGGGCAGCATCTCCTGCGGGCGGTATCTTGCTGAAAGTCCTGTCTTTGTACATTCTTTGTCAACCCTCAGCATCATTGCTGCCACATTTAGGCACACACTGAATATCTGTGACTATCAGTCAGCTGATTAGGCATCCATCAGAAACATGTCCTATGGCATAACACGAGAATGTCGGGTCCAGATAAGGGAAGCCATGCCTGCTTTTCCAGTCTGTCATGCTAAGTGTCCGTATGACACCATTACCCCGCACAGACGGATGACAAGAAGAAGAAAAAGATAGTCGTTATTGAGGATTATCATCACTGCCCCCTGGATAGATCCATACGGGCCGCAGTCTCCTCTCCAGTAGTTTCACAAGAGTATAAAAAGATTGAGACAATTATTCTATACTGATTAATCAAACATCTGGTGCCCTTGGTGAAATGTTCATTTCGTGCAGCTCCAGGTTGAACTTCCATGTTCATCAGCCTGGATAGGGATACGGAATCATATCCTTTGCCGATTTATCTTTGCAACAGGTGCTGTGCATGGCATTGATAACATTGCTTCTAATCAGCCATTGCAACCGCATTGTCATCTTCTATCCTCTCTAAATTTGCTGGCCTCTTTGTTGTCTCTTTTCAAGTTACATGCATAACTTACATGATGTTATAGCAGAGCTCATTTATTGTGTGTGCGTTGGTCATGCTCTTGTGTCAGGTTGACTGTCTGTAGGTGGCATCCAGAAGTGGGCATCTGCCAGGGTTATACATACCAGGTAATCTTCCTCTCCACAGTTCAGTAGTTACGGGAGGGCCTGCCTGTGGGGGATACCTTTCACGAAATGCACATTTGGAACAATGTGAGACTGCATGAGAGTCACAGCAACACCTCACAGTGATTGTGGGCACTTTAGGCAGGACCAACACACGCACACGCTTCACTTACTCTCCTACACATGGTTAGCTGAATTCTGTCTTCAGCTGAAGGGTCCTCCACATGGCTAGCTTAATCCTGTCTTCAGCTGGAGGTAACTACATAATGCTGGTAGAATCCTGTCTTCAGCTGGAGGTAACTACATAATGCTGGTAGAATCCTGTCTTCAGCTGGAGGTTCCTACACGTGGCTAGATGAGTCCTGTCTTCAGCTGGAGGTTCCTACACATGGCTAGCTGAATCCTGTTTTCAGCTGGAGGTTCCTACACATGGCTAGCTGAATCCTGTTTTCAGCTGGTTCCTACACGTGGCTAGATGAGTCCTGTCTTCAGCTGGAGGTTCCTACACATTGCTTGCTGAATCCTGTCTTCAGCTGGTTCCTACACATGGCTAGATGAGTCCTGTCTTCAGCTGGTTCCTACACATGGCTAGATGAGTCCTGTCTTCAGCTGGAGGTTCCTACACATGGCTAGATGAGTCCTGTCTTCATTTGAGGTTCCTACACATTGCTTGCTGAATCCTGTCTTCAGCTTGGAGGTTTCTATTCATGGCAGGCTGAATCTTGTCTTTACATAGTGGATAGACAAGCATGATATGAGTGGGAGTTTGTTCACCCGTCAGCTTCCCTTACTTAATTTTGCTGGCCATGTGGTAACCATTATCCAGAATGTGGTCATTGAGAGATGTTAGCAGCTACTGGGGGGAGGGGGGGCAAGGAGTGAGAACTGAGTGCCAGTTAGAGGGTGTAATTACATGAACAGGGCCATGACATATTCCTCTGTCAGATATACTACCTCTGTCACAGAGACATCATACACTGTATCACATATGAGTGTATAAACACTTACTGGTATGCTTGAACGACGGAAAGGTTACCCGAATGGCAACACGACAAGGGGATTCTGACAGCGTAATTGACCTGGCCCTAGTGTCTCCCTCCATTGCATCAGGATGCAGGTGGAGCACACTGGGATACCACGACAGTGATCACTTTCCTTGCGTCGTCCTGGTAGAGAAGAGCAACAACAAAGGTCATGTAATCAATGTGCCTGCTTTTATATATGACCGTACAGGGCAAGATGCCATTAGCAAAATCCGACGACGTAAAACAAGAGTAGATCGCAGACGGCGGGAGAGATGGGCCCAGCCACCATGGTGGAATGAAGTAGTCAACATGGCGTGGCTAGAAAAAAGGAAAGCTGTCAAGGCATGGCAAAAGGCAAGAAAAAATGATCCGTCACTTTCTGAACGCCTGATCAATCTGAAAGATGAGGTCAACAAGCAGACAGTGGCTTTCAAGGTAATTGCTAAGGAAGCTAAGACAGCGAAATGGAGCGAATTCTGCAAGAGCGTTTGCTCCGAGGGATCTTTTGTGACATTCTGGCGCCTTCAACGGAGCATGCACGGCGCCGCACGACCTAGAGGTATCCCTGATTTTCAGGGTACAGACCTGATATGGCAGAGAACTGATGCTGATAAAGGAAAAACCCTTCTGGCGCGCTACTTGGAGCAAACTGACCAAAAAGACGAAGCTACAAGAATAGGGGTTAAGCTGAAACTGTCGATGCTGTGCGAGAACACTGTGTTAGGCACTGATCTCACAATCACTGCAGATACCTTAAGAACTTGCCTCAAGAAATCGCGCAGCACTGCTCCAGGCCCTGACGGCATCCGATACAACGACATGCTGATGATGTCGAATGCTGATTTGAAAAGCGTGGCAAAGGAATTCAATATCAGCATCCAGAGTGGCCAGATACAAGAGGAATGGCTCCATAGTTATTTGTTTCCACTACCAAAGCCTAATAAAGACCACTCGAAAATCTGCGGCTACAGAATCATCTCGATGCAGAATACTGTTGGCAAACTTTTGGAAAAAATTGTCGCACAAAGATTGACCACCTACTTGGAACTACATGATAAGTTCCCACCAACACTTGGAGGGTACAGGTTAAATAAAGAGACATGGTTCAATGCTGCAGTTTTCGCCTACGATGTGTACGAGGGATTTCAGATTAAAGAAGAGACATGTGCGGCAGTGTTGGACTTAGAAGATGCCTACAGTAAAGTACCATACGATTATTTAATGCAATTACTGCTTAAACTAGAAGTTAATCCTATTCTGATCCGCTGGATTGCTGCGGTCCTGTTCCAGAGAAAGATTGTACTAAGATGTGGTAGCTGGTCCTCCGAACCGCAAACGATATGTCCAGGCTTGCCACCAGTCTTATTCAACGTTTACACGGTGATGATCACTGAGCAGCAGTTGAATGGAAAGGGAAGGACTTTGTCATTTGCTGATGACATTTTGATTTATCGACGAGGGCGTGATAGACAGGAGATCGCCAACACTATGCACAAAGAACTCGATCGAATTTCCGCTTGGTGTGATGGTTCCAATGCCTATGTCAATCCTTCGAAGGCATCAGTGTCATGGTTCTCTTTGAACAATCACATTGTCAAGTCGGACTTACCAGAAGTGAAAATGCGTGATAATGTATTGATCAGAACCAACGTTATGACGTTTCTCGGGGTGAGGTTCGATCGCAGCTTGTCATTCAGGGAACACGTTGACCATGTGATAACAAAAGCACGCAAAGGTCTATCTGCAATGAGGATTATGGCTGCTTCCAATATTGAGCAAAGACTACTAATACTTCTATTCTACGGTCTGGTCCTTTCCCCCATTGAATACGCTCTGGCCATCCTCACTGTCAGTGCTACCCAGATTGAACGACTCGAAAAGGTGCAAAATGAAGCCATGCGCATTATTTTGGGATGTACTAGAGACACATCCTGTGGAGCAATGAGGTATCTACTTGACTTTCCAACAATGAACCAAAGGATCAGGATGTGGAGGGCTCGGGCATATCTAAAAATATGCGCTGATAAGAAAACCCACTGCATCAAGCGCTTTTTAGTGAAAAGGGCGACAGACTGAAGAGGGGGAAATCGTGGCTAGGTCGGGCAGAAGATGTTATTAGGCAAATATGCAGCCTAACCGACATCATACCTGGTGCAGAATGGATACCTGTGCCTCAGGCGTTTATTTGTACATTTTCCTGTATTGTCACACTCAACAGGCGATGTAGAGAAGAGAATCCTGTTGCTGTTAATGCAGAGGTCAACGCTCTCATCGGTGAAAATTCAGACGAAGCAGATGCAATAATCTATACAGACGGATCCGTTATACGCCAAAGAAGAAGCGCATGGGCATTTACAGCACGCTCAGCGGGCAGAACAGTCAAAGAAGCCAACGGCGCCTTCTCAACATGACAACCAGCAGCATGACGATGGAGGTGATGGCAGTGACACAAGCGCTTGCCTGGCTTGAAACACAAAAATACACCCGTGTGTGTATACTCAGTGATTCAATGAGTATGATCCGGAGGGTTCAGGCAGGTTCAGTGCGAAGACAATGGCTTGAATCATTACAGAAGTCCACTGTTCGTGGAGTCACCTTTATTTTTGTTCCGGGACACGCAGGCGTCGATGGAAATGAAAGAGCTGACAGGTTGGCTGGATCCGCTATTACTACCGACGGTCAGCCTATGGATCATGCTGATATTATCAATGCCCTCAGAGAAATGGGAAGAATAGAGGACTTTGGTGGCAGTGAATCCACATCACTCGCCAGAATGGCAGACTTGGGAATTAAGATCGGCACAGCAAAAAACGAGACGCACACCAGCTACGCCAGAAGACTTGTTAATCAACATAGAACTGGTACTATTAGCCATCGGACGTTGGGGTTCATACTGAGGGGAGGATCTGAGCACCTATGGACATGTCCGGAGTGCAATGAGGATAACCCAACTAACTAACTAACTAACTAACACTTACTGGGGGAGACATATCTATGAGTATACCAACACTAACTGTGGCACACATCTTTTGAGTGTTCCAACACTTACTATGACACACATATGAGTGCAACATTTACTGTGACACATGTATTCAAGTGCGTACCAGTACTTAGTGTGACGCACATTTTCATGAATGAACCATTACTTAACTGTGACACATGTATCCATGAGTTTACCGATACTTACTGTGACGCACATATCGACAAGTGTCACACACATATATATGAGTGTACCAACACTTCTTGGCAGTGTATTTACAAGTACTGCTATAACATACATATTTTCACATGCAAGAACATTCTTACATACACAGATGTGAGTATAGCACATGTCACCAGTTCCACAAAACATACTTTGGGAGAGACAGATTGACATGCACAGAGTAACACGTAGTCATGTTTTTTTAATGTTAACCAGACGGCATGTACTATGTGTCTCCCACACCCTCACACACACACACACAAAATGACAGCCATTTTGGTTGGTGTTAACCAGGCAGCATATATCTCAACAGAAGCTGAGCCTCAAGTACAAGTCTGATCATGACTGGAGACCCGTGCAGCGAGAATCTAGAGAGGGATCTGTTGCTACCACCCAGCCATCATCTTAGATCCAGTGACAAGGTGGATTCCCTAGGGGTCTGCCAGTTGCTGGATGCCTGATTGCTTCATCAGGTTGGCTGTGTCGTAAGCATCCCCCTTCTTGCCCATGGCTGACCAGGGTTAGAATCTGTGTGAACAAGGTCCAGACTGCCGTGGTCTGGGACAGCCTTGGGTGGACATTTCTGTTTGTTCTTGCGGTTGTGAGGCTGATACCAACTTGAGACGTTCCCTCCATGAATGCCATGTTAGAATTGATGCTCTCAGGCCCACCACAGTTGTGTAGTTTGTGTAAGTGAACTGTTGGCCCCTGAGTGTTGTTTGCATGGATGTTATCACACTCAGCTTTCACTGGCTACCAGGTCTCGCTTGTGGCTATATCACCATCTGTTGTATCTGAGCTGATTGTTACTCTTACTTCAGAGAGTTGTGTCCTCATATCTGTTTTTAGTAGGTAGAGGTGTCAGTGAGTCTGTTTACGGGAACTGTATCTTTTGTGGATTAGGAAACAAGGATGACACGATGATGATGTCCCACAAAACTAGCCAGGAAGGCTAACCTGGGCAGCAAATGCCAGAGAAAGACACATGTGTTGACTGAAAGCTTAGTACTATAGCTGAGCTGTAAACGTACACAGTAAAATACTATCCTCCCATAAAGAAGGAAGAGAAGATTGTGCTCCGGCAAGAAGGCACAGATAAAAGGATGAAACAAAATGATCAGCATCTACATTCTTCAGCATTTGCTGAGGGAGACGTAGTATGTGTAGATTTGCTTGGAGTACCCAGATATTCTTCTTGTTTGTGTTCACTGGCTGTAAACTTTAGTGGAAAGTTCAGGCTGTTAGTCCACTTCTGGGCTTTAGTCTTGTTCCCAGACTTGAGTTTTGCTTGCACATCCATTTTACAGGTCTGGCTTATTTGTTTGCAGACTGTTGGTTTCTTGCCCCTCAGGCAGATGCATTCACACTTTAAAGGAAAACCACCTAATTAGTCAATTTTTACAACATGCTTATTAGGGGGTCAGTGCCCCCTCCCCCCACACACACACAGTGGAGCTCTGGACCCACACAGAAAGCTTTGATATTGATTCTTCAAACCATGAAACCAGAACATAATGTTGTTTTCTGAGAAATTGTCCATACCATTTGGATTGGGAGTGTCTCAGTGGATTCACTGCATGATGTGATGCCCATTATAGTTCTGATGTTTTCTATTCTCTCTGTCTCTCTTTCCTGAAAGGATCATCAGCCTTCTCTAGTATTTCATCTGATGCGTCTATATATGTGCTAATGTGTTAGGTCTTATACGTGACGAGTTGTCTCTGGTGACAAGTTGAGATCTATATATGTGCTAATGCGTTAGGTCTTATACCTGACGAGTTGTCTCTGGTGACAAGTTGAGACTCCTATATGTGCTAATGTGTTAGGTCTTATACATGACGAGGTGTCTCTGGTGACAAGTTGAGATCTATATATGTGCTAGGTTTTATGCGTGACGAGTTGTTTCTGTTGACATGTTAATGCACACATTGTGATGTGTAGATCTCGTATTGACAAGTTCTGTTGTCACTGGTTTCGTGTTGTATACACATTGTGATGTGTAGATCTTTCATGTGACACTAGTGTACATATTGAGATGTGTAAATCTCTCATGTGATGAGTTCAGTTGTCTCTGATGCCATCTTGATGTATGCATTCTAAGGCCTTAGATTGTGAATATCTATACGTGTTCTCATATTTTAGGTGTCTGTGTGTCCAGAGATATATGTGTATTCATGTTAGTCCTGTGCATCCCAGAAACATGTTTGGCATCTATGTGTCCAGTCATACATACGTATTCATATGTTGGATGCCAGGAGCAAGTATAAGACTAGTGTGAAGTCTCCAGTGTGTCCTAGTTTCCTGTCAGCCTCCCAACCCCAGTCAAACGTCCAGCACAAGCCCTGCAAGCAGCCGCCCACCACAGCTCTCTCCGTTTTCGCTGGCCACGGCTGAAGTCATGTTATCAGACTCGAGGTTTATTAGTCATTTAGAACTCAGTTCTAACGGGCACTTGCACACCGATGATGTGTTTCAGTCCGGCATATGTGTCATTTCAAGGCACTGTGTGTACCACTGTGTCTCTTGTTTTCTATGTGATGTTGCCTGTATGCATCTGTGAATATTCCTGTGTATCACCTTTTAACTGTATCTTTCTGTATGTTTGTAGTAACTTCTTTATGTGCACTATTTCTGTCACTTTTTGAGTATATTTTTGCTACTGTTTGGGTGTCAGTCTTTCTGCCTGTTTCCTGTGTGTATATTACTGTGTGGCAGTCACTGGGTTAACATGACTTCTTGGACATTGGTTGCAGTGGGTGAGGTTGAGGGCGGTTGGTCAGGGTTGTTGATAATGTCTTGGTGATGGGTTCCTGGTTGAATCCTGGATGTAGACAGACATCAGAGCATAGCACATGTTGCCAGTTGGGAGAGTAGTTCTGAAGGGGTAGCAATACCAAACTGAGATGATAATGTTTAGGTTGAACACTGGCTTTATGACCTGACTACCGTCACTTGTGTGTGTATGCTAGTGCATGCCTGTGATTGCTTGCGCTATATATATTTGACATTTATTAAGCAAACGCCCCCACTGACAAGCCGTTGAACTTTTACAGACATGCTCTGAACCCTTTCTAATTAGTTAGCATCATTGTTAAGTGGCTAGAAGTGCAATATTTCAGCAAGTACAAGACGATCCCATGTATAAGATGCACCTTTCTTTGGAACTGAAAATTGTTGGCAAAAAGTAAAGTTAATATATTTGTTTTTCATGAACTTGCAGCACCACTAGTGCCCTCCTTTGAAATCAGGTAACTTCTATTTGAAATCAGTAGCTTCTTTTTTCACCATCAGTGCTTTTTGTCTCAGGCCAAACCATCTTACTAGACACAGGAATTTCAATTGCTCTTTGCTCTGTTATTCCCTCTTCAAACCAGGCCATTTTGCCTCATGGCCTGCTTCAGTAGGGTTTTCGTCTGCCCATAGCAAGTCTCTGATTGTTTTCTTAGTTGGAGGAGGACCAGGTTTACTTCCATTCACTTTTGCAAACTGGATAACTTTTAACTTGAATTCAGCACTGCACAACACATTTTCTGAGATATTTATGGGCAAATGTAAACTATTTAACAAGTACAAAAACCTACAATCATATTGGGTAAGAACTGTTAATTTGAAATTTTTTTTCTTTCGTTTATCTCACACTTGAACCAGCATTCCCAGATGAGGCAATGTACAAGATATTTTCTAATAAATAATTTGGTAAAAATCTATTATCATATAGGATGATGCACACTGTTTTTAGACCTTATATATATATTTTTTTAGATCAGTGCGTTTATACCTGGGGAGATACAGTAATCAGGTCTAATCATCTAGGGTTAAAGATGATCAGGTCTAATCATCTGGGGTTAAAGATGATCAGGTCTAATCATCTGGGGTAGAGAATCAGGTTTCAGTATCTGGAATCACTGGTAATTGAGTAGGATCTTAGTAGAGGCATCTGAAATCCTCAGCTAAGCTCTTTAGTTATTCACATTAAACTTATCTTAGATGTGGAGGACATCAAATTCGTCATCAACTTTGATTACCCCAACTGTTCGGAGGACTATGTTCATCGAATTGGGCGAACGGCTCGGTCCAGCAACACTGGTACAGCCTACACTCTCTTTACCCCATCCAACGCCAAACAGGCCTCAGATCTGATTGCTGTGCTCAGAGAGGCCAAGCAGGTGGTCAGTCCCAAGCTGTTACAGATGGCAGATTCATCCAGATCATACGGCAAGGGTGAGTTAGGTGTTGCAATCACTCTCTCTCTCTCACACACACAAGGGTGAGTTGCTTGCTGTCTTCTGTTGGTTGTTGCAGTCTACTCTCATGGCTTTTCTCTCCCACTGTGTCTCTCTCATACACAAAAATAACAGATGAGTCGTTTGTGGTTGCCTCTGTCAGTCACACACACACAAAGGGTGAGTGTCTCTTGCTGTCGCAGTCTCATCACTCTCCTATCACTTTCTGAATAACATTGTTGAACTACACAAATTAAGCTGGTGTGAAATTGCTAGAGCTGATTCACTCTGGTATGTCAGAGTTATGAAACCGAACATGACTCTTTAGCCACAGACACCTACATATTTTGTTTGTTTTTAAAAAATTTTGGACATCCTGAGTCTATTTTCTATTTTAATACCTGTGATAATTTTCTGCTTGTTTCCTCTCATGATGCATCTAGTATAACACCATCATCTCTTGTCTTGTAACAGTCGTTACTAGTGGTTGCCCAGATATTTCTCTTATTTTGTCACCTCTTAAATTCATCCCATTTTATGTTAAACATTTTCTTCAGGAATTTGCATTAAACTTGTGTTCCATGTCTTCATTGGTTCTACAACTTTCACTAGCTTATGTTCAAATTGAAAAACATAAGAATGGTTTTAGAACAGTGCAGTCTAGAGTTTCATATCTTGTTCGGGTTTTTAAAAGCTACTTTGGCACAGCACCTGCAAGTGAGTTAAAATAAAAATCCCCCGTGTGGGGTCCGGGGCCTCATTGTGGGGAAAACGAGAATAGACCCACTGCCTCCCCAAAAGCATGTCGTAAGAGTCAACTAATTGGAGAGCTTCCTTTGAAGTCGGAGTGCATCTGCCTGAGAGGCAAGGAACCAACAGTCTGTATACAAGAGAATGAGATCTGTAAAACTGATGCACACGCAACACTCAGGTTCTGGAGCAGGACTGCAGTTCAGTAGTGGACGAGCAACCAGAACCTTCCACCAGAGTTTACAGCTGGTGAACGCGAAGAAGAAGAAGAAGAAAATAAAAATGTGGAGAACATGCATCTTTCCCTTGGCAACAACTTATGGGCTTTCAGTCAGTCATTGATAAGCTTTTAAAATGAAATGCTGCAGACAAAAAAAAAACAGACATCCTACATGGTCTGAGCATTGAGAAGAATTGGCTCATAAACAGCATTCTGTCCCGAAAGCTAATATATTTTGGCCGTGATGAACGTCATGGTGGCCTGGAGGGTAGCTTACATAAGACAAAGGCAGGGAAAGACTAGTGGTCAGTGCTGGCTGCTTGGAAATACCCACCCAGTTTCACATGTCCATCTATTTCACTGCAGCATCAGAACACAGAAGTATCTTAGTTTTTTTCTCTCTCTGAGCTATCGTTGGCACTTTTACCTGAAACTCAGCTTCCTTGCGCCTCACAACTTCTTGTGCTAGAACTTTCTTATTCGCTCTAACTTGATTTAGCTACAGATTTCCTACTTGCCTTTCACCTATAAATTATGTTAATAAGGGTTTCCTAACTAGCCTATAGTACGCACTTCACAACAGAAGCACACACAGCAGGAGTCTTACCAATCCTCAGTAGAGGTCACCCTTCAACAATTGTTTCGGCCTGTTTATTCCCTAAATGGAGGCAGGCCAACCCTGGTATGACTCTCCTAAATCATTACACACAGATAGATAGTTGCCAGTTGTGTCAGCCACACCCAGACTGTACCAGTCTCAAGTAGATAGCTGCAAGTTGTCAGTAACTTCAGCCTCACAGGTAGACAGTTGCTAGCTATGTCAGCCACACCCGAACTGTACTACAGCCTCACAGTTAGACAGTTGCAAGTTGTGTCAAAACCACATCAAACTACCAGTCTCATAGGCGGTTGCCAGCTGTTTTAGCCTCACAGTTATTATGACAGTTTAGATTGTATTACATAGATTTCATGTTGCAGCTGTTCATATCACCTTCCACTAATTCCAGGTCGCAGCCGATGGGGCGGAGGTCGGGACCGGAGTTCCAGAGATGACCATGGTTCTCACAGCGGATCACACAGTAGAGACCATAGTTTTGGTGGCAGCAGTGGAAGAGGAAGTAGCAGCTCAGCATTTGGGTAGGTAGAGTTGTTGAGATAAACCTCCAGGTTGATCTGTTCAGATGTTTGATTGATTATGCCTTGAGGTGTAATGGGTTCTAGTAAAGAAATCGGACCCAGCTGCACACTAGCTGACCTTTCATTGATGCTTCCTCAGGAAGGTCTACGTTAGAGGGGTGTCCTGGTGTCTGGTCGTCTTCCTAAAGCTTTCTGCAATGCATGTTAATCTTGTGTGAGCACCGGCCGCTAACATTGCATTTTCACTGTGGTCTGTGGAGTAGGGGGGTTGGGGTTAGGGCCAACTGTACATTTTATGGGGTCATTAAAACTGCTCACATCATGTGATGCAGAGCATGCGTGGTCGCCAGAATACAACCTGGAGCCAAACAGACACTTACAGACCAACGCGTCTCAAAGGTTGAGACGCATGAATGAATCTCCAGTCACGTCTCGCTGGGCCTGAGTTTGTTACTAGAACTGTGTAATATATTGTTGTACCTTGCTTTTAGGTGATGATTGTGCTGGTTGTAAGCCGTTATAAATATTTTTCGTTGGGTTATTGACCATAGAACGTGCATGCACCAGTTAGAGAAACACAAGATAGTAGTCATTGTGTGAAAGCTAGTGATCTTGTACAACAGACTGGAACTTGCCATCATTGTGTTAGAGCTAGTGATCTTGTTATACTACAGACTGGAACCTGCCATCATTTTGTGAGAGCTAGTGATCTAGTTATTGTATCACAGACTGGAACCTGCCGTCACTGTGTGAGAGCTAGTGATCTAGCTATTGTACTACAGACTGGAACCTGCCGTCACTGTGTGAGAGCTAGTGATCTACCTATTGTACTACAGACTGGAATCTGCTATCATTGTGCAGGCATCACAAGTACACTCGACTCTTCATGTCTTAGGGCCACACACAGAGCATGGATGGTCAGGGCCAAACATAGTTGATTGTAGGGCTACACTGAGAGTTGTTGGTAGGACCAAATCATAAATAACAGCATGCAGTTTTGGTGCGACACTTCAGGCAGCAGTTTTGTATTACATACACTTTGTTAAGCAGTTTCGTATTACGTACACTTCAAATAGCAGTTGTATGTATGGTCATTTCTGAAAATATACACTGACATATAAGCCCGTCACTTGACATGCTTGTATGATCATCTCTGATAACATCTATTGATATGTATGTATTGCCATCTATGACTGCATATAAACACATTGACACACGTTTGGAATATTATTGAATGATGCCTTGACGAGATAAAAGTGTGCATGATAATAGTGTTTCTCGTGCTTTGGGCAGCTCTCGTGGAGGACACCAAGAAGTAAGCGGTGGCTCAGACAGATCTGCTGGCAGAGACCAGTTTGGCCGAGACAGACCAAACACTTACACTCAGCAGCAACAAAAGTCTGGCTTCTCCCAGCAACAGACGAGTTCATTCAATCCAGGAAGCTCTAAGTCCAACATTTTCAACCAGTCTGCCCAGCCTTCTGCCTCAGCAGCCTCCAATACTTTCAGTACAGGCTTCCAGGTGAGTCCTTCCAACTTTCACCTAAAGAGTTCAACTTTCAGTACAGGCTTCCAGGTGAGTCCTTCCAACTTTCAGCACCTCCAGGTCACTTATTTACAAGCTACTCACGAATACGTGATCTCAGTGTATCGACAGATCCTCATTGCATGATTTACACCTCGGCCTACTGATTCCCATGCTTTCCTTCTCTACATGTCCTCCCATCCCTCTTCCTGCAAGGGCTCAATTTCTTTCTCCCAGTTTCTACACCTCCACAGACTATGCTTGATGAACGATGACTTTCACAAGGCCCTGGAAATGCTGGACTTCTGGCTTCGAGGGTATCCTGAACATGTCTTCTTATCTGCCACCTTTCACCCAGCACGGTCTGTCCATTGTGCCGAGGCTCTCGTTTTCACATATGAAGCATTCTAACGCACCAGCTGCAGTGTCATTTATGCCATCAACTGCAAGAGATGTGGCATGAAATACATTGGCTAAATGGGTCTATGGCTGGCTGAGAGGTGCAGACAACATCTTTTGGATTTCCAGAATGGTGTCCTGAAACCAGTACCATTGCACTTTAATTCCCTGGATTACCAAGGTGTCCTCGACATGGAGGTGACAGCTATTAAATCTAGCCACTCCAGTCCGCAAGTCTCTCGAAAATTGTTTCATTTACATTCAACAGTTTCATTTAAACCCCTAGGGAATTCCCTAGGGAATTGAACTGCCCAGTTTTATCACTAACCCCCTAGTTATGGCCCCTGGTACTCCACATGAAAAAAAGGGGGGGGGGGGGGGTATTCTCCTGGCCCACATGTATCAGCAGTCTGCTGAGAAGTCATCAACCCGGCTGCTTCAAGATACCAGCTAAGTGATTTTGTGTGGTTGTTTTGATTTGTGTATGTGCCGATGAAAGCTACATAGCCGCAACGACCTTGTTTTGTTTGTTATATTTTTTGTTCGGTTTGATATCTCCTCTCATTGCATATTGAACTATTCAGTCGTTTATAAATCATCACATTAGTTACCGCCATGACCTCTATAATCAAAACTGCTTGTACCTGCAAAAGCACAACCTCCCAAAGGAAATGACCTGTTCAACCAAGAAGTTTGTAATTGAAATGTTTCTTCATTTTTGGCATGCTTGATTGCAACAATCAAGCATGCCAAAAATTCAATTTGGCTCTCGTTCCAGCAGGTGAATTCTTCATTAGTTGTTTTCTTTCTCTCCAACCTGAGCCTAATAACCCCATGAGCTGGCTAGCGTGTTGACTGACAGATCCATTTCTAATGCTGCACTTATGCCTCCACTGGGTACAAAAATCTAATTTATAGCATAGCAAGCTCCATGGTAACATTTACTCCTCACCTGTTCATAGCACTGTTGACAATTTTCTCACATGTTTATAGCACTGTTGACAGTTGTTACCTAGTTATGGCATGGCTAGATATTTTTTTTTTTAAATATATATAGACTGTTCTGGCAGCATTGAGTAAACTATTCCGTTTGTTCATACACAGAATAACGCTGGCAAGTCATTACTGGGAACTCCTGGTAACTTCCAGTCACAACAGGGGGGAGGCTTCCAACCTGACATGACCAACAACAGTCAGTCCATGTATGGGCAGCAACAACAACAGCAGCAGAACTGGGGTCAGTTCAGACCACCTCTACCCATGGGCAACCCTCCACAGAACCAGCGCTATTAACTTTCCACCTGGTGAATCGGGTATACCACACCCAAGCATGTGGGTTTGATACAGTTTGGCTGCACATATAACCTGGCCAACTTGACATTATGTAAGCTTATTTTCAGTAATCACCTGACTTGTATCACTGTAGTGATTTGTATAACAACTGACAATTTCTTCTGCAGCACTTATGTCATTGAGGCTTGTACCATGTGTTGTCGATCACCCTTGTCTGGGTACATTGTGCCATCACGCACACACTATTTAAGAAACATCCCTAAAGAACTGACTGTCAGTTTTACAGGTTCTGTGTTGTAGCTTTATTATCAGTGTTATAGATTTTGTCATTGTATGTTCCTGTCATTGTAGGTTTACAGATTCTGCTAGTGTCATGTGTTTGATAATTGTTTCATAGTTTTTCCCGTCATTGCATCATTTTGATAAATTATCTTAAATTTTCAAGCAAATTTTGCTGGCGTCATATTTTTAATATAGAGACCATATTTTGCTGCATCATTTATTATGATTTTTATCCGTGACAAATGCCATGTTCTTTTAGAGAAATAAAGTATCTTTAAGAAGAGTTTTTGATATTTTTTTTTTTATAATTAAAACAAAAAGGAGACAGACACAACAATCAGTCAAGCTGTCCAAATTAGATGAATAATACACACTGCTGTCATCACAATTTTATTTCTACTTTACTTTTTGGAAGTGGACTCTCGAATGGAGTCACTTTTACTCCTGGAGGTGGACCTCTTCCTTTCTGCTTTGCGTTCTTTGGCCTCCTTAATTCTTGCAGCCAGCAATTTCTGGTATTCTGCATGATCCTCTCGTTTCTTGACCACCCTCTTCTTCTTGAGAGCCAGTCGGTGGCGCTTCCGCTGCAGGACAACCGGGGTCACCAGGCGCTGGATCTTGGGGGCTTTGCTTTTTGCTTTCTTACCTGCAGGATAGGATTATGCCTTGTAACAACACACTGAATACACTACTCAGATGGTAGACAATACAGTGAACATATCTAATGGTAAACAATTTACACAGTAAACACAGCTGCCCTTTAAAAAAAAAATATATATATATATATATATATAGTAAACACATCTACATCCGATGGTAAACAAAGAATGCTACAGCAAATACCCGGAGAAGCCTTCACTGTTCACATCTCCCGCTAATACACTCACGCCCCACCTATTACATAGCATCAGCCCTCTGCAATAGACAAGCTCAAGGTCTACAAGGTCCGACTAGGTACTGAGACTGATTTATTAGGGCCAAGACAAAAGTGCCATGTATGAAGAAGCAAGACATGGAATCTAAAGAGGCAACCTTCATCTAAGATCTGGCAACTTTGCATCACAACCTGATAAGCATACAAAAAACAAGCCGCCATTTTATTGACCTAGTTAGATGTGCATTGTTACGAAATCAGCATGGAGCTAAATTCTGTTTAAAACTCAGAAAAAGTGCCACTGAACAGTTGATGCGATAGGTTTGTGGGAATAATTGTTTATCTGGTACACAGATTGTCAGGAGGTATTCCTAATTCAAAAGTGGTGTAGACATGATTACTAATGCAACTAGACCTGGACACCCAATTTCTGTTTGTAAAGATGAACTCATTGCAAAAGTCCCAGAATGGATACAAAAAGATCGTTGCTTTACTGTCAGGGTGATGGCAGATATATCTGGTGTTAATAGAGACCCTTCGTAAAATTTTAGTGCAAGATTCTGGTAAGAAAAGGGTTGCTTGCAGGTTTGTACAGCATTCATTGTCTGATGACCAAAGAAATCAGCAGGTTGAGTAACCACGAGACATCATCAAAACATGAACTTTTTGTCCCAAAACAAGTATGTGTTCTCAAACATCAACCCTATTGCCCTGATTTGTCTCCCTGCGATTATTTTATTTTCCCAAAATTGAAGTTACCATTGAAAGGACGCTTCTTTGACAATATTGATGACATCCAAAGGGCTGTAACATCGACTTTGAGGGTCATAGCAAATGAAGAACTACAGAGGTCATTCCAGTGTTGTTAGATCGTGCTACTCACTGTATCAATGTACAAGGGCTCACTTTGAATAAAATACAGGTTATATCTTCAACTGTTTATTTTAATTTTTAAGGAATTAGTTTCATTACTCAATTGTTGGATCTTGTACATCACACAGCTATAAGCAAGCTCATATGTGTGCACATCACACAGCTATAAGCCAGCTGATGTATACACCTCCCACAGCTATAAATTAAAGTCATGGGCAGAATTCAAACCTAAGTGGGATAAGCCCAATAGATTTCAGGTCCATCACCTTAACCACTCGGCCACGACGACTTGATGTATTTACACATCACAGATGTTAGCCAGCTCATGTGTACATATACAGCTATCAGCCAATCACATGTTTACACCTCACACAGCTAAAAGCAGTTAGTATGGTATTAAGAACTATCATCAAATAAAACAACACAAACCATCTTTCTCAGACAATGGCCCCCAGACCACGCATTAGCAGTACAAAGTCAGGACATAGGTGAACCAACACAGAACACAGACAGGACTAGACAAATACAAACCCTTCTTTCTCTGGCAATGGCCTCCTGACCACATACTGTCGGACATCATCCTCCTTGGACAGGTTAAAGAGCTTCCTGATCTTGCTGGCTCTCTTGGGGCCCAGACGACGGGGAATGGTGGTGTCAGTGAGACCTGGGATGTCCTGCTCACCTAGAACCGACAACATGACAGGGTCTGTACTTAAGGCAACAACAACCACAACAGAAATGTATTTTACTGAAACACAGTACCTAGACTGCAATACAGAAATACAAAATCTTCAGAGGAACAGAAATGTGAAAATGCACAGATAAAAGTGACAACCATCACACTGCAAATAAAATTTAAAAAATGGACCAGGACACTCTAGGGTTACTACTGCACAAAACATAGCACTCATAATGCTGATCAGGAAACTGGAGTTTCTAACTTTTGCTTTCACAGACAGCTGACTAAACATCTCAGTTGAATCTGCAAGAAATATTTGTTGGGATATGTAATACAGAGACAGGAGATAATTAAGTGGGGACAGATAAGAGATCTCTTTTTGAAACAGACAGAAGATGTGGTGACAAAACAGGTGCTCTGTAGAGCTGCAATTTTCTAAAGCAAGAAACAGTTAGATTATGTTTGCTGGGAGATGTTCTGTGAAGACTGATTTTTTAAGGGGACAGACACGAAATGTTTTGTGGAGACGGGGGACAGAAGATGTTGCAAGAAACATGTTCTGTAGATCTGTAGAAGCAGATAGATCAAGTTTGCTGGGAGATGTTCTGTGGAGACATGAGACAGGATGTGTTAGTGAAGGACAGGAGATGTTCTCTGGGAACCGACATGTTCTGCCAGCAGGCTATCAGACAAGGACTCACCTTTCTTGATGATAACCAAGGCAAGCACACTTAGAGTACTGTCTACGATGCAGCCACGGACAGATTTGCGTTTACGTTCTCCGGTACGGCGAGGACGGTAACATGAGTGGCCCTTGCTGAGCAAGAGTCGGACACGTGAGGTGGTCAGCACACCCTGTTTCATGGGAAATCCTTGCTTGTCGTTGCCACCGCTGATGCGGACAATGTAGCCCTGGCAATATACACAAACATGAGCTATCAAATATACATCTTCCACAAACACACAGACTGTGTCAGCTGAAACTTGCACCCCATCTACAAATGTCCAAGAGATAGGGATGTGTGACCCTGCACTTCTGTGAACACCAGACGATGAAGGTGACAGACCAGCTCAGTAAACATAGGAAAATACTGAAGGTGATATACTGTGAACACACCCCACCATCCCATTCTGTAAACCATGAAATCCCTGTGAGCCATCCAATCTTGTGAACACTCCCTCTCTCTGTGAACACACCCTGTCCCTATTAACCATCCTATCATGTGATCACAGCCTACCCCTGTGAACATATTGCCTATCTGTAAACACACATTCCTGTGAACACAGCCACTCTCTGTGAACACATCCCATTACGTCCAATAAGAAAAGAAACATCAGACAAGTGCAGAAGACAGGAAATAAAACAATGCCAATTTCTGACTAATTACAAATGTTGTTAATACCTTCCACTCATCTCCCAGACTGTCTGCAGATACTTCAGCAGACATACGCTTGTCATAAAATGGACGCAGTTTCTTCTCATCGTCCACTTCAATCAGCTTCTGGCAGCCGGTGGCTGGAAAACTAATGTTCAGCTGAAACAAACAAAACCACATGTATTAGCCATTATAAGTAAGGCTTTTTGGCGGCACACAATGACACGTCAGAACCCACATTGTGATATTCTTCTTTTGCGGTTATCTAAAGATGTAACAATGTTCTGCCCGTTAACAGCATGGCTGTGATATCTTTGCCTTTCGGCCAACATATCTCTGACTTCTGTGGGCATTTGTTGATCAGGTTAGCCTTCCTGGTTAGTTTTGTGGGACACTGCAGTCTCATTATTGTGTGGTCATCTGTTTCCCAGGTCACACATGGTGCCCCACATTGGCTGGTCCAGAGAAGCCATGTAATGCTGATCAGCCCTCATAAGACAGGGACAGAACAACATGAACATTCCCTGCCATCCAAAGAGGCTTCCATAAAAGCAGAGCCAATACATGGTGTTCTGGTACTGGGCTCACTCAAGGAATCATCACATCTTGCTTATGATTGGTTAACCTCACTTCCATACATTGAACATCTCCATCACAGGCTATATCTTTCAGAGCCAACAGTAAGCAGCCTGTGGACCTGGGATTTTGATTAACCCAAAACAAAATGAATACTCTGCTTCTTTTGCATGTTAGACTTTTCCTGCAATGGACTTCTGTGTCCATTAATGGAAAGGAGGATCTAGTGTGGCATTATTCGGACAGATGGGTCAGTTTCATTTTCATCCAATGTCATGGTTTATGAACTCTGCATCTCTAGGGACTATCAGCTTCAAGGATCCCTGACAGATTTCTTTTTATGCCTTCAAATGTCAATGTAATTATGTTTAAAGAAATCAGCAGTCAACAAGGTTGTTCTCCACGGAGTTTGTCCTCAAAGGGAGCAGGTTAGCCATAATAATTTTCTCTGTGCTGCAGATATTGGACACTTGCAGCAAGTGTTGAGCAGTCATTTAACCCTTTCCAGACAGTCATCAGTGTCTTCTATCTTTAGCTTATTTAAAAACTGGTGTTTCAGCCTTTTGTGTCACTTGTGAAGTCTAAAGACCACTACTTGTTCTCTTTGGCCAAGCCGGTAGTATACATCATCCTTCTTGTGGTCTGGATGTTCAGAATCCCATCTGGTACTATAGTTACTTTTTATAAACCTCTTCGCCTTATCATATGTTATGTCTATATCAGGCTGGGGTAGTTCTCCACCTTCCTTTGCCAATCTGTCAGTCACTTTATTCCTAGGTATGCTGCAATGGGATGGAATCCATGGCACTACGACTCTTCATGATTTCTTACTCAGTCCATAGAATGCGTCTCTAAAGTCTGCTAGCTCTGTATAGTTTTTGCTCTTCAGTCCGGTGACAACTGACTTTGCATCTGTAATGATAGCTATGTGTTTCCCTTTATTTTTCTTTGACAGGAGCATTTCTGCTGCAGTTCTCAAGGCCTCTGCTCTAAAATTACTCGAGACATGATGATCTTATGTATATAAAACTCAGCCTGGATTTTCTTCAGCATATTTTTTTAAGACACTCAGTATGCATGTAGTATGTAGGTTTAAACTGATGAACTCTTGAGTACTGAGCCATGCTAATGCTGTTTGTTTCCAATGTAGGCTGCTAGTTGTAACAGTAACAGCAAAGACACCATTGATCTACTTTGAAGGCCCCCCCTCCCGAGATTAAATTACTTGCCCTGAATTACTGATCCATCCATCTAAACTACAGCACCACCTTCATCTGTGTTATCAATTAGCGTCTGGTTCACTGCTACTTCACACTTGATCACTGATGCATAATAACATTCTCTTATTCAATCATTGTTTTCATCAAATTCCATCTATCACTATATATTAGCAAATATGTCAATAAGCACAAATCGCGGCAAAACTAGGATTACCTGACAATTTCAAGAGACGCAACACTGCAGACGATAGTAGCAGAAGATAATTGCGACCGTTGACACTTTCGAGCGTTTCTGCAGACGATACTACCACCATTGACAATTTCGAGACACGCAACATTACAGGGAGACCATGTGCGCAGAGGCAGATCAGCGTCATTGTTGTCCTCAAACTTTTCGGCATGCCCAAAACACGGTCACACTCACCGCCGACAGTATCCCTGCGCCGCTACGTGCGGCGCGGATGGGGAAGGGGGACTAAACTAGGTGCCTGGGGCTCATGAGCAAATTAATTGGAGGAAGTTGCAGGAGATGCGGTAGCTGCTGCTCGTGAGTCCTAGCCATCTAGTTTTAGGGGGATAGGGTCGGCGGTGAGGGAGGCATAGTCACAGAAACAGGTCCGCAATTAACATATCACTGAGACCCTGTTAAAGCATTTGTTTCGTTATACGGAGCAGATACTAGTTTTGCCGCGATTCGTTCGTCGCCGAAAATTCGCATATTTTTAATAGGACTGAACTGAGCCCCGTAAAAAGGCTTTTGCGGGGTTTTTCCAAATGGACTCATACGAGGACATGTATTTCGGAAGTAAAGGCGATGGGCATGATACTGGAAACTAAGATCGGCTGTGAAATCTGCTGCTAGATTCAGACATATATATATAGGATCTGTTGACACTGCTAGTAGTACTAGTGCAGTAGTGTAGTGCCAGGAAACGAGTTCAGTTCACTGTTCAGCAGGTCCAACCCTCAGGTTGTTTTGGTTCAGGTTTGTTGACAACTAAACCAGTATGCTGGTCGCGATCTTCTTTTGCTTGCACATATTCTACAGCCACATGTTTTAACCAATAACTATTCCATATTTCAATGTCACATTAAAATATCTCTACACCTAGCGTTAATGTGAAGCTACTTTCTCTTTTTATTTTTGTGTGCCACTAACCAATCATTCTTATGATACCTAAGCCCAATCCATATCTAATTCAATCCGTCAATAAATCTTGCTTTGATTCACCATCGCTCCATTGACCGTGTTGAATTATAGAGGTACGATTTAAATCGTACAATTATTTTCTATATCAACGCGTACAGTATGGGTAAACAATTGGCTATCAATTTACCTTCATGGCGTCCCTTGAAGGTTTACAACACGGCCATCGGGGGGAAAAGAGTGAACTCGCTGACAGCCTTTGCCCGAGCAACACGTTGAACGCGCAAGCCCGCCTCGCCTGAACACGTTGCCCCGCTAACTATCCATTCGTTGCCTGATTTTCGATAACCAGCTACTGGACAGAATCGCTTGATATTCGGCTGAGTCTGTCTCGACTGAGTTATCGGAATCGGCTGCGGGTGGGTCATTAGCAGCCCGTGTACGCACCTAGCCAACGACAGCCACCAGCAACACAGATCTACAAGAATCAACAGAGGAAGGAACAACGCCCTAGGTAATTATAATTTACATTATAAACTTTCTAAACCGAGACCTAGGGCGTGCGTTTAACCTCTAAATAAATTCGAGAACTTTTTATTATCGTCGTAGAAAATGGACACTGCGCCCATTACGATTGAATCACCAGTACAGGAGACCGCTCCTCCGGGAGCCGACCCTACAGGGGTGCCTGATGCCGCCTCAGTAGCGACGCAAGGACCCCCTCGCCAACGCAAGCAGCGGCAGCCTATGACCAGCATACCAGACATCATGCAGTGCTCACGCTGCAATAAGGCGTGGCATACAGCTTCGTCCTGCCGCAGCAGCCTCTCGTGCAGATACTGTTCTGGTACGCACGAATTCAAGGAGTGCCCGCTGGCTAAGATTGACACCAATTTTAAAAGACCGAACAGCAACCGCAAGTGCTCCAACTGTTCCGGTGCGCACGGCGCGAGATACATGGGCTGCCCGTATCTCCAGCAGTGCAAAAGGTCACTTAGAACCACCCACGAAGCAGCCAGACAGAGATACGTGGCACCCAGGTCCTCAGCAGCACCAAAGCAACCGAGTGGGAAGCCAGCACAACGGACAACAGACAGACTAACCGACAAGACGATCACAGCCGCAATGGACCCTGAAAAAATCTCTGAAATCTTAGCGGAAATCAGAGCTCTCCGCAAAGAAAAGTCCGACACCGACGCTGACAGAACGCAGATGCTAGACCTGATCTCTCAGATGCGCGACGAAATCAAAGCATTGAAAGACGACAGACAAGAACAAGTATTGCAGCAAACAAAGTGGCTAGCAGAGGCTGCACGAATGCAAGAAAACCTGACAGAAATGACGCTAAAATTACAAACAGAAAAAGCTGCAGACGAGACCCGCCGACAGGAAGAAAGGGAGGAGAGACGAAAAGAAACCGACGCACTTAGGGAAGCCCGCGAGAGCACTTACAAAGAAGTCACTCTTATGATCCAGACAAAAGCAGAAGCAGAAGCTGCAGTGCTGGCGGCAAGAACAGAGCGCGCCCTGCTGGAGAAAGCAAGAGAGGCCTCCAGCAAAACTGTAAAAAACAACCAAATACCGACAAAAGCACACTTACCGAAGCGGTAGTGATGCAGCACCAGGAACAGATGACAGACCCCGATATGAACGAAGAACCAAGCGAGGAGACAGCCACCAGGCAGGCAGTCACCCCACTCAGCAGCCTGAAACCAGTAGCTGACGCAACTTGCGAGGCTGACCTCGAGGCATTGCTTGAAGAATACAACGAGCATGCTTTCCCGCACAAGCTGGTGTACGACGAAGAAAGTAGGCGCTACTGCGTTAAATACCACTGGGAAACCGTCAATAAAAAAGACAAAACACCAGAAGAAACAGAAGCGGGCCGACTTCGTGACCAATTCTATGACGAATTTAATGCGGCCCTGATCCAAATTCGCAAGAAAAATTGGAATAACGGCACTCCCAGGAGACGAGGCCGCCGCCAATTCTAATAGCCACAGAAAGAACCCACCAAACAAGCCGCCATCTTTAAGGACAGCCTTAAGCAAACAACCACCAACCGGACAGCGGGTCGACGTACCGGAGCCACTCCCACCCGCTCCGCCCCAATGGCAAATAACCGCGTAATCACCATTTAACTAACCAAAATCTTAATCTAGTTTATTTTCAGAAAAAAGAAGACAACGGAAAACACCACAGGCCGCCCGACGCCCCGAAGCAGACAGCCGAGGGCATTGCACCAAAGGGGACCAGCACTTGGCAATTCCAGTCACCGTCATGCCACCCCACCCCACCCCACGTGTATGTTAACAATTGCCTTTCACTTTCATTTCAGACCAAGCGACCTCAGCCGACCGGGATGGATCCTGCCTCTATCTGTCACTCTCATTCTCCCGACCTCACTATCACATCTACTGGCACATTCGGGCAAACTGACCCTTCATTTGCAGTCTATCTTACGTCCACTACTTCTCCACACTCCGTGGAAAAAAAAAAAAAAAAAAAAAAAAAAAAAAAAAAAAAAAAAAAAAAAAAAAAAAAAAAAAAAAAAAAAAAAATTTTTTTTTTTTTTTGGGCCGATCACAACAACAGATTGTGACGGCCCTGTTTGTCCTGAAAAGGAACATTGTTCGTATCGACGGCGCAACGGATATTTGTTTGGCTTTTTCCGGCGGCTTTTAGATCGGCAACCAAGCAGCAACAGGGCACCAGCACAGCGACCAGCACGAGGCAAACCAAGCACCAGCAACAGTCAGCTAGTACCCTTCAATATCATCGCAAAGAGATCTGGATCACACCAGAACCCAAAACCGCAAACAACGCAGCACAGCAAGGAAGCAAACAACCATAATATCAGGTGTGTTTACGCACCACAAATAAAAGGAAACCATATAAGACAGCAAAGGACCCTTCTTCGATATAGCAGGCCCTCGGGCGGCTGAAAGAGGATCAAATTTGGAATTTTTCTTGGACAAGAAAAGCACTTCTTCTTCTCTTGAACCTCATCGAAGTGTCGGAGGGAGATGTAATGTTCGTTGATGAGCTCTGTCAAGAGCTCAATTGAGACTGATGTTCTTCTTCTTCTTCGCGTTCACCAGCTGTACACACTGGCGGAAAGTTCTGGTTTCTCGTCCACTACTGAACTGCAGTCCTGCTCCAGAACCTTAGTGTTGCGTATGCATCAGTTTTACAGATCTCATTCTCTTGAATACAGACTGTTGGTTCCTTGCCTCTCGGACAGATGCACTCCGACTTCAAAGGAAGCTCCCCAATTAGTTGACTCTTACAACATGCTTTTGGAGAGGCAGTGGGTCTATTCTTGTTTTCCCCACAATGGGACCCCGGAACCCACACGGGGGACTGATGTTCATTTCTGAAAGCCATCACTCCATATTTTCCGAGGTCTTCCACTCGCTCTATACCCGTTGTAACGTTTTAGTGTTGCAGATAGTACCAGGGCATTCTTGTTAGGTGTCCAAACCACTTCATTTGTTGTTCTTTGATGACCTTTGAAAAGCACTACAGATAAGTATTGGATCAACTGTTCCACCTCTGGAGTCACTAGGCCTTTACAGAGAAGGACCGTCTCTTCCTCGGCCAACAAAGGGGAAGGGGGGCGGGGACATTCTGTGTACTCTTTGATAATTGTGATGCGTTGCACAAATTGAAGTTTCTCACTCACAGAGCATGCTGAGAGAGGTGGAGACAGGCATGCTCCGTGCAGAGTGGCAAGTATCACTTCAGAGGTCCCAGGTAGTTAGCATCCTCTAGATATTTTCTCCAGGTCACGCCGGTGTGTTGGGAAATGAGCAGGTCGATAGACTGGCCGGTTCTGCACCACTTGGTGGTGAACTGATATATGACAAGCTGGATGTTGTGAGGGCCCTTTGGGAGCTAGTGAACAGTGCCGAGGAACAGAGAGATCATTACGGTCTGAGGAGAATGGCACTGCGAGGAGTAACAAGGGGATCTGGCCGACACTCGGGGGAGGGGGCGAGACGAATATACAATCAGACTGTTACTGGTACCATCAGCATTTCAACTCTTCGCTTGCTGCTGAAGATGGGTACGGAGCGCTCATGGGAGTGTCCCGAGTGATGTGATGTCGATTCTCAATTCAACATAAGTTGAAGTTTGTACCAGGGTACTCGAATGTCTTCAGTGTTGTATATATTAGAGTCATTGAAGTATACACTCGGGTATTTGTATGTGTCCGTTCTTTTTTGATTTTCATAGCGTCTATTTCTTGTTATTGTTGATTGATCTGTAAAACGGATGCACAAGCAATACTCAGGTTCTGGAAGAGGACTACAGTCCAGAAGTTGACGAACGACCAGAACTTTCCGCCAGAGTTTACAGCTAGTGAACATGACGAAGAAGAAGTTCTAATAATAACGAAGTTTTGTGTGACGCCATGTTTGTGGTGGAAATTTTCCCCAACTTGCTGTACCCTTCGACCTGGCGCCTACGCCTTCGGCTTACTTTTCCTTCAGGATATGCTTTCTGGACCAAGGCCTGACTACCGGGCAGTTGCTTTATTTATTTTAAAAATAATAATTTCCAGAGCACCATTCTCTTAGGCGGGCTGTTGTTCCCAGCTGTCGAGCTTTACAATACTCCAGAAGGATGGAAAAGGCGTACCCCTCAATCAGGCTGGAATTCTCACAAAATTCTCGCCTCATAATCTGAACACAGACTGTGTAACTAGATACTGCCATACCCTGTCCGTTAGCCGTATTCCCATTAGAATACGATCTGTTTGTCGTTGCTATTTTCGATTTGTGTCCTTTCTGTCCTGTAGATTTTGTGGTTGGTCCGGTACCGAACAACAAAAGCTTGTTGCACCGCCTGAACTCTGCTGTCTCGAATTTTCGCGATAAATCTTTATGTCTCATCTCAATATAAAGATCATCTGTGAGTAAAACGCATGCATTTTAATGTGTTGAAAAGTTCTCGTTACTCACTTAACTGTAAGCATGCTGATTGTTTGCTTTGAATTCTTGTTCCCGCCCTCTAACGCTAACAAGGGGAATACGAAAACTAGATTTGAAAAAAAAAAATCTTACATGACAGGATTATTTACATGTTCCATGCCAAATTTAAGAAATGTCAACAGAATGGCTACAGAGTTACAGATTTTTAAAGTTGAACAGACTTTAATCACTTGAAGTTGTTCGTACTTACTCTCCCTGAACTGAACTTGTCGTCTCCATGTGAGATACAATTTTTCGGTATCTTGAAGCCCCACCCTGGCTTGCCAGGGGCAGCAATATAGTCTGGCCATAAATATGGTCTAATGGCTGAACGCGGTTTCCGGGACCTCTCCACGGGTGATCCTCATCCACTTTATGTCATCAGGTGTTTATCGCTTGTGTGATGTCTAGTGGGGTAAAATGTACTACTACTACTGCTGCTTACTCTCCCCAAATGTATTGATGGGGTTTCTTTTTCACAGGCTGTAAGCTTCGGCGTAAAATCCTGGTTGTTCGTCCACGTGGATTTTGTGTTAGGTCCTGAATTTTGCGTGCGTATACATCTGTTTAACCGGCTTATTTCTGTGCAGTTGGTTCTTTCCTGCCGCTCGGACAGATGCACTCCCACTTTGAAGGAAGTCCCCAATTAGTCGACTCTTTCGACATCCTTGATGGGAATGTAGTAGATCTATTCTACTTTCCCCTTAAAGGGGTCCTAAAACCCACACGGGAAAGATGAGATTTCATTGCACAGAATAATGGAAGCACACAACGCCACATCATACAGAAAGAATGGAGGTGGAAACCGCAATGGCAGCCGAGTGATTCCCAGAGCCATGCTTCGGAATATAACAACTAACGTCTTGAATGGCTTGATAAGACTCAAAGCAAAACGTGTGAATTTCTTGCTGAATTACTATATGCTGAAAGAGGAGCGATAGGGAAAAATTAAGATTTTAAATGCGTTGCGTAGCTTGGTCTCAATTTTTGAGGTCAACAATCCATCTAATGCGGAAAGATGGCATACTGGACTGTTCTCGTATATTCGCCACGCCAACTCACCTGTTGATTGCGCCTTAATTAATTGTATTTTCTAGCTCTAAACTTTAAATTACTTAATTTCATCTTTTCTTCTTACGTTGGCAGATTTCTCGACTCGTTACGTTCGTGCTGACAAGTTGTAGTGAATCAAGATCTTAGTGTAACAAAAGTGGCGTTAGTTAATCCAGATCTGCTTTTGCGCATCTTAGGTTAAATTTTTATATTCGTGTGAAAATTGGCCCTATATATTTAAACTCGTTTGTGGCGCGGTGATTCGATCACAGAAGTGAAATTAGTTGAGGCCGTTGTGATCAGGTTTGCTAGATAAAAAAACTTGGCTCTACTTAAATAACAGTTCTAAATGAACTACGCAGATGGTTAACCCCTAACAGAGCCTCGCAACGCAGACAGGTAACTCATATGTAAAATGCGCATTTGTTTTGCGGCGATTCAGCCGTGTTAAAAGTAGGATTAACTGTGGACGACATTATCGCGAAACGCAACGGATTTTTTCACGGCGGCAAAACTAGGATTAACTGAGGACGAAAAAAAATTACCGACACTCGAGAATAGTCCCGATAGCGCTATCGTACGGCACGGCCCGAGTAAGTTGCGGGCCGCTTTTCACCGACTATAGGGCCACCTCCGAGGGTATTCCCCCGCGCCGCTGAGCGGCGTATTGCACAATGGTAGGTCATGCCTACAGCAAGTTGTAACTCTTCTGCCTTTAACTTTATCATTACTTTGCCTAGGAGTCATTGTAATAAGATGTGTTACTAATTCTTGGTGAAACAGTGCACTGTCTGTTTGCAATATGTCGCCTCTGATCCGTCTGAAGATCTTTTGAGCCGCGGGTGTTTTCTTCCAGTTACTATTATACTTGCGATGTAATAAGTTGCTTCCATTTTTTTTGGGATGACGTGGCCATTGGCAAAAGTACTAAAACTGATCACAGATAGAACTAGGTCTATCTGCGTGTTTCTAACGGAGGAACCATAAAGAAAATTTGAGCACATCTTGATAAGAAAAACCAGGAAAAACCCAATTATGCCAGATCAATTTCAATTATGCTAAATTTGTGGAATCTGGCATCAAAAATGCCAATATGGCAACCCTGGTTGTGATGAATATAACGAGTTATTCCGTACTTCGCCCGTCTCTCTAGCGTAGTTGGCTAAACCGGATTGCGCGGCGAGCGGGTGACGAACTCCTTGTGGTCCGGGTTCACTACCGGGGGTAGGCAGAAAAGCCACATTTATCCCAGATTTACGGTATTTAAAATGGAATCAAAGCCGAAAGGTTGCGATATCCATAATACCGAGCCTAAGGGTTAACAACTCAAGGCTTCTGGATACTAAAACAAACAAACATTCCGCACTTCCCCTCAGGTGCCAGCCGGCTCTTGTCTGACATGACAACTATGGATCCTCACTCAAGACTCGGCGTACACGACGGATGGCGGCTCACCTTTGTGACCTGCATGAGTTGGCAGGGATCTAGGAGGTGCCTATAAAGATGAAGTGTCCAGTCTGGTTCTACATCTTGCCGTCCCTTTTAGGACGCAATTTTTCGTTATTTGAAGCTCTCTGCCAGGGGCCGCAACGTAGCCCGGCCATATATATGGTCTAATGGTTGAACGCGGTTTCTGTGACCTCTCCACGGGTGATCCTCATCCCATGGTGGTACTTTGTGTCATCGGGTGTTTATCGCTTGTGTAATGTCCTGGTGGGGTAGAAAGTCAGTCAGGTTCTCATCAGCCCACCCTCAATACATGGACGAAAACTTCTATTCAACTTTTTCGCGTTCACCAGCTGTCAACTATAGGAGCTCCTTTGCCAACTAATTGGGAGCTTCTTTCGAAGTCACAGTGCATCTGCCTGAGAGGCAAGGAAGTAGCAGTCTGCTTTCAAATGAGTTAATCTGTAAAACAGATGCACACGCAACACCACTGGAACGGGACTGCAGTCCAAAAGTGGATAAACAAACAACCAGAACTTTCCGAAAAATAGCCAGATGTTCACATTTTCTTTAGTGGAACAGAAGTAAATTCACTTACAAAAGACAACAGGTTTCCAGTCTGAGATTAAGCCTCTGTCTGTAAGTATTGTCAGTTCAAGTATGCCCAGAAATAGGAGGAACGCCTCCACCTTGAACCTTGCAGTTTTAATGAGAAGTACCTCTCTTGACAGTTCTGTTGATCCATCATGTCTACTAAGACGCAGACTCCATTGTTGCGTCGGTTATTTTCCCATCACTGTCATCTCTGCCTGGTCACATATTCATTCATTCATTCAGTAGCATGTCCCTCGCGGAACCTCGCTGCCATAACAACCCTCCGGAAAACCTTCCTATCATGAGCAAGATGTCCTGCGTCTGATACACCCATCTGGAGATCATCTGCCACATCCTGCACCCATCTTCTCCTTGGCCTTCCTCTTCCTCTCTTCCCAGGCATATACCCCTCCATTATTGTTCTCTCTAGACCTCCATGTCACATATTACTGGCTTTGAAATCACTCCCTAGTTTTATGGAGATATGTTATCAAAGACTCAAGAAAATTTGCGTTAACAAGGATGTTCACATCTTTTGCAGGGCCTTGCTTGCTTCATTCATTCTTGTCAACATGTCATTTTAAAGAATTGTGAGAAATGCGGTTTCAGGTTTCCCATTATACTGCTATATCGTTCTTCCTCTCTCTCTGTATTCACTTGCTGATCATTAACATCTAATAGAGAATCCAGCACACGTTTTCCCCCATAGTGCACAATCCAGCACACGTTTTCCCCCATAGTGCACACACATCTAAATGTGCCGGTTAAGGGTGTCAGACAAGCGCCTCCCTATAAAATGTTTTCCCATTCCACAGAAAGTAGAACCACAAAACAAATGTATAGGGTCTGAACAAAGAACTGTACAGACAGTTGAACCCTATACTGCTTTAATTTCAAGTCCAGTACAGGGGACATAGATGGAGAACTTATTAGTCTGAGTTGATGAACCTGCGCCTGCAATGCAGTATGGTGTCCAGACATCGTATAACTGACTATTCACTATGGCAGCTTGATAGTGGAATAATAATAAAGAAAATCTTTTGTATACTCTTGTATGATCGGCGGGGAACAAGGATTGGTATGTACAGGTCCCACCTAAAAAGTGGAAAATGTCTGCGCGTAAAGCCAATCAAGTCATCCGTACCTACACGTGGTGCTACCTGTTTAACAGACACGGCTCTGGCGCATAGCGAGTCTCCATCGCTAATAAAATGGACCCCCGGGGGTAAAATACCAGGCTATGGCAAGCCACACAGAAACCTTCGGTGGAGTGTGACCCCCTTGTAAGATGCGGCCGATGCTGGGCCCACCAGCGCGTGGACATGTCCCGATTCCCACTAAGGTCATACCCAGGGAGCCCACCCTGGGTAATCAAAGGCGGAGAAGAGAAACAACAACCTCTGATCTCTGGCAGGCAGTGTTTGGATGAACCAGGACACGGATTGGAAGACTCCGTAGCTTCCCCCACCAAAGACGGACATGGCCTGGGCACCCAGAAATGGAAACGGACATCAACTCAATATACGGTTAATAAGAATGCTTAGATACGTACATCGTACTGCTGTTACGTCGTTATGAAAAAGCTTGAACTGCAAAAATTCATATATGAACACAAACAATATTAATGTTGTCTGCATTCAGGAAACCTATTCAAACAAAGGCTCTCAATTTTCTGTCAGAGGCTATGAAACATATAGGCTAGAAAGAGATGACCACAAAGGAGGCATCATTACATTAGTTAAAAATACTATTGCAGCCACAGAAACTTCCAGAAGCATCAGTGAGTGAACATTTGACTATAAAACTGAGCCACTATTGTTACTAACTTTTACTGTCCCAACAAGACATTAGAACTAAAATACAATAATACATCCACATAGCTGATAAGAGCCACATAATTCTTGGTGACTTAACAGCCATTCCCATAGTTGAGGCTATGCTTCTATGGACACAAGGGGAGAAGAGGTAGAGGAATGGATGGTAGAAAACCTGCTAATACTAATCAATACTAGCCAAATCAAACCTACACAAACTGGGTAAAATACAGAACACTGGTCTCAGAATCATCTCTGGAGGTATGAGAAGCACACCAATTAATGAGCTGGAGTCAACCTGTGGCCTCGAGAGCTTGAGCCTTCAAAGGGAAGTATCAGTGCTTACCCTAACAGAAAAATTTAAACGCATAAACAATTCCATGCACAGAATAGCAAATTACTCAACCAAAAACTGACAAAAAGGACCAAGCTTTTTACCATCTATCAAAATTGTACTACACAAAAAAACAGTGACATCCTTTCTAAAGATCCTTCAACATGGGAAAAGATCCAGGCATACAGCATAGACCCACAGCCTAAATATACAGTCACAACAACAATTCCAGGCATAGACAACAGTAAATATCCACAAGACCCCATCAGCAGACTCAACAGAAAGCAACATACAATAATTCTTAGTCTACAAACACTGCAGGCTCAACTACCACATGCAAAAACATAGGAATTGTAGCCCCCCCCCCCCCAGTGTGCCTGTCAAACAGGACCACAAACACCTCAGCACATTCTGCAGACCTGCCCACTCTACCTGCAAAATCAAAAAGAGGGAACCATGCAGGACCTGCAGCTGCCATGCAAGTTCAGAGGCAACCCACCTGATGGTCTGATTTGAGCATACGAAACCGAAGAGAGTATGATCAGCAATACAAAAAAGCAGAAAAAAACATGTAAGAGTCAACAGAACAGACTAACCATTCCCTTTTTATAAACTCCTTGCCATTTATTAAACTGGCTTAGATTCTCTGGAACAGGGCTTCCTAGGATGTAATATAACTTCCGCTAGTCAACAAAGAGGTAATTAAAAAAAAATTTGCACCATGTTGCATATGGTTGAAACATATTTGTGCCGACCAACCTATTTTTCTTCAATAAATTTCAGTCTGCTGTTAGTATAAAGTCAGACTAGATGCACTTATAAACAAATAACACAGGCACTATCTCATGGAGGGCTGACAGACAGAGATGACCATTAACTAACCGGATAAGAACACACAAGTCTGTGATCAGCTTATAACAGAAGAGCCCAGATACAAGCTTGCGGGCAACTCTGTCGTGTCTTGGAAGGGAAAGACTGAAGTGAAACATTTTGCAGAACTAAAAAAGCAAACCCATCCACAATGCAGACAGCTTCCCAGTTTCAACTGCAGTTTGCCTTTGAGGGCAAACAAGGAGGCAACCAATTTATCGACAGATCAATTAATAGAAATCAGAAAATAGGAAGGCTGGTCATGGGGAAAAAAACATTTCCCTAGAATATTTTTGAAACTGCCAACAGAAATGTTGTCCTTAAATAAGAACATGTCAGTTGCCTCAAAACTGAAGAGATGTCAACAACTTCAAGCTGATTCAACGATGGGAAAAAAAAATGCACCATCTCATGCAGTTGGAAAAGATAATATTCTATCCACAGCCCCTAGTAAAAATAATATTCTCTCAGTGGAAACACAATATTCTCTCTCTCCAGAAACAAACAATCCAGCAGTTGGTAACAAGTAGCCAGTTTTTGTTTATTAGTCTTCTATGTGAAACACAGGGTCAGTCATCACTTCTTGGATGTGGACTCTCGAATAGAGTCACTTTTACTCCTGGAGGTGGACCTCTTCCTTTCTGCTTTGCGTTCTTTGGCCTCCTTAATTCTCGCAGCCAACAATTTCTGGTATTCAGCGTGATCTTCCCGTTTCTTGACCACCCTCTTTTTCTTGAGAGCCAGTCGGTGGCGCTTTCGCTGCAGGACAACCGGGGTCACCAGGCGCTGGATCTTGGGGGCTTTGCTTTTTGCCTTCTTACCTGCAATTGGATAAAACAACTGCTAATGCCATGTAACAACACAATGAATGCATCTGATGTAACAAAAAAGTGGACAATAAACATATCTAGTGGTTAACATAGTAAACACTACAAATGTCCGTAACGCATTTAGAGATGTCAGTAACACACAGCAAACACACCAAATATGACAGCACATTACCTAAAACTGACATGTTATGTAACATGAAAACCTCGCAATTTCAGTGCGTGTGGTGCACAAAAGGGAGTGAGACGGTGCATTAACTCACACCACCTATTCAAATATATGCAGGAAGCATATAAGGAATGTGTAGAGGAAATAGATTATTTTTTAAGTCACACCTGTCCAAAAACAATAAAGTAAAGAAAACAGTGTCCAAGGACAAAAACTATCCTGTCACCCTAAAATAAATGAAGAAAATGAAAATATCACTTACTATCACACATTATCTAGGCTCCATAATAAATAGCAATGGTAATTTTTTAAACACAAAGATCAAGCACCATTGACATTAAAAGTAAGTAGATACACCCCAGTATTTTCTGAAAGCATGCATCTTTCTGGCAGCAAGATACAGATGTGAGTCATAATATCAGTCATTCAGGACAAAGTTTTAAGCTGAAAATGCTATAGAAAAATTATGAGCAATTCAATGGCCAAAAAAAAAAAAAACATTAAAAAGATCTGAACATCAGTTAAATTTGACTAGCAAACAGTATCATGTCTATAAACTGACATTTTTTAGTTACATCATGCACCGCTGCAGACTGAAGGAAAACAAACTATTAAAAGCACAGTACCAGTAAAGAAATCAAATAGTATAGGAAAGAGAGACACATAAAAAACCCATCTGTACATGTAGGTATAAAAAAAAAGTTGTATTCCTTAATACTAGAAGTTTCTGAAAGGAATAGAGGGTAGATATGTATCTGCCACATTAATAGACCCAGACACCCTATTTAAAAAGCATCCTAGTTTTTTTAATGCAACACTTTATAAAGAAAGGTCTTCACATAACCAGCAACCCCAATTACAACCCTCTTAAAAAAGGTAACACTAATTAACTATTGCAGGCAACCTTCACTGTGGAGGTGGCATTTGATGTTAGGAGGGTTGGGCTGCTAGCTACTTCTATTTAGGCAGTTGTTTCATGCATGCTAAAAACAAGAGTAGTTGGCCTTGTCCAAGGGACTAGACAGCATCATGAGAGAGCAGCAACAGGCAGACAAATGTTAATATTAGATTACAACAGATTATAAGCATTTAAACATAGGCACGAAAAACTAGACAGCCCTAGGTCAACAACCTTGCCGCCTGTTTGGAACACTAGGCCCGTCACCTTCGATGGCAGAAACATTGCAGGAGTTTTTTTCAAGGCTCTTGGTGATGTGCATATAACCTAGTCAAAATTTTAACCTGACTCCCCATTCATGCTGACTGGAAGTAGCAATTTTTTGTCAATCTACTTTAACCCTACAGTGAAGTAGCCAGCAAGCTAAGACAGCTCCAGACTGGAGTTTTACAAGATGAAGGTAAACTCTTCAAGGGACAAGCAAGCTGAGACAGTCAAATACTGGAGGAGCTGTACAGGATGTAGGCTAACTTTTGCAACCTGAGACAATCCTTTAATGAAGCCTTCTACTCCAGGTTGCCCCATGCAATGACAAACTTCCAACATCTGGGCACAAGTCTTTCCTCTTAAACTTTGTTCATTAAAATTTCTTTTCAGACATTCTCACAATAACAAGAACATACTGGGCAGTAGGAAGCCAGCTCAACAAGTAAACCAACATGGAATATAGTAATGACAAGACAAATACAAACCCTCTTTCTCTGGCAATGGCCTCCTGACCACATACTGTCGGACATCATCCTCCTTGGACAGGTTAAAGAGCTTCCTGATCTTGCTGGCTCTCTTGGGGCCCAGACGACGGGGAATGGTGGTGTCAGTGAGACCTGGGATGTCCTGCTCACCTAGAACCGACAACATGACAGGGTCTGTACTTTAGGCAACAGTCAATACCCAGATAAGCAGTTTCCTGGACCAACACAAGTATTTATTCAGCTTCATTCACTGGCTGCTGGTTTGTCTGCAGCCATTTACACAGTATACTACAATTAAAGACAGATGAGAACAAAAAGGAGTGAAAAAAGTAATAAATTTTTTTTTAAAAAACAGTACAACCAAGTCAGGAGGACACTACCCTTTGGTCATCTCTAGTGAAGACATAATATTCAAAACAGACACAGGTGATGTTCTGTGGGAAACAGAGAGGTGATGTTCTGTGAGGACGTAATGTTTGCCAGCAGGCGATCAGACAAGGGCTCACCTTTCTTGATGATAACCAAGGCAAGCACACTCAGAGTACTGTCTACGATGCAGCCACGGACAGATTTGCGTTTACGTTCTCCTGTACGGCGAGGACGGTAACATGAGTGGCCCTTGCTGAGCAAGAGTCGGACACGTGAGGTGGTCAGCACACCCTGCTTCATGGGAAATCCTTGCTTGTCGTTGCCACCGCTGATACGGACAATGTAGCCCTGGAAATATTCACAAACATTACTGTCACATATTATACAGACCTAACAATCACACAGCACTACCTACCACACACCATAATCATAACAGTAGCTACCAGACACGCATATAGCCATGTGTTATTTTTTATCTGGTAAGGTAGCTAGCTAATTTATGGTAAAACTGGTCAGGATACAAGACATGACAGAGAATGCATCTTTGGCTAAAGTGTACATATCAAACTGAAGCAACAGCACAATCTCTATGGGTAGTTATAACAGGGTAGAAAGACACTGAGAATCATCCATTCCCCAGAATAAAAACACTTCTATTTATACAATGTCACTCAGAGATGTCCGGGTGGCTTCAAGAGTCTGTGAGGGTGGGGTCAAGCCCACAGACAGAGGTTAGCACCCACTGATATATTCTTTAGCACTGTGTTATAGCTGAAGGTGGTATCAGCACAACCCCAGATATGCTACACATGCATATTACAAAACACACGTGTCTTATAACTGTTGTGGAAACGTAAATGATGTATGTTACATAACCCACGGGACATCATGTGTTTCTACTCGTGCACCATACATATTAACCATTGTGCTATCCTCCAAATAACGGCCACAAACACACCCTGACAGGCCCTCATGTGTTGTCAAATAAAGAACCAAAAAAAAAGGAAAATGACTATATCAACTTCTTAGAAAAAATTAAATTTCTGAAAATAGTGGCACAGAAATTGCAAATAGTGCCAAAAAAATTTTTTTTGTTGCTGTGGGGACATTGAAACTCGGATAAATATGATCGGTGCCGCATTGGTAACGCAGTTTTCGCCACCAAGAGCATCTTCCACCGTTACGCGGGAATATGGGGCTAAACTAGATGGCTGTGATTCACGAGCAAATAAATTTGAGAAAGTTGCAGGAGATGCGGTAGCAGCTGCTTATGAGTCCCAGCCATCTAGTTTAGCCCCCTATCCATGCTATGCGGGATACGCTCGGCACGAAGTTTAATCGTAAGAACACTATCACTAACCTGTGTCAGAGTGAGTGGTCTTTCCGCCATTTCGCTATTATAGAGTGTATTGTTGCGTTTCTCGAAACTGTCAACGGACAGTAATTCTAGTTGTGCCGCGATGTGTTTGTCGGAGGAAGTCCGCATTTTACATGTGATTGAGGCCCTGTCGGGGTGTGTTTTTGGCTGCCATTATTTGGAGGATAGCCAACTATTATATACAATCAAAATTTACAATACACTTCATGCCCCACCACAATGAAAAATGTTTTTTTTAAAATGACATTACCTTCCATTCATCTCCCAGACTGTCTGCAGACACTTCAGCAGACATACGCTTGTCATAAAATGGACGCAGTTTCTTCTCATCGTCCACTTCAATCAGCTTCTGGCAGCCGGTGGCTGGAAAACTTATGTTCAGCTGAAACAAAAAAGATGGCACTGGTCAATCACCCCTGTAACTATTATGTTAGCACCACACACACCAAAAATGCCACGGACTGTGTTGTGTGGAAAGGGCATGAGAATAAAGGAAAAAATAATTGCAAAAAGGATGAGAGCTGAGCGTCTGAAAAGAAAAGGATTATACATTATACACATATGTTAACAATGGTCCTAAAATCCGATGCTACATTTGTGGAAGACTTTTTCTGACACAGACAGGTCTTGATGGCACTAGTCACACTCGTGAATCTCACAGCGCAATATGACTATCGTCTGGAAGACGCTAATCAGACACACAATAATCATGTCAGCATCATAGCACACATAATAATACTGTCTACCTCAACTGACCGGAGAAAAACAAGCAAACAGCAACAGTACACCACTGGCTGGGTTATAAGACAGAGAATGCCACGAGACGAATATTTACTGTTAAATGCCAAATTCTGGAATGAAAGCCATACTCTGCGGATCTCACCTTGAATTTAATTTAAGTCCTGTTAACTGACTTTACATTTTATAGTATTATGTGTCCTTGCATACGAATAAGTTTAAAATGAGTGTCCATTTCAGTCAGTTTACACAGAGATAATCTATTTACATGTCAAGGAATATATATATATTATTTTTGGAGTTTTTGATTTCCATGTTTTAAGTGTTCCTAACTTTGTAATATTACAGTGGCCCTTTACATATGGCTCTGAAATATGGACACTAATGATTTTGGTATATAGCAATAGCTGTGTGCATTGCATTTTCAAGCTCATTTATTAAGGCCCACATCGCTGTGGTATACTGTATGAGTATATATCAATGTCAATGTTAAAAAGTTCCATATTTCACAGCCAGAGTCTGTAAGGTACTTGTAGTCAGTGCTTGTGTTCTGCATGTTTTTCTGGATCTCCATGCTGTGTTTGCAAGGACTAGTGAGGTTTTCTGGGAATTCCTAAATAAAGAAACACCCATCAAGTCATCTAGGTAAAGAATAAATAAAACCACCACATGAAACGCATCATATGAAAAAATCAGATCTAGACAAAGGCAAAGATAAGTCAGTGTAATCCAGCAGGGACTACGCCATTTGTGACCTTTTTTTGGGGGGGGGGGGGGGGGGGGTGGAGACAGATCACTTGTATATCATCATATTCAACGGAGACCACATCACAAATTAAGAAGTTCGCTGTCTCACCATCAAAAACACTGGCAACTAGGAACATCTATAGACACCGAAAAGACCAAATATAATGGTATGGATATCTAAAAAGGGTCTATCCGCCGTTCCAAAACAAGACTGCTTGTCTACGAGGCTGAGCTGGTAAGAGGACAAGAGGCAGACCAAAACAGACGAGATACATAATTTAGCTGACCAGATTAACATCAAGCCCATTTGCACCTGACCGACAAGAGGTAAAGGAAAATGATCAGGCAGTAAGAAACTATGACGGGACTGATAATTTGTTTTCAACGTGTCTTTTCTGCCCTCAGGTCCCAGTTTCCGTGGGCAAAGACGGAGGTGTGGAAAACTGGTGTAGTACTCACATAAATCAAGTATGTGCCTAATCTTGTTTTCTTTCTACCACGTTTTGGGACAAGACACACGGTTGTTCCAGGAATACAAGGTGTCAGTCAGTGTATGCGTGAAATAACGATACACAAGCAGTGTATTCAAATGTAAATAAGTGAAGTACATACTAGTAACGTTGAGCTTTATGTGGCTCATTTACTACAAATGCCAATTATCGATATTGTAAGAAACACGAACAATCCAAAATAACTGGTAGTTTCAATATGACATCGACTCATTATATTAACTTACTTTTAATCAAATACTACTCAAGCTTTAATTCATTACATTTTTGTTGAAAATAAGGTAAAACTAAGTCAATTTGCGTAAATACATACCTTCATGATTGCTATACACCAAGCTCCACAATCATTACATTAAAAAGGAAGTAAAAATTGTGGATGCTCTACGACTACTTCCGTTCCGTACATTGTTTGTTTCTGCTTTTTGCTGATTCGTTGTTGCTTAATCAAGTGAGCTTTTCTCTCGCCTTCGCTATCTCCCTCCCCCCCCCCCCCCTCTCTCTCTCTCTCTCTCTCTCTCTCTCTCTCTCTCTCTCTCTCTCTCTCTCTCTCTAATATATTAAGAGATATTTAAAAAAAATTATTTCAAACTACGAACAAGACCTGTCGTATTTAGTGGATGCAGTAAGTGTACAGTAAGCAGCTAGGTTTAATTATACATTCTAAGAAAACAAAATCTAACTTCGTCTCCATGAAGAAAGAAATACAACAAGAAATCCGTTTCAACGAGGAAATCCTTAAACTCGTGAATCGGTACAGCTACCCTGGAATAAACATAATATCTGGCACAAGATGTCCTGTAGAAATTATAACAAAGATCGGTACAATGAAGTACACCATGGAACAAACACAATTTCTAGCACAATATGTCCGGCATAGATTAGTACAACATACTGCCTGTGGTGAGATTATGCACGAGGCTTTCACTTGTAATGAGTACATTCTTTTTTTTTTTTTTGCAATGAAACACACCAACTCTGTTTACATCTTCTTCTTTTTCGCACTAATTGGGAAGCTTCCTTTGAAGTCGGAGTGCATCTGCCGGAGAGGCAAGGAACCAACAGTCTGTATTCAAGAGAATGAGATCTGTAAAACTGATGCACACGCAACACTCAGGTTCTGGAGCAGGACTGCAGTTCAGTAGTGGACGAGCAACCAGAACCTTCCGCCAGAGTTTACAGCTGGTGAACGTGAAGAAGAAGAAGAAGTTTACATGGAAAAATAGCGCAACATCCATGGGGAACATATGATCGACTGACATAATCAGTAGAACTGGCGGACAGAATAAACAAGAGAAATATAAGATGGTAGAAGTCTAAACGCAAATATTCAAGCAACGGCTGTAACTTCAAATACTGGTACATGATGCACGGTTGTCAATACACTCTGCTACATTTTCTGGACGTTTTAGAGCCAGTTTTGTTATTCTTATAACTGCGATACTATTAGTTGCCCAAACGTGAATCTTATTTCTTCACCCTCTTGAAATCATTCCATGTTTATCTTCATTGTTTTTCTCATGCATTTCTTTTCGAGATAGTACTTTGGAGAGATAATATCCAGACAGACCTGCAAACACTTAGTGTCACCAACTAGAAAGAGAGGGCCAACCAGAGAGATGAATGGAGGCGGGTGATAACTGCAGCAATGAACCTCAAGGGCTCGGAACGCTGAAGAAGAAGATTTCTTTACGACTGCATTTAATTTATCCCTCCATCTCTTTAGTTGTTCTCCAACTTTCACTGGCATATGATAAAGCTGAAATAAATTTGCTCTGAAAATACGTAGAGCAGTGATTTCCGTCACAAGCATGAGGGACAGTTAAGCCAGTTGTGATGTTTATAAGGAGAGATTCCTTACCTAAAATCAGGCTGCAGCAGACTGCGCTGTTTTCAGTTATCCTCGTGCAAGACTCCTGCCCCACGTCCTCGGCATGCGTTACGAATAATGACCTATACTGGATTGGCCTAAACAGAGCCGACAGGGGATCTCGGAGCTGATTAAATTCTCGGGGACTCGCCATCTCCACCTCCTGTACATTGGTGATAACGTTCACAGAAAACTGATTTGGAGCATGTGTGAAGTCCGTTGGCTGAGTACCCCATTAAATGACAAGCTTATGCTCGAATGTTTTTCGCCCCCCAAAAAAAGTCTTGCTGTTTAACAAACGTCTGTCGACCGTGACTCCTATTGTGTGGCTGCTAAAGTGTCCATCCACCGAAAGTCTTTCTGTATGGCAGCAAAGGTTCAGATGTCCCTCGCTCAAAGATTCTACCTTTTTAAAAAAAGGGTTAAGCGTCCGCTAACAGTGGCCACAATCGCCAGACAGCAATGAAAATTGTTCATGGTGCATGCTTCCCAGAAAAGTGCCTTGGGCATCCTGGAGCAAAATGCCACTATCAAAAAAAAAAAAAAAGGAGAGGACAGGATGCCCATTTCCCTAGAAATCTCAGGTCTGCAGATTACCCATGGTGATCCATATAAGTGCCCAGTTCGTAATGAGTGGAAGGCTCAAAATACAGAGGTGAGGTTAAGCAGTCACATCGTATTGAGATGATCATGATGATGAAGAAGAAGAAGAAGAAGAAGGAGGAGGAGAAAAAGAAGAAGAAGAAATGATGGGACCAAGGCGCTCTAGTCCCAAAGTCCAGTGCTCATGTGAACATTTTCGCAAATTTTTTCCCGATCACCCAGACAGTCTTTCTGATCCAGACACTGTTTCCAGTCAGAAATCAAACTACATCTTACCTGATAACACATACACTCAAACACGTTATTGTAAGTTAGGACGAATGCATTACCTGATAACACATACACTCAAACACGGAGTACTGGCTTACTAACCGTTATTGTAAGTTAGGACGAATGCATTACATGATTACACATACACTCAAACACGGAGTACTGGCTTACTAACCGTTATTGTAAGTTAGGACAAATGCAGACTCGACAGTATAATTAAAGCAGGCTGGTATCTATGTGTATTCTTCTCTTCCTCTTCTTTGTTCACCGGCTGTAAACTCTGATGGAAAGTCCTGGTTGTTCGTTTGCTTGGACTTTGGCTTTGAGCCAGGGCCTGAGTTTTGCGTGTACATCCATTTTACTGACTGATTTGTGTGCAGTTGGCTGTTCCTTGCCGGTCGGGCAGATACACTCCGACTTTAAAGGAAGTTCCCAAACAGTCGACTTTTACGACATGCTCATTGTGGGTATACAGTGGACCTGTTCTTGTTTTCCTCACAATGGGACCCCAGAAGCCACATAATCTGCCTTCAACAAAGAGTTCATTATAATGTGGGGGGCTCGGGGGGGGGGGGGGGGGTAAGGGGCATGAGCCTCAAAACTCCGGCGCCAATGATACTGGGGATAAATCACTCCAAGGAACTGCTGTATGAGGAAGAATTACACAGTACATCACAAGAACAACGCTTTGAAGCTTATGAAGTTTCAATAAGATCAATTATGCTATTCCGGATCTCTTTAAATATTCCCAAAGGATGCATCACAGAATCTGATTATCACAATTATTGAAAAAGATCCCTTGGACTGGGATCAACCACAGGATCACTTCTGTTCTTGTGGACAGTATTCCATAGACGATGTTATCCTTGTTGTGAACACGATATGGCTTGAAGGACTGATTTGAATCTTTAAATATGGCAGTTTCATTACTAAGTTTACCCGACTACTGTGAGATGACCGCTGAAAGAAGGGTTTTGTGTCTCTGCATTGCCATTTGCATGTGTAATGTAGATTTCCAGAGGGTTCAATGGTATTGTTCGTAGTTAAAATTGACTGGTAAATTTCAAAGTAAGTTTCTTTTTTCTGTTAAGCGACCACATCACCTGAGATATAGGGAATTCCCACAGCCTAGGGGAGTTAGTGTTAAGTGAATAGCAACTTCTACTAACCCCAATCCCTCTAAACTATAGGATTCCCCTAAATCTCGCATGATGTTGCCGATTAACAGAAAAGAACCAAAGTGATTAAAATTAAATGTAATTGCATCGATATTACGCAGCTGTTTATATATTTCTCACCACAGAGTTCGTGTGCTCGCGCATACCTGAAGACAAACTCAGATCTGAAGCACCCTTTGCACCACATGATTTTCAGACAAAAAAGGCAACAAACTTAAAAGAGACAAATCATGGCTAGGCATCGCAGAGGATGATATCATGAAGGTCTGCAGTCTTAAGGACATCCACCCTGGAATGGATACATGTGCCTAAAGCACCCAGTCGCACCGTCTGTGTCATCACGCTTGATAGGAGTTGTCAGGAACAAAATCCTGTTGCTGTTGACACCGAGGTCCACACGCGAATTGGTGACAATTCAGATGTTCTGATCTACACATATGGGTCCGTGGTATGAAAACACAAGAGATCATGGGCATTCACAACTCGCTCTGCAGACAGGACAGTCCAAGAAGCCAGCAGTGCCTTCTCTATGACTACCAGCAGTAGGGCGATGGAGGTGACACAAACTTTCAAGTGGTTGCATTCACAGGACAATTTGTGTGTTGATTCTATGATCATGATCCGGTAGGTCCCCTTGTGCATATATAACTAACATACACACCTGTGAACTCGCACAGCTTCTGTGGTCATCTATAACTCACATACACACCAGTAAACTCTGCACAGCTTCTGTGGTCATCTATAACTCACATACACACCAGTAAACTCTGGCACAGCTTCTGTGGTCATCTATAACTCACATACACACCAGTAAACTCTGGCACAGCTTCTGTGGTCATCTATAACTCACATACACACCAGTAAACTCTGGCACAGCTTCTGCGGTCATCTATAATTCAAATACACACCAGTCTTCTTTCTTCTTTCGTTCGCCTGAAATAAGTTGTCTATATCAGCAATTTTGTCTCTTGTATAAATTTCACTGTCGTTGTTAGTTCATTCAGTGGTCCATAGAGCTTACGTTCCACTGTTGTTCTTTCTGGCCAAAAGGTTTGCCTTAATGTGTCAAAATCGGTGCAGTCCTGGAGTACATGCTCTGCTGTCTGGGGCACATTTCCACAGGTGCACATGGCTGATACACCTATCTTGAATTTTTTGTTTACGTAATCGGTTGTGCCCTGTTCTGAGGCGGAGGATAATGACTTGTTCTGGTCTGTCCATAATAAAATAGTCGTCTTGTGCTGGGGCTGGCGGTTTCCTGATCGATTTAATGATTCTTTTCTTTTGGTGGTATGTGACTGGTACATTCGGCTGCTCTTTTGTCGCACCCTCCCCTGCCAGTTGATCAGCTTTCTTATTTCCAGGCACTCCACAATGAGACGGTATCCACTGCATTACGACTCTTCGCTGAACGCTGAGTTGTGTCAGCAGTGTTTGCAACTCTGGTAGTTTCCTAGACTGGAGTGGTTCAAGTACTGATTTAGCATCTGTCAGAATTACCACATACTGTGAGCCAAAGTTGGTACTTAGCAGTTTCTCTGTAACTATCTTGATAGCCTGGGTTTCTGCATCGTAATTATGGCAGTACTTCCCGGTTGGTACGCTGGACTTATCACTAGTACCATCTGGGAATTCGATGTACACTCCAGCGCCACCAATTTTAACTGCACTTTCTGCGGACCCATCTGTATAGACTCTGATCCATTGTTCTTGTGGGTATTCTTCATCAATATAAATGAGGGTGGCCATTCTGCGTTGTACACTATCTTGCTCTTTCTTGTCAAATATCCCTTTCACATTTGTCTGGATTTGTACCGTTAGTTTATATTTTTCTCTCCATGGGGTTTGTTCCGGAATACTTTTAAGTGGGCACAACCAATTTCTGGCCAAGGTCAAAGAGTTTGTCTACATATTCTTTTTGCTTGGTGTATAAGCTGCTTCTTTTTAACCGTACCAAGGCTAGGTTCTTAAATCTATTTTCCATCAGGTGATCTGGATACTGGAGACCTACTGTTCAGCTTGTATTTAGAACTTTGTATCTCTGCGTTCTCTCAGTGCCTGTGTTTTTCGGTCTTTCTCCATTTCTAATAAGGGGGTTGATTTCATCCCTCCTGTGATGACTCTGAGCGCTTGATTTTGCACTTTGTCTAACTCCTTTAATGTGGTACTAGATGCTGAACACCATGCAGTTGACCCATATTCCAAGTGTGGAAGTATGCTCTGCTTGTATACTTTATTGAGTATTTTCCATCTGCTCCCGGATGTGGCTCCACTTAGTTTTCTTAGTATTGCTGTCTTCCTCCTGGCTTTGGTTGCTGCCTTGTTGATATGTTTTCTCAATGTCAAAATTGCTTCTAAATGTACCATCAAATGACAACTGTGGGCTCTTTATCATCTCGGGAGGGAATTTAAAACTGTTATTTTGATGGTGCCGAGAGATTTTCTGCCGCAGGGGAGAGTGACATAGTGTTTTGCTACATTCTCTGTGTTGATACTGACACACATCTATTGGCCCATGCCTCAAGTGCATTCGTAGCCCGCTGTAGTGGAGCGCATCACCAACTTCAGATGCTGAAGTGGTAAATAAAGTGAAAAAAGTTACACCACAGCAGGCGGGCTTTAGAAAGCTCAGAGTCAACTCTACGGAAGACCAGACAAGGACCTCTCCCAAGAAATAGAGGATGCTTTTCAAGATAAGAAACTGGTACTTGCGGCATGGATAGATTTAAAGCCAAGCTTTGATAAGGCTTCCCAAGGGGCTTTTGAAGAAATTGAGAAACTATAAAATAAATGCAAAAATATACAATTGGATTAAAGCATATCTACATAACAAAAGTAAACTCGCACAGCTTCTGTGGTCATCTATAACTCAAATACACACCAGTAAACTCGGGTACAACAGCTTCTGTGGTCATCTATAAATCACATACACACCAGTAAACTCTGGCACAGCTTCTGTGGTCATCTATAACTCACATACACACGAGTAATCTCGCACAGCTTCTGTGGTAATCTATAATTCAAATACACACCAGTAAACTCTGGCACAGCTTCTGTGGTCATCTATTACTCAAATACACACCAGTAAACTGGCACAGCCTCTGTGGTCAACTATAACTCACATACACACCAGTAAACGCACAGCTTCTGTGGTCATCTATAATTCAAATACACACCAGTAAACTCGCACAGCTTCTGTGGTCATCTATAACTCAAATACACACCAGTAAACTCTGGCACAGCTTCTGTGGTCATCTATAATTCAAATACACACCAGTAAACTCTGGCACAGCTTCTGTGGTCATCTATAACTGCAAACCAGTAAAAAGTAAAAGCCACAGTCTATTTGGACGAACAACCGCGACTTACCGCCGGAATTCACAGCCGGTGAACAAGAAGAAGAAAGAAGAACAGGTCCTAAATATGGAAACTGATGTGGCAGAACAGTTCCACAGATCATGTGGTTGAATAGTTCCCTAGACTGAAGACTCATGTGGTAGAATTGTTCCCCAGACTGGAGACTCATGTGGTAGAATAGTCCCACAGAATGAAGACACATGTGGTAGAATAGTTCCCTAGACTGGAGACCAATGTGGTAGAATAGTTCCCTAGACTGAAGACTCATGTGGTAGAATAGTTCCCTAGACTGGAGACTCATGTGGTAGAATAGTTCCCTAGACTGGAGACTCATGTGGTAGAATAGTTCCCTAGACTGAAGACACATGTGGTAGAATAGTTCCTTAGACTGGAGACTCATGTGGTAGAATAGTTCCCTAGACTGGAGACACATGTGGTAGAATAGTTCCCTAGACTGAAGACACATGTGGTAGAATTGTTCCCTAGACTGGAGACTCATGTGGTAGAATAGTTCCCTAGACTGAAGACACATGTGGTAGAATAGTTCCTTAGACTGGAGACACATGTGGTAGAATAGTTCCCTAGACTGGAGACTCATGTGGTAGAATAGTTCCCTAGACTGGAGACCCATGTGGTAGAATAGTTCCCTAGACTGGAGACACATGTGGTAGAATAGTTCCCTAGACTGGAGACTCATGTGGTAGAATAGTTCCCTAGACTGGAGACTCATGTGGTAGAATAGTTCCCTAGACTGGAGACTCATGTGGTAGAATAGTTCCCTAGACTGGAGACTCATGTGGTAGAATAGTTCCCTAGACTGGAGACACATGTGGTAGAATAGTTCCCTAGACTGAAGACACATGTGGTAGAATTGTTACCTAGACTGGAGACTCATGTGGTAGAATAGTTCCCTAGACTGAAGACACATGTGGTAGAATGGTTCCCTAGACTGAAGACACATGTGGTAGAATAGTTCCCTAGACTGAAGACTCATGTGGTAGAATAGTTCCCTAGACTGAAGACACATGTGGTAGAATAGTTCCCTAGACTGGAGACACATGTGGTAGAATAGTTCCCTAGACTGGAGACACATGTGGTAGAATAGTTCCCTAGACTGGAGACCAATGTGGTAGAATAGTTCCCTAGACTGAAGACTCATGTGGTAGAATAGTTCCCTAGACTGGAGACACATGTGGTAGAATAGTTCCCTAGACTGAAGACTCATGTGGTAGAATTGTTCCCCAGACTGGAGACTCATGTGGTAGAATAGTCCCACAGAATGAAGACACATGTGGTAGAATAGTTCCCTAGACTGGAGACCAATGTGGTAGAATAGTTCCCTTAGACTGGAGACTCATGTGGTAGAATAGTTCCCTAGACTGAAGACTCATGTGGTAGAATAGTTCCCTTAGACTAAAGACACATGTGGTAGAATAGTTCCCTAGACTGGAGACACATGTGGTAGAATTGTCCCACAGAATGAAGACACATGTGGTAGAATAGTTCCCTAGACTGGAGACACATGTGGTAGAATAGTTCCCTAGACTGGAGACACATGTGGTAGAATTGTCCCACAGAATGAAGACACATGTGGTAGAATAGTTCCCTAGACTGGAGACACATGGGGTAGAATAGTTCCCTAGAGTGGAGACCCATGTGGTAGAATAGTCCCACAGAATGGAGACACATGTGGTAGAATAGTTCCCTAGACTGGAGACTCATGTGGTAGAATAGTTCCCTAGACTGGAGACACATGTGGTAGAATAGTTTCCTAGACTGGAGACACATGTGGTAGAATAGTCCCACAGAATAGAGACCCATGTGGTAGAATAGTCCCTTAGACTGGAGACCAATGTGGTAGAATAGTTCCCTAGAGTGGAGACTCATATTGTAGAATAGTTCCCTAGAGTGGAGACTCATATTGTAGAATAGTTCCCTAGACTGGAGACCCATGTGGTAGAATAGTTCCCTAGACTGGAGACTCATGTGGTAGAATAGTTCCCTAGACTGGAGACCCATGTGGTAGAATAGTTCCCTAGACTGGAGACTCATGTGGTAGAATAGTTCCTTAGACTAGAGACACATGTGGTAGAATAGTTCCCTAGACTGGAGACACATGTGGTAGAATAGTTCCTTAGACTAGAGACACATGTGGTAGAATAGTTCCCTAGACTGGAGACACATGTGGTAGAATAGTTCCCTAGACTGAAGACTCATGTGGTAGAATAGTCCCTTAGACTGGAGACCAATGTGGTAGAATAATCCCTTAGACTGGAGACCAATGTGTTTGAATAGTTCCCTAGAGTGGAGACTCATATTGTAGAATAGTTCCCTAGATCAAAACAGTACCCTAGAGTGGAGGAGACCCATATAGTAGAATAGTTCCCTTGAGTGGAGACTCATGTGGTAGAATAGTTCTCTTGAGTAGAGACCCATGTGGCAGAACAGTTCCCTAGAGTGGAGACGCATGTGGCAGAACAGTTCCCTAGAGTGGAGACTCATGTGGTAGAATGTTTCCCTAGAATGGAGACACATGTGGCAGAACAGTTCTCTAGAGTGGAGACTCATGTGGTGCTAGAGTAGAGACCCATGTGGTAGCATAGTTCACTTCAGTAGAGACCCAAGTGATTAAATAGTTCCCTAGAGTGTAGACTCTCATAAGCAAATGGCAGCACAGGTGATCATACAAACACACATTAACATATATAAATACTTACTTACTTACTTAGTCGCTCCTCTTCTACCTTGGGGTGTAGAGGTTTGCCAGAGAGATCGCCAGACGTCTCTATCAGCAGTTTTCTTTCTGGCTTTGTTCCATTCCAGTCCTCTGTCAGTCAGGGGGACTGTCGGATGTTGTCTTCCCAGCGCACCCTGGGTCGTCCCGGAGGTCTGGTTCCCTGGTTCTTAGCCTCCCATGCTTGCCATGGTGGCCGATTTTCTCCCATTCTGCACACATGTCCAAACCATCGTAACTGTGACTGATCCACTCGGGTTAGTAAGGGCTGGGTATCAAGATCTTGACGTATTGTCTGATTGCGGACTTTGTCCCTTCTTGTCACTTGGACCACCTTTCTCAGGTATCTCATTTCCGAGGCCTGCAGCTGGCTTCTGTGAGCTGTTGTCATTGCCCATGACTCACACCCATAGGTCAGGACTGGTACATAGGTAGAGCGGTAAACAGCCATTTTCGTCCTCTTGCCAATTTCTCTTTTGCTAAGAAACCCTCGGTTTATGGCCTGGAAGAGTCTCCCAGCAGCTGCTTTTCGTGTAGCCAGCTCAGTCTTAATGCCTCCATTTTGGTCTAATACAACTCCAAGGTATTTGAACTGGTTAACCTGCTCCAACGCATACTGACCCATCATGATCTGGTGTTTCTTCTCCTCTCTTGAGATCACCATGGTTTTAGTTTTGGAGACACTGATGGTCATCCCTTTCTTTTCAAGCTCTTCCTTCCAGACAAGTAAGTTGTACTGGAAGGTGTGCCTCTGATTTAGCTATCAGGGCCACATCGTCTGCAAAAGCCAGCTCTGATATACAGATTGGTCTCATCTTCCAGTACCCTACAGAGTACTTCTTTGTCTTCTCCTTACAGGTCTTGATGACATCATCCATCATAAGAATGAAGAGGTAAGGTGAGAGAATATCACCTTGTCTAACACCGCTGGTGGTCTTAAATTCTTCTGACTTTTGGTCTGCTGTTCTTACATAATTTCTGCACTTTTTGTAGAAACTCTGTATTGCACTGATCAGGGGTGCTGGGATGTTTTTCCCTGCCAAGCAGTCCCAGAGCTTGTTCCAGGGTACCTTGTCAAATGCCTTTTCCAGATCCAAAAAACATAAGTGAATCTCACTCTTATATTCCAGGGCTTTTTCACTCATCTGTCTCAGTGTGAAGATAAGGTCTTGAGTACTTCGGTTTGCTCTGAAGCCGCACTGGGCCTCGTCCAGCTGTGGCTCTACCAGACTTCTAAGTCTCTGCTCAAGAATTCTAGAGTAACTTTTACCGGGGATGCTGAGGAGGGATATGCCTCTGTGGTTTTCACATTGTCTGTTATCACCTTTTTTAAATATAGGTATAATTATGGCAATCTCCCAATCTTTTGGTATAGTTTTGCTACACCAGGCTGCCTGGAGAACCTTCAGTAGAAGGCGCTCACCTTCGACTCCCATATATTTGACCATCTCTGGTGTTATACCATCATGACCTGCTGCTTTTCCCAGCTTAATCTTCTCAATAGCTGCCTTCAATTCTTCCATCCTGATGTTATCTTCCACATGATTGAATTCCTTCTCAGCAGTGAGGTCCATTATTTCTGGGTCATGACTTCCCTCAGCGCCGAGGAGCTCTGAGAAGTATTCTTTCCATCTGCCCATGATATCATTTGTAGAAGTAAGCAGAGCCCCTTCCTTGTCTTTTATGAATTTAAGTGGGCACTCTTTCTCCTTCCTCATGTTCTTAAGGGTCTTGTAGAACAGTTTTTGGTTTTCTCTTGCATTCTTTTCCAACTTTTCTCCAAACTCTTCCCATGATTTCTGTTTTGCTTTAAGCACAATATTTTTGGTCTCTGTTCTGAGTGCCACATATTGTTTATATTTTTCTATTTCTTCAGCTGTGTTCCTGGCTGCCAGGTATTGCTTCCATGCCCTTTTCTTTTCTCCTATTTTCAATTTGACTTCTTCTGTCCACCAAGGTGTCCTGTGTCCCCGCCTTCCACTTGGGACTTCACCACATGCTTCTACTGCAGCTGCTGTGAGGATATTCTTGAATCTGCACCAGAGGGTTTCAGTGTCCTCTGATGGTTCTTCTTCAGTTCCTATTGCTTTCACTATAAGCTCCTGGTATCTAGCCTTAATATCTGGCTCTCTTAGCTTGTATGCTTTAATCCTCATCCCTTCTTGGTTGCTTTGTTTCTTGCATAGTTGTCGGTGTTGCCTTGTTGGAGCAGTTCTTTCAGTTGTTCTCTTTATTGTGACCAGATAGTGGTCACTTCCAATCTCTGGTCCTCTCATGACTCTGGCATCTATCACAAACTTGAATGAACTTTTCCTAACTATGGCGTAGTCAATGATGGATTTTTCATTCTTTGAAGGTTCACATCTTGTGTATGCATGTATACGCTTGTGGGGGAATTTCGTGTTTGTAATGACAAGGTTCTGTTCCCTGCAGAATCTGAGAAGTCGCTTGCCATTATCATTCAAAACATCTTCACCATATCTCCCGATCACTCCACCCCATCTAGAGTGATCATTTCCTACTCTGGCATTTAGATCTCCTAGGAGGATAATTTCATCGTGACAGTCATCTATGGTCTTTTGGAGCAGTTCAAAGAATTCTTCTTTAACATCTACTCGCTCATCTTCATTTGGCCCGTACACAATGACAAAATTGACAATTTTATCTTCTTCTTTCAGATCTAACACCATTATTCGCTCTGAGATGAATTTCCATCCTTTGATGTTACTAACTTGATTCCTGGCCACAATACAGCCAACACCTCCCTTGGCTCTCTCCGTCATAGGGACACCACTGTAGAGCAGCATACTTCCATCGTGATCTGTGATTCCTTGCCCCTTTTTCTGGGTTTCAGTCAGAGCCAAGACTCCTAATTTTGCTTTCCTCATCTCCCCTACTAACTCGTTTTCCTTTTCCGTTAATGCCTCTTATATTCCATGTTCCATAAATCGTAGTCCGTAAGCCATGCCAGTTCGTCGCCGTTAAGATCCGTCCGGTTTTCTCTCTGTAGTTACTTGTAATCGTGGTTTAAGGCAAACAGGTGATTGGCCTGTTGTGCCTTTGCATGGTGGAGGGGCTGCCTCCTTGCGGCCTCCATGCAGGCCGTCTGGCTGATTCACGGTTACCCACTACTTCCGGAGACGCATGAAGCACTCAGGTTCAGCCAGACCCTCCTCCTTTTACAGCCGGGCTTGGGACCGGTCTTAGCGGAGTTACATATATAAATACAAACATACAAATCTTCAATTGTTATAAACATGGCAGGATTGGTGTTAGAAAACATTACCAATATTTACAGCATATGTGATCTAGCTTCAGACATATTGAGATTCTCCTGGTGTGATTCTATCTACAGACATTGTGAGATTCTCCTGGTGTGATTCTAGCTATAGACATAGTGAGATTCTCCGGGTGTGATTCTAGCTATAGACATAGTGAGATTCTCCTGGTGTGATTCTATCTACAGACATTGTGAGATTCTCCTGGTGTGATTCTAGCTATAGACACAGTGAGATTCTCCGGGTGTGATTCTAGCTATAGACATAGTGAGATTCTCCGGGTGTGATTCTAGCTATAGACACAGTGAGATTCTCCTGGTGTGATTCTAGCTATAGACAGTGAGATTCTCCGGGTGTGATTCTAGCTTCAGACATATTGAGATTCTCCTGGTGTGATTATAGCTACAGACACAGTGAGATTCTCCGGGTGTGATTCTAGCTATAGACATAGTGAGATTCTCCTGGTGTGATTCTATCTACAGACATTGTGAGATTCTCCTGGTGTGATTCTAGCTATAGACACAGTGAGATTCTCCTGGTGTGATTCTAGCTATAGACACAGTGAGATTCTCCTGGTGTGATTCTAGCTATAGACACAGTGAGATTCTCCTGGTGTAATTCTAGCTACAGACATATTGAGATTCTCCTGGTGTGATTCTAGCTACAGACATATTGAGATTCTCCTGGTGTGATTCTAGCTACAGACATATTGAGATTCTCCTGGTGTAATTCTAGCTACAGACACAGTGAGATTCTCCTGGTGTGATTCTAGCTACAGACATATTGAGATTCTCCTGGTGTGATTCTAGCTACAGACACAGTGAGATTCTCCGGGTGTGATTCTAGCTATAGACATAGTGAGATTCTCCTGGTGTGATTCTAGCTATAGACATAGTGAGATTCTCCTGGTGTGATTCTAGCTACAGACACAGTAAGATTCTCCTGGTGTGATTCTAGCTATAGACACAGTGAGATTCTCCTGGTGTGATTCTAGCTATAGACACAGTGAGATTCTCCTGGTGTGATTCTAGCTACAGACACAGTGAGATTCTCCTGGTGTGATTCTAGCTACAGACACAGTGAGATTCTCCTGGTGTGATTATAGCTACAGACACAGTGAGATTCTCCTGGTGTGATTATAGCTACAGACATATTGAGATTCTCCGGGTGTGATTCTAGCTACAGACATATTGAGATTCTCCGGGTGTGATTCTAGCTACAGACACAGTGAGATTCTCGTGGTATAATGTGTGTAAAGAGTTGAGGTCACTTATAGAGGTGTCTGTGTGATCTTGTGAGCATGACCACACAAATACTAGACACGCTTAACACATGACACCACAACTAATAGACGAGATTAATAATGACCCCCACAACTAAGAGATGAGGTTAATACATGATCCCGCAACTATTAGATGAGCTTAATAATGACTCCAGAACTAGATAGGTTAATTCGTGACCACACAACTACTAGATGAGTTTAAAATATGACCCAACTACTAAGAGATGAGGTTAAAACATGACCACATTTGAACAAAAATCCCCACTGAATCACATCTACCATGTTCAAGAGCAAATTTCAAGGCGGCACGCAAAATGACCCGCGTGAAGCCTGCATGTTAGTCGGGGCTGGGGTGTCTGGTGAAGCCCACTGGAAAAATTTGCAGCATGAATGTCTGTCCCTCGTCACAGAACAAGCGAAGAAGCAGCGGCCGGTGTTTGGTCCTGGTTTCTGAACTACCCGACATTTCGATCTGCGCCCACAAGAACATAGTGGTGGAGTCATATTCATATGTGATGTTGGGGATACCCCTGCTCGTGTCTTTAATGATGTATTTGATGACTTTAGTGATGTATTTGGTGTCATAAGTGATGTGTTTGGTGTAATAAGTGATGTATTTGCTGAAGTCAGTGATGTATTTGCTGACTTCAGCGACGTATTTGGTGTCATAAGTGATGTTTGTGGTGTCTTCAGTGATGTATTTGGTGTCATAAGTGATATTTCTGGTGTGATTACTGGAATTTGTATTGGTATGTGAAATGTATCTGATGTCTTAACTGAGGTAAACTGGGTCTTCAGTGTACTACTTGTTTGAAACAGCGGAGACTGTGTCTTATTATGTGTAGTAGCTGGCAACTTTGTAAGAGATGGTGTCTTTACTGTTGATGGTTGTATCATTAATGTATGAATAGGTGTCTTAAATGTAGTGAATGGCGTCTTTAATGTTTGAAGGGGTGTCTTAAATGTAGTAAATGGTGTCTTTAATGTGTGTACTGGTGTCTCAAATGTAGTGAATGGTGTCTTAACTGTGGTGAGTGGTGTCTGTAATATGTGAACAGGTGTCTTAAATGTAGTGAATGGTGTCTTTATATTGGCACCTGTTTTCACACCAGCTGGTGACTCTAATGTTGCAGGTGGTGTCTTCAATAAAGTGAAGCTCTTGCAAAGTGTCACGGATGTGTCAGGGACAACTGCTGCCAACAGGCTGGATTCTGAAACTCTCAGCTGTGAGTCACAGCCAGCAGAAGATGTCTGTGATGTTGTGAGAGAGAATTCTTGAGGAGTAGATGTCTCTACTGATGAGAAGACAGCCAGTGACTCTGATGACAGACCTGGTGCTGCAGTAACTGGGGGGTATTTGCTACAGGTAGCTGTGTCCAAGGTTTTATAGGCAGCAGGCAGTTTTCCATGTACTGTATTTGTGGCAGTCATATGCCTAGAGATGGTGTTACTTCCAGTGTCCACCTGGGGTCTGGAGGTGGTCCCCTGTTTCACAGAGGATATGTCAGTGGCAGGCCCCATGTTTAGGTTCCTTTCCGACAGGCCTCTCCTTGTTTGTGCATAAGCTGCCACAGAAGTATCTGAAAGTAAAACTGCTGTCAGCAGGGGATCTGTACCTGCTGTGAGCTGTGCCTGGACTTTTTTATCACATAACTGTCTTCTTTCTTGACTATCACAAGCAATGACAAACGGAGTTCTGGCATTGGCGTAGGCTGTCACATAATGTCCAGTTTTGCCCCTACCATCAGCTGGGGTGTGTGTCTGCAGGCTAGTAAAAGTGGGGCCTGACGGAGGCATTGACTGCTTTTCTATCAGGCCAGTAAAACTCTGCAAGAAGAACAGCAAGCACCAGTTCACATATCAGACACAATCCTCTTGCATGTGTGGAGCCCCACATTACTTCCACGCCTGATAGACAAAATGACCTGATAGTTACCTATGTATGCTTCTCGCTAGGAAGTTATCCCTGCTGCTGACACCTTTATGAAGCCTGTACATTTTCATATGTCTGGATACATCTGTCACTGTCATGTTAGCTAGTAAACTGTCACTGTCAAGTTAGCTAGAGAAATGGGATTGTCACATTAGCTAGTAAACTGTCATTGTCAGGTTAGCAAGAGAAATGAGAAAATGTTACTGTCAGGTTAGCAAGAGAAATGAGGAACTGTCACTGTCAGGTTGGCTAGAGACATGAAAAACTGTCACTGTTAGGTTGGCAAGAGAAATGGGATACTGTCACTGTTAGGTGACTCAGAAAATGGGAAATGGTCGCTGTCAGGTTAGCCACAGAAATGGGAAATGGTCACTGTCAGGCTGACCAGAGAAATGGGAAACAGTCACTGGCAATTGAGTGATTGAGAGAAATGGTCACTGAAAGGTGACCCAGGAGAAAAGGATAACTGTCACTGTCAGGTGGCCCAGAGAAATGGGAAACTGTCACTGCTAGATGACCCAGAGAAATAGGAAACGGTCGCTGTCAGGTTAGCCAGAGAAATGGGAGTACTGTCACTGTTAGGTTAGCTAGCATCAGTCTTGTTAACAGTATAAGTAAATAAGCAAGGTGCTGTTAATCCAAAGTACATTATACAACTATAATGATCATCAGCCAGCCCAAAGGTCTTGGGTTTCATTCCACACCAGGACAGTTTTTCTTAAGCGAAAAGACCACACACAAAAAAACCAAACAAACAACAAACTGATGAAACTTGGTCTATCCATCCTAAAATTGGTGGTTTTGATCACATGACCCCTTGGTGTAGCTCCTGGTCTATATACATTTGAGTCTAGCAACATTTACCTGATGCATTTCTGGCCTGAAAAGCATCTGCAGATTGGAAAGTGATGGTTCGGGTCCTGACGGAACCTGATTTTTTTCAAATACGACCATGGCTCCCGGGTCAACCAAGACTTGAGTGGGTACCGGGTATAGCCTTGGGAAGTAAAGGCGGCTGGCGTGGTGTTTACCGCATCACCCACCGAGTGCCAACTGGTCTATAAAATATAGATTTAGCCCTATATGCCCAATATTCCCCAAAGGCTTGGAAAGGGTTCTTTACTATATAAGTGTAAGCTAGACATCGTCTGACAGATGTTAGGACAGACAATACAAACACTGTCCTGACATCAGATATCTGTTTCAAGCCTTCCCCACACTGCTATAAAAGACATCATGTACCCATTACCTACAACCCACATATAGATCTGACATCCCACATCTACCACAAGCCATCCCCACACTGCTATAAAAGACATCATGTACCCATTACCTACAACCCACATATAGATCTGATATACCACAAGCCATCCCCACACTGCTATGAAAGACATCATGTACCCATTACCTACAACCCACATATAGATCTGACATCCCACACCTACCAAAAGCCATCCCCCACACTGCTTTGAAAAACATCATGTACCCTTTACCTACAACCCACATATAGATCTGATATCCCACACCTACCACAAGCCATCCCCACACTATGAAAGACATCATGTACCCATTACCTACCACCCGAACACTGCCCTGACATCGTACACCTACCACAAGCCCTCCCCACACTGCTATGAAAGACATCATGTACCCTTTACCTACAACTCACATATTGATCTGATATCCCACATCCACCACAAGCCATCCCCACACTGCTATGAAAGACATCATGTACCCATTACCTACAACCCACATATAGATCTGACATCCCACACCTACCACAAGCCATCCCCCACACTGCTTTGAAAAATATCATGTACCTTTTACCTACAACCCACATATAGATCTGATATCCCACATCCACCACAAGCCATCCCCACACTATGAAAGACATCATGTACCCATTACCTACCACCGGAACACTGCCCTGACATCCCACACCTACCACAAGCCCTCCCCACACTGCTATGAAAGATATCGTGTACCCATTACCTACAACCCGAACACTGCCCTGACATCCCACACCTACCACAAGCCCTCCCCACACTGCTATGAAAGACATCATGTACCCATTACCTATGACCCACATACCGTCCTGACAGACTTTGTGACAGACATCAGGCAGCCATCTTGTATCATCTGCCACGCCAGTCTGGCTGTGTTTCGTGCATCATCCAGACCTGCCACGACAACAATAAAATGTCTGTAATCTCTCACACGCCACTTGAAACTACATGATAGTCATTAGTATAATACACAATAAACATGTAATATAAATTAATTACATGCCAATATTAACAAACATACAACAAAATACCACTGAAAATACAGTAATGGTGACTGACATGTGACAGTTACATGACATTACAGATAAGACACTTTGACAAAATAATATATAAAACCTCACCGGAATGTTGCCTGCCATCAAATGTGATGCCAAGCTCATTCAGTGCACCATTCAACCCTGCGGGTTTACGGCCATAAAATACCTGCAATAAAACAATAAAAAAAGTATGTGAGGTCGAAACAGCACTCACTGAATATTTGGACAACATGCTCACTGTTCCCATTTGACGAGAAAATCTGTTGAATAGAGCTGAAACATGCAAGTCTCTGTATCAATGATAAACAAAGATATTCATATCTGAGCGAATTCAACATCACCAACACCAATCCCAAGCCCGGCTGTAAAAGGAGGAAGGTCTGGCTGAACCTGAGTGCTTCATGCGTCTCCAGAAATAGTTGATAACCATGAATCCGCCAGACAGTCTGCATGGAGACCACAAGAAGGCAGCCCCTCCACCACACAAAGGCACAAATGGCCATGCACATGTTTGCCTGAAACTACGATTACAGGTTACCACAGAAGAAAACCGAACAGATCTAACAGTGACGAACTGGCATGGCTTACGGAATACGATGTACGGAACATGGAACATACAAAGCATTAACGGGAAGGAAAATGAGGTAATAAGGAGATGAGAAAAACAAAATTAGGAATCTTGGCTCTGACTGAAACCAAGAAAAAGGGGCAGGGAGTCACAGACCACGATGGAAGTATGCTGCTCTACAGCGATGTCCCTATGACGGAGAGAGTCAAAGGCGGTGTTGGCTGTATTGTTGTCAGGAATCAAGTTAGTAACATCAAGGGAAGGAAATTCATTTCGAAGTGAATTATGGTGTTAGATCTGAAAGAAGAAGATAAAACTGTCAATACTGTCATTGTGTACAGGCCAATTGAAGACGAGCAAGCAGATGTCAAAGAAGAATATTTTTGAACCGCTCCAAAAGATCAAATATGATTGTCACAAAATTATTCTCATCAGAGATCTAAATGCCAGAGTAGGAAATGATCACTCTAAATGGGGTGGAAAGATCGGGAGAAATGGTGAAAATGTTTTGAATGACAATGGCAAGCAACTTCTTAGATTCTGCAGGGAACAGAACCTTGTCATTACAAAGACAAAATTCCCCCACAAAAGTTTACTAGATGTTAACAAAGAATGATAAATCCATCATCGACTATGCCAAAGTAAGGAAAAGTTCCTTCAAGTTTGTGAGATGCCAGAGTCATGAGAGGACCTCCAGAACATGTCCTTCAAGACCGTCCTCTCTTGGCAGAGCTGTGGAGCAACATATGGCAACATCCAGTAGACCTGACCCCTAAGCTTTGGGGGAGACCTTAGAGACCTTGAGATAACATCCCAGTAGCGTATTGTATGAGTAATAGGAATTTAAGAAGAACAGTCAAAGGACACTGAAACCCTCTGGTGCAGATTCAAGAATATCTTCACAGAAGCAGTAGAAGCATGCGGTGAAGTCCCAAGTGACAGGACAGGACACAGGACACTTTGGTGGACAGAAGAAGTCAAACTGAAAATAAGAGAAAAGAAAAAGGCATGGAAGCAATACCTGGCAACTAGATACACAGCTGAAGTCACAGAGAAATATAAACAATATGTGGCACTCAGAACAGATGCCAAAAATACTTAATGCAAAACATAAATCATGGGAAGAATTTGGAGAAAGCTTTAAAAGAATGCAAGAGAAAATCAAAATCCTACTCTACAAGACCCTCAAGAAGATGAGAAAGGAGAAAGAATGCCAGCTGATATTCATAAAAGACAAGGAAGGGGCTCTGCTTACTACTACAAATGATATCATGGATAGATGGAAAGAATACTTCTCAGAGTTGTGGAAAGTCATGTCCCAGAAATAATGGACCTCCCTACAGAAAAGGAAATCATCCATGGGGATAACATCAGGATGGAAGAAGTGAAGACAGCTATTGAGAAGATTAAGCTGGGGAAAACAGCAGGACATGATGGTATAACACCAGAGATAGTCAAATATATGGGAGTTGCAGGTGAATGACCTCTCTTGAAGGTTCTCCAGGCAGCCTGGTGTAGTAAAACTATACAAGAATATTAGGAGATTTCAATCATTATACCTATATATTCAAAAAGGGTAATAGAAGACAATGTGATTTCCACAGATATAGCTCTCAATGTTGCCGGTAAAAGTTACTCTATATTTTGAAGCATACTCAGAAAATGGTCAAATCATTCTCCAGTGGATCCCGGCTCACTGCGGCATACCAGGAAATGAGTTAGCAGACAGACTTGCAAAAAATGGAACAAAGGAGAAACAACACATTCATTCACTGTCTTTACCAGAAATCAAAACATTCATCAAGAGAAAATAAAAGGAATTGTGGATAGAACAAACCAACAGTAAACACCCACAAGACCCTGTCAGCAGACTTAACAGAAAGCAGCATACAACAATTTTCTGTCTACAAACAGGCCACTGCAGTCTCAACTACCACATGCATAAAATAAAGACTGTACAATTTCCCACAGTGTGCCTGTCAGACAGGACAACAAATACCTGAGGACATTCTGCAGACTTGCCCACTCTAGCTGCAATTTAGAAAAGAAACCTGGCCTAAAGAGAAAAGTGTGCAGAGCAAGCTGTGGGGAACCATGAAGGACTCGCTACTGACATGCGAGTTCATAGAAGCAATCCCCCTGATGGTCTGATCTGAGCTTACGAAACCGAAAGCAAAGAAGAAGAAGAAGAAGAAGAATTCTTGAGCATAGACTGACAGAACCACAGCTTGATCAGGTCCAATGCAGCTTCTGAGCAAACCAAAGTACTCAAGACCTTATCTTTACACTCAGACAGATGAGTGAAAAAGCCCTCTAATAGTGAGATGCATCAAAGTTTTTTGGATCTAAAGGTATTTGATAAGATTCTCTGGAGTAAGCTATGGGACTGCTTGGCAGGGAAACACATTCCAGCACTCCTGATCAGTAATATAGAGTTACAAAAGGCAGAGAAATTATGTAAGAACGGCAAATGAAGAATTTAAGACCACTAGCAGTGTTAGACAAGGGGATATTCTCTCACCATACCTCTTCATTCTTATGATGGATGATGTCATAAGGAGAAGACAAAGAAGTACTCAGTAGGGTACTGGTAGATGAGACCAATCTTTATTTTAGAACCACTATTTGCAGATGATGTGGCCCCTACAGCTAAATAAGAGGCACAGCTGCAATCCAACTTACTTGTTTGGAAGGAACAGTTTGAGAAGAGAGGGATGACTATCGATCTCAAGAGAGGAGAAGAAATAACAGATCATGATGGGACAGGATGCACTGGAGCAAGTCAATCAGTTCAAATATCTTGGAGTTATAGACCAAAATGGAGGCATTAAGAAGAGCTAGATTCTCGAAAGGCAGCTGCTGGAAGACTTTTCCAGGCCCAGGCCACAAACTGAGGGTTTCTCAGCTCACAGAAGCCAGCTGCATGCCTCAGAAATTAGATATCTCAGAAAGGTGGTCCAATTAACAAGAAGGGACAAAGTTCGCAATTAGACAATAGGTCAAGATCTTGAAACCCAGGCCTGACAAACTCGAGTGGATCAGTTACAGTTACAATGATCAGGACATGAATGCAGAATGGTAGAAAATCGGCGACCATGGCAGGCTAAGAACCTGGGAACCAGTCCAAGAGGGCCTGCTGGAATGGAACAAAGCCAGAAAAAAGATGCTGGTCATCTCTCTGGCAAACCTCTATACCCAAAGGTAGAAGAGAAGTGACTGAAGTAAGTAAGTATCTGAGTGAATTTACTGTGTCAGATCCGTAGACCCATGACATACAGAGCTACATACACAACATATGGAAGAGCATACATGATATATAGAGGAACATACATGACACAGGGAGAAACATAATGACACACAAAGGAACATACATGACATACAAAGACACATACATAGCACACACAACCAAATACATGACACAAGCATCATAACTGGCACATGACATACAGAGGAACATGCACAACATTTAGAGAAACATACATGACACACAAGGGAAACAACATGACATGGTTAGTATATATGACACATGGAGAACATTGACACATGACATACATGACACACATCATACATGACACATGGAGGAACACAGAAGACACACAAAGCAACATACACGACACACACAGCAACATGTAGAGTGTCACTGTGGAATGACAACCTGGCAGTTGAAAAACAAAGGGGCTGATCTTATACAATATTCTAATGAAGCCACACAATGACTGGATAGGACTAACAAGATTGATATATTCTACTCTTGAAATAATGATTCTGCCTCTATTCCAGACTGTAAGGGTTCTGGGGAGAGTACAGAAGATGAAAAGCTACCTAAAGAGCATACTTCTAATAACAGTCATGCAGGCAGGGGTGGGGTGTTAATGGTGATGATTTCAGCTTGGAAGAGAAAATCTTGGTAATGAAAAACTGTTGATCATGATAGCCATGCAAGCCTCTATAATGGAGATGTCACAAGCACTGAGAGAGCAAAGAAATGGGAATGCTTTTTTTTTCTCAGTATGCCAAGACACTCTACCCTATGTATGCCGGGACACCCTGGGACAAAAAAATCTGGCGATGCTAAAGAAACCTGACCTTGTATGTGGCTCTCAGATCAATCCACTGGGTCAGAGATGGTGGCCGGCTCATCTGCTTCCTCTTAGTTTCATACAGCAGGCAGACGCCAAGGTCCCAGTCTGTGGGCACAAGGTCAAACAATGAACACCTGACGTCAGTCACTTTTCCCACCTTTAATGAACCAGCTTACACCAACATGTCACGTCAAGTGATGTGCACTTTGGCACAGAACTGCAGTCAAATGATTAAATGTGTTGTATGTGTATGTTGTATAGCAACTTCTCAAGTGTTAATGTGTATAGCAGCTGTTGTATGTGTTAATGTGCTGTATGTGTGTGTTGCATAGCAACTGTCTCAAGTGTTAATGTGTTGTATAGCAACCGTTTTAAGTGTTAATGTGCTGTATGTGTATGTTGTATAGCAGCTGTCACACGTGTTAAGGTGCTGTAAGTGTATATTTTATAGGAACTGTCTCAAGTGTTAATGCGCTGTATGTGTATGTTGTATAGGAACGGTCTCAAGTGTTAATGCGCTGTATGTGTATGTTGTATAGGAACGGTCTCAAGTGGTAATGCGCTTTTGGGGATGTTGTATAGCAACCATTGGCTTACTCTCCAAGGAAGCAGAATTGGTCTTGCAGTGGATACCAGCCCACTGTGGTATTCAAGGAAATGAGAGAGCAGATGAGTTGGCAAAAGCTGGGAGTAATCTTCCACAACCTCATCCACCACACAGCTACAAGGAAACCAAAACAGCGCTAAAGCAGTCTTTCAAGCGGGAGTGGAGAAGGCAGAATGGTGATTACAGACCAGAGAGTGACAGCATAAACAAACTCAACAGGAAAGAACAAACATCAATTTTTAGACTTCGGACTGGACACTGTGGTCTTCGAGCACACTTGTACAGGATAGGCATAAAAGAATCTGCTGCCTGTGATTGTGGAGCAGAAAGACAAACCCCAGAGCACATACTACAGTACTGCCCAAACCTCTCCCAGCAAAGACTGTGGATCTGGCCCAAAGGAGCCACATTGCAAGAGAAGCTATGGGCGACCGGTGGCGACCTTAAACGCACAATCCTATTTGTGACCCAGACGGGACTCAATGTTTAGCATGACTGATATCGAACGCAGAAGAAGAAGAAGAAGTATAGCAACCGTCTCAAGTATTAATGTGTTGATTGTGTAAATTGTATAGCTACTGTCTCAAGTGTTAATGTGTTGTATGTATATGTTGTATAGCAGCTGTCTCAAGTATTAATGTGTTGTATGTGCACTTATACTTCCAGATAAACATGAATGCATACAACTATACAAACTCATACATGCACACACGCGCACATACATACTACATGTGCATACTGTATAGCAGCTGAACTGTCTGAAGTGTTAATATATTTTGTGTGTGTGTGTATATATATATATATATATATATGTACCTCAATATATATAAGTACCTATATATATGTATATACATAGAGCAGCTTTCTCCATTGTTAACATATACTTAAGACCCCCCCCCCCGAACTAGAACATGACTGGTGCCATCCTGAAGTCTGCTCCACATTCTGAATAAACTATGATGTGGCAGGAGAAAATATCACTTTTGGAAGTTATCAGAATCATTTTCTGGCAGCCATGTGTGTGTGTGTGTGTATCTGACATCTTCTGACAGTTGTGTACTGCATTTGTGTGTGTTGATAATGAAAGTAACAACAAAAGAAGGGAAGGGTTATGAATAACAGCATTAGAGAGAAAGGACTGCCTGAATTATATTGGGACAAAGAATGAAACGGTTTGGCCATCTAGTGAGAAAGCTGCATATGACACTTTTTACAGCAGAATGTCTGAGAGAAAGACCAGGAAAATATGGATAAATGGTGGAGCTGACTTGTAAAAAGGGGAACAAATCCATCACCCAAGCCACCCGAGAAGCGCAAGACAAATACAGAAAAACCATGACACTGAGCTACAACCTGGTTTTAGTGAGACGACAATACACAAATTTTTAAAAATTGATAACGACAGTTAGATGTCGAGTTTGTCCAGCTCTAGTGACATGATGATTGGTCCATTATAGCTGTGCCCTGTCAGTATGAGACTAACCTGACCAGGTGACCATGGCTGCAGTGCTTCCCTTGTTAACGACTGTCTGGCTGTCAGACCTAGTGGCTTGTACAGATTTGTCGCCAGAACAGACCAGGCCCTTGTCAACATGGAGTCTCCTCAGCCAGGCAGTAAACTTCCTCAGACACAAAGACAGAGGTATCCCATTGTCCACTTGATCCTGCCACAACAAATACACACACAGCTACTGCCAGGTTTGTTTCACAAACACTAATTTATGTATCACAATAATGTTCGTTTCACAATCATTGTGTGTGTGTGTGTGTGTAGTTATCGCAATTAACTTTCAATCAAAATCACACTGAGTCACAATAAGTTTGGTTTAGTCACCCTTAAACTACAACAATTTGTTTCAGTCACTGAATTTCATAGTCAATCTGCCTAAATTATTTTAGGGGGAGAATCATGTCAGCTACGCCTATACACAAATCAAGGCATCAACTACAGTTATACAAGAAACAGGGCATCGACTATGTCTATACAAGAATCAAGGAATCGACTATGTCTATACAAGAATCAAGGCACCGACTATATACAAAAATCAAGGCACCGACTTTGTCTATACAAGAAACAAGGCATCGACTATGTCTATACAAGAAACAAGGCATCGACTTTGTCTATACAAGAAACAAGGCATCGACTTTGTCTATACAAGAAACAAGGCATCGACTTTGTCTATACAAGAAACAAGGCATCGACTTTGTCTATACAAGAAACAAGGAATCAACTATGTCTATACAAGAATCAAGGTACCAACAATGTCTATACAAGAATCAAGGTACCGACTATTTACAAAAATCAAGGCACCGACTTTGTCTATACAAGAAACAACGCATCGACTATGTCTATACAAGAAACAAGGCATTGACTTTGTCTATACAAGAAACAAGGCATCGACTCTGTCTATATAAGAATCAAGGCATCGACTATGTCTTTACAAGAATGAAGGCACCGACTTTGTCTATACAAGAAACAAGGCATCGACTCTGTCTATATAAGAATCAAGGCATCGACTATGTCTTTACAAGAATGAAGGCACCGACTTTGTCTATACAAGAAACAGGGCATCTACTATGTTTATACAAAAATCAAGGCATTGACTATGTCTATACAAGAAACAAGGCATCGACTATGTCTATATAAGAATCAAGGCACCAACTATGTCTATATAAGAATCAAAGCATCGACTATGTCTATACAAGAATCAAGGCATCATCAACTCTGTCTATACAAGCATCAAGGCACTGACTTTGTCTATACAAAAATCAAGGCATCGACTGTCTATACAAGAATCAAGGCATCAACTCTGTCTATACAAGAATCAAGGCATCATCAACTCTGTCTATACAAGCATCAAGGCACTGACTTTGTCTATACAAAAATCAAGGCATCGACTGTCTATACATGAATCAGGGCATTAACTCTGTCTATACAAGAAATAAGGCATCATCAACTCTGTCTATACAAAAATCAAGGCATCGACTGTCTATACATGAATCAGGGCATCAACCCTGTCTATACAAGAATCAAGACATCAACTATGCCTGAGTCTGAAGGCAGGGAGTGGGTAGGATCGAGATATCTCAATCAGCTATTATGTCATGGAAAAAAGGAGGGAATTAAACACATGGGTACACCTGTCAGCTTATGTAAACAACACTATGCAGGGCAGAGCACCATACTTACCTGGGTACACCAGTCAACTTGTGTACACAACAACACTATGTGGGGGAGAGCACCATACCATCACCTGGGTTACACCAGTCAACTTGTGTACACAACAACACTATGTGGGGGAGAGCACCATACCATCACCTGGGTTACACCAGTCAACTTGTGTACACAACACTATGTGGGGGAGAGCACCATACAATTACCTGGGTTACACCAGTCAACTTGTGTACACAACAACACTATGTGGGGGAGAGCACCATACACTCACCTGGGTTACACTTGTCAACTTGTGTACAAAAACACTATGTGGGGGAGAGCACCATACACTCACCTGGGTTACACCTGTCAACTTGTGTACACAACAACACTATGTGGGGGAGAGCACAATACACTCACCTGGGTTACACCTGTCAACTTGTGTACACAACAACACTATGTGGGGGAGAGCACCATACACTCACCTGGGTTACACTTGTCAACTTGTGTACACAACACTATGTGGGGGAGAGCACCATACACTCACCTGGGTTACACTTGTCAACTTGTGTACACAACACTATGTGGGGGAGAGCACCATACACTCACCTGGGTTATACCTGTCAACTTGTGTAAACAACAACACTATGTGGGGTAGAGCACAACACACTTACCTGGGTTACACCTGTGAGCTTGTGTGCACAACAACACTATGCGGAGTAGACCACCATACACTCACCTGGGTTATACCTGTGAGTTTCTGGCAGAACTCGCTGAGAACAGGTCTCTCTGACGGCTGCAAGAAATAGTGAAACTCACTCTCTATCTGTCCAGTCTGTGTGTTCAGCAGAACGGCAGGGAATTCAACTGGGACGAAAATATAAAGCAAGCCACATTCATGTTTTGTTAAAAAACCCAAACAACCATTGACAAACTCATCAATTAGATGACAAACAGAGCAATGAACAATGAGAAGACAGCAATGAACAATGAAAAACATGGTCATATTTGTGTTTTGTGAGTATCTATGACAATGCAACTCTTTGGGTCGAGTGAGCTCTTGTTATTTTAACACTCTCCCTTTTATTGGCTCAGCAACACTGCTTTTACCAGGAACCTGTTAAGTTTCTGTATCTACAGGCATAGAACTATACATACTAAAATCCACAACTGACGGGTATGAACACCACTGAATTATGTGTCAAAGTTTATTTAGTATTCCAGAACATCTAACAGTCACTGTTGGCAGTTATTGCTGTCTAGGTACTACTGAGTTACTTGCACTATTCACCAATCAATTCCTTGTCACTCATTCTGCTACTTACAAGTACAATATGCCATTCGCTCCAATAAATTCTTGCACATATCACTTGACTGGATGCAGTCAATCATTTCTTCAATTTAAGGGTAGCAGTCGTTCCCTGGCCAATGGCCACTTCTAGTTCCTCTCTCCAGGTATTCGCCAAAGGCGTAGTTTATTTATTCACAAAGGCACTCAGTCCGTTTTTTAACACACAAACACCCTATCTCATTTAGACGTCTAGTATCGAATGCTTGGTTTTCTCTCCCTCTCTTCTGCCCAAAAAGTTAAATTCACTGAACTCATATATTCTCCGATCACACAATCTCGTATTACATGTCAGCCTTAATTCAACCTTTACTTGGCCACTATTTTCTAATCTGGACAAATAATATAACTTATGCGAACTGGGTGTTCACCACGATGTCATCTCCTCTCTAGTGGAATTCCCTAACTAGCATTATTAGAAACAGGTTAGAGACTTCCGTGTCTGTAAGTAGCTGGGACAATTTGGTGACTTTTGTGCCTGTAAGTAGCTAGTGACAAATTAGAGACTTTTGTGCCTGTAAGTAGCTAGTGACAAGTTAGAGACTATTGAGTCTGTAAGTAGTTGCGACAAGTTAGATTTTTGTGTGTCTGTAAGCTGTAAGTAGCTGTGACGTTAGAGTCTTTTGTGTCTGTAAGTACTGATTTGTACATATGCTTCATAGACTATAAAAAAGCATTTGACTGTGTGAAGCATGAAGAAGTAATCAAACTGTTAGAAAAATTAAACATTGATGGGAAAGATCTACGAATAATAAAGAATATGTATTGGCAGCAAACAGCAGCTATAAGAATTAACAACTGTTTAGGTACATTTCAAAGCATAAAGAGAGGCGTATGACAAGAATGTGTACTGTCACCTGATTTGTTTTCAATATACAGTGAATATATAATGAGATGTTTAATTAGTATGCCCGGAATTGTGGTTGGTGGGCACAATATAAACAATTTACGTTAAGCTGATGACACAGTCCTGATAGCAACAAGTCAGAAATGGGCCTCAGTTTGAATAATGGGAAGACAGAAGTGATGGTGGTATCAAAGAAATGAATTATTCCTAAGTGTGTAATAAAAGTTGATGGTGTTATTTTAGGACAGGTACAGAAATTTAAGTATCTGGGCACATGGATAACATCAGATGGAAGATGCATAACTGAGATAAGAAACAGAATAGGACAGGCAAAAACTGCATTTTATAAAATGAAAAACATCTTGTGCAATATATCCTTTTCATTGAGAGTTAGAAAAAGAATTCTTGCTTGCTACATACATCCAGTTTTAACATATGGCTGTGAATCCTGGACAATCGGTAGGCAGGCCAAACAATTTCTAGAGGCCTCAGAGATGTGGTTTTACAGAAGAATGCTTAGAATACCTTGGACAGCCAAAAAGAGCAACCAAGAGGTTTTGAAAGAGGCGGGAGCCCGAAGACAACTTATCACAGACATCAGAAGGAGACAGTCATCATTTTTCGGCCATGTTATGAGAAGAGGGAAAACAGAACATGTTGTGACCACTAGAAAGATCTGTGGAAGGAGAGATAGAGGAAGACAACGAGAGAAGATGATTGACAGTCTTGTTGCATGGAGTGGAGGTGTGTCGGCACACGAACTGATACATGCTGCAGGAGATCGCAGATTATGGAGAGGCATGATAGCCAATGCCAGTCGGCAAGGCACCTGATGATGATGAAGTAGCTGTGACGTTAGACACTATTGTGTCTGTAAGTAGTTGTGACAAGTTAGAGATTTTTGTGAACAGGGCACAACCGATTACGTAACCACATGTACTCAAAATTTAAGACAGGCGTATCAGCCATGTGCACCTGTGGAAAGGTGCCCCAGACAGCAGAGCATGTACTCCAGGACTGCACTAAATTTGACACATTAAGGCAAACCTTTTGGCCAGAAAGAACAACAGCTGAACGTAAACTCTATGGACCACTGAATAAATTAACAACAGTGAAATTTATACAAGAGACAAAATTGCTGATATAGACAACTTATTTCAGGCGAACAAAAGAAGAAGAAGAGATTTTTGTGTTAATGATAAAGTGAGAAATTCTGTATTTATGAAAAGTTAAAAAGACTTTTGTGTCTATGACAAGTCAGAGCCTTCTGTATCTGTGGCATGTCAGAGACTTCTATGTTAGTACGTATCTGTGATATGACCCAAGAGAACAGCAAGCTAACAACTCAGCACATACAACTACCACATACATGGTTATACAAATTTTCAACTGTCACATGTTAGATACTACACTGTAACAGGTGGTTACAAAACTGCCACATGGGTGATACAATACTGTCATTAGGGTGATACAATACTGTCATATGGGTGATACAATACTGTCATATGGGTGATACAATGCTATCACATGGGTGATACAATACTGTCATATGGGTGATACAATACTGTCACATGGGTGATATAATTCTGTCATATGGGTGATACAATACTGTCACATGGGTGATACAATACTATCACATGGGTGATACAATACTGTCATATGGGTGATGCAATACTGTCACATGGGTGATATAATTCTGTCATATGGGTGATACAATACTGTCACATGGGTGATACAATACTATCAAATGGGTGATACAACACTGTCATATGGGTGATGCAACACTATCACATGGGTGATACAAAACTACAACACTGACACATGGGTGATTTAACATTGCCACATGGGTGATATGACATCCATCACACTGGTGATATAACACTGCTACATGGGGGATACACCATTATCACACTGGTGATATAACACTGCACATTGTGGATACATCACTGTTACATGGGGGATACACCATTATCACACTGGTGATATAACACTGCACATTGTGGATACATCACTGTTACATGGGGGATACACCATTATCACACTGGTGATATAACACTGCACATTGTGGATACATCACTGTTAAATGGGGGATACACCATTATAACACTGTCAGTCAGTGAATTCAACTCTGTCACACAGTGGATACAATACTGTCACACATGGGTGATACAAAATTGTCACTATGGTGATACAACACTAGAACACTGTCAGTAAGTGGATACAACACTGACACATTCACATGGGTGACACATGGTGGCTACAATACTGTTGCACAATGTATACAACACAGCCACATGTGTGATAAACACTGTCACAACGGTGACACAACACAACAACACTCAGTCAGAGGATACAACAGTTACACAGATAATTCAACACTGTCACACAGTGAATACAACATTGTCACATGGGTGATACAACACTACAAAACTGTCAGTCAGTGAATACAACTCTCACACGGTGGATACAATACTGTCACACAGTGGATACAAAACTGTCATACGGTGGACACAACACAGTCGCATGGGTGATACAACACTGTCACTATGGTGATACAACACTATGACACTGACAGTCAGTGAATACAACTCTGTCACATGGTCGATACAATACTGTCATACGGTGGATACAATGTGATACAACACTAGAACACTGTCACATGGGTGATACAACACTGTGACATAGGTGATACAACACTGTCCCACAGTGGATACAACACTTACTGATTTCCTGAGGGCTGGTCCTGTCAGTCTCCCAGCAAGTGGACTCAAAGTCAAGGATAATCAGATGTGTGAACACCTGGTCTGAGAAAATACATGGACAATCAGATGTGTGAACACCTGGTGTGAGAAAGCACAAGAACAATCAGATGTGTGAACACCTGGTGTGAGAAAACACAAAAACAATCAGATGTGTGAACACCTGGTGTGAGAAAGCACAAGAACAATCAGGTGTGTGAACACCTGGTGTGAGAAAACACAAGAACAATCAGATGTATGAACACCTTGTGTAAGAAAGCACAAAAACAATCAGATGTGTGAAAACCTGGTGTGAGAAAGCAAAAGAACAATCAGGTGTGTGAACACCTGGTGTGAGAAAACACAAGAACAATCAGATGTGTGAACACCTTGTGTGAGAAAGCACAAAAACAATCAGATGTGTGAAAACCTGGTGTGAGAAAGCAAAAGAACAATCAGATGTGTTAACACCTGGTGTGAGAAAGCAAAAGAACAATCAGATGTGTGAACACCTGGTGTGAGAAAGCAAAAGAACAATCAGATGTGTTAACACCTGGTCGAAGAAAACAAAATGAGGACAATCAAATGTGTGAACATAAGATCTCAGAAAGCAAAATGCGGACAATCCGATGTGTGAACATAAGGTCTGAGAAAACACAATGACAATCAGATGTGTGAACATAAGGTTTGAGATATAATAATGAGGGGGATCAGACATGCGAACATCTGGTCTAAGAAAACACAATGAGCCAGCCACATGTGTGAACTTTGATATACGATACCACAGAACAAAGTATAGTACAGCCAATGCCTATGAGAGATCACATCCCCCAGACACTGTGTACATGAGGTAAGCAACATGTAACTGGAATTTAATGAAGGCTGGAGATGTACCACTAGCCTGTCAACTCACTGGTGAAAGTTTTATTGAACTCAGCCTGACCTATTGCTGATCTGTGCATGATGATGATGGCTACTGTTAATTATGGAACAAAGATGACATAAGAGTTCCAAGATCACACCCTGGGGTTACCCCCCCCCCCCATGATACGATATAGGAGACCAAGATTACCTCTTGATGACATACCATTACGGTCCCAAGATTACCCTGTGGATGACATAATACAAGAGCAGTTGGGATATGTCTCAACTACTGTCACACTGGTGGAAAATTTCTTGTTCCCTGACATATTAACAAGTATAGTGTTCTCTGAATTCCCAGTTGTGTCTATGACACATCATTTTTGCACAGAATACAAAATGACATTTTACCAGTGACATAACTCTTCTTGACATCCCACTTGTGCACATAATTTCAGAGGACACCTCATTATGTACAGAATACATGATATCCAACTCGTGTACACAATACTACATGATATCCCACTTTTGTTTCACAATACTACATGACAATCCACTTGTGTACACAATACTACATGATATCCCACCTGTGTACACAATACTACATGATACCCCACTTGTGTACACAATACTACATGATATCCCACTTTTGTTTCACAATACTACATGATATCCCACTTTTGTTTCACAATACTACATGATATCCCACTTTTGTTTCACAATACTACATGATATCCCACTTTTGTTTCACAATACTACATGATATCCCACTTTTGTTTCACAATACTACATGATATCCCACTTGTGTACACAATACTACATGATATCCCACTTTTGTTTCACAATACTACATGATATCCCACTTTTGTTTCACAATACTACATGATATCCCACTTGTGTACACAATACTACATGATATCCCACTTTTGTTTCACAATACTACATGATAACCCACTTGTGTACACAATACTACATGATATCCCACTTTTGTTTCACAATACTACATGATATCCCACTTTTGTTTCACAATACTACATGATATCCCACTTGTGTACACAATACTACATGATATCCCACTTTTGTTTCACAATACTACATGATAACCCACTTGTGTACACAATACTACATAACATGGAACATAACTGTTTATTGAGTACTGATCCTCTAGTGTGGGGCTATTCAACTGGCAGCCCCCGGGCCAAATCTGGCCTGCCAAGGCCTAACAAGTGGCCTGCAGATCACTACTAGTTATACTGCATTTATGGTCTTTCTATGCTGCTGGGGCTCCTGGCCTGTGACGATGCTCATTTTTGAACATTTTGGCCCCCTGAGTCAACTTAGTTCTAGTGAAATGTCCCAGAGGTGGCCCCTAACAAGTACAGTGGCTCTCTGGGTGAATGAAAACTACAGCAGTTATTACCTGTTTTCTGTCGCTTGGAGGTCTGTCGTGGTGACATCAGTGACAATGGTCGCTTTCTCAAGAGCCCAAGTTGGCTGTTAGAAAGATACTAAACATATTAATGGAGAAAAATCTGGCACAGGTTTCTATCACAAACAATGCGCCATGTGTGATTGCTAAATGTCTGTGAACCAAGTAATGTATCATGTATGATCATCAGTGCCTCTGTGTATCAAGTAATGTTTCATGTGTGTGATCACCTCTGTCTCTTCACATCAAGTAATTTTTCCTGTGTGATCACCTCTGTCTCTGTGTGTATCATGCGTGATCATCCAACATATGTGTACATCTGGCAATATATGCTGTGTGATAACCTACTATTTGTGTGTAATGTACCAAGTCTGTGTGAATTAGACATATGTTTTGCATTTAGTCCAGAAAATCTGATTTAGATGAGAAGAGAGGGCAGGTGTGTTATGAGTGTTGCTAAATTATCTTTGCCCAGAGGTCTGACTTCTTGTTTGGCACAGCATCATGAAAATAATTCATCCCAAGGTAGACTTTGATAATGTTCTGGCCTTGTGGTAAGTACTTGAGATGCATCACCACACAAGAATAAAGAAAATGGTCAACATGACTCTGCACACCTGCCTCGCTGGATGTCTCCATTGTGACAGCTACATCTAGATTTCCATGTCACACCCACTTCCCACATCATCAGTGATTACAGGTAGACAAGGTCACTGACCCCCACTGTTTCCAGATCAGACTCACTTTCCACATGATCACAGGTAGTTGAGGTCACCCCCCCCCCCCCCCCCAGATGCAGATGAGGTCAATGACCCCAATGTTTCCAGATCACACCCACTTTCCGCATCACTGTTTTATAAGGACAGTTGTGTTTCTGTAGGAATGGGTTAAACTTTGACACAAATAGAAAACATTCTTAGACAAGGAGATGACAGAATGGCAGGAAAGTTGGAATAATTAACACTGAAACATTATCACATTTAAGTGAGAAAAAAAAATGACCAACCTGGCAAGTTGTTTGGTTGCCATCACTGGTTCTCTTCCTGGCATCAACTGGTCAATGACTGGTAGCTCCCACGGAAATTATAACTACAGTCATGCCAGACAATGGAGGAAACAGATCTTATAAAATGGTCAATAGTTGGTGGCTCCCAGGTACAGTCATGTCAGAGAAACCATCACCTGCAAAAATTTATAACAACTATGAATTAAATAGTGTGTACCTCAAACATTTTGCCCCTATTTCTATCTTGCACACAGAGAACTTTGACAGGAATATGTACAGCCCTCAAGCCTTGTCAACTGACACAAGTGTCAAAGTGTGGGAGGCAAATGGTAGATCAGGGCAAGCCATGCAGTGATAGGATAGCCCAAATCTCAGTTCTGCTTGCTCACTAGAGTCTCCACAACTCTCTTAGTTGTCTACGACTTCTCATCATGCTGCAAAAGTTAATGCAAACAGAAACATTATCTCAGTTTTGAAGTGATCTACAGGCTAGAATGAATGACATACATAAAGCTATTAGACACATACCTTGTACACAATATGTATCCACACAGACCACACATGATGCTATACACACACACACATTGTGAAGAATATGTATCCCTATATGATGCTACACACACACCTTGTGAAGAATATGTCTCCATACATGATGCTACACACACACCTTGTGAAGAATATGTCTCCATACATGATGCTACACACACAAACCTTGTGAAGAATATGTCTCCATACATGATGCTACACACACAAACCTTGTGAAGAATATGTCTCCATACATGATGCTATACACACACACCCTTGTGAAGAATATGTCTCCATACATGATGCTACACACACACACACACCTTGTGAAGAATGTCTCCATACATGATGCTATACACACACACACCTTGTGAAGAATATGTCTCCATACATGATGCTACACACACACCTTGTGAAGAATATGTCTCCCTACATGATGCTACACACACACACACCTTGTGAAGAATATGTCTCCATACATGATGCTATACACACACACACCTTGTGAAGAATATGTCTCCATACATGATGCTATACACACACACACACCTTGTGAAGAATATGTCTCCATACATGATGCTATACACACACACACCTTGTGAAGAATATGTCTCCATACATGATGCTACACACACACACACACACCTTGTGAAGAATGTCTCCATACATGATGCTATACACACACACACCTTGTAAAGAATGTCTCCATACATGATGCTACACACACACACTTTGTGAAGAATATGTCTCCATACATGATGCTACACACACACACCTTGTGAATAATATGTCTCCATACATGATGCTATACACACACACACCTTGTGAAGAATATGTCTCCATACATGATGCTATACACACACACACACCTTGTGAAGAATATGTCTCCATACATGATGCTATACACACACACACCTTGTGAAGAATATGTCTCCATACATGATGCTACACACACACACCTTGTGAAGAATGTCTCCATACATGATGCTATACACACACACACCTTGTGAAGAATGTCTCCATACATGATGCTACACACACACACCTTGTGAAGAATATGTCTCCATACATGATGCTACACACACACACCTTGTGAAGAATATGTCTCCATACATGATGCTATACACACACACACCTTGTGAAGAATATGTCTCCATACATGATGCTATACACACACACACACCTTGTGAAGAATATGTCTCCATACATGATGCTATACACACACACACCTTGTGAAGAATATGTCTCCATACATGATGCTACACACACACACCTTGTGAAGAATATGTCTCCATATATGATGCTACACACACACACACACCTTGTGAAGAATATGTCTCCCTACATGATGCTACACACACACACCTTGTGAAGAATATGTCTCCATACATGATGCTACACACACACACACACCTTGTGAAGAATATGTCTCCATACATGATGCTATACACACATACACCTTGTGAAGAATATGTCTCCCTACATGATGCTACACACACACACACCTTGTGAAGAATATGTCTCCATACATGATGCTACACACACACACACACCTTGTGAAGAATATGTCTCCCTACATGATGCTACACACACACACCTTGTGAAGAATATGTCTCCATACATGATGCTACACACACACCTTGTGAAGAATATGTCTCCCTACATGATGCTACACACACACACACACCTTGTGAAGAATATGTCTCCATACATGATGCTACACACACACACACACACACCTTGTGAAGAATATGTCTCCCTACATGATGCTACACACACACACACACCTTGTGAAGAATATGTCTCCCTACATGATGCTACACACACACACACACACCTTGTGAAGAATATGCATCCCTATATGATGCTACACACACACCTTGTGAAGAATATGTCTCCATACATGATGCTACACACACACACACCTTGTGAAGAATATGTCTCCATACATGATGCTACACACACACCTTGTGAAGAATATGTCTCCCTACATGATGCTACACACACACACACACCTTGTGAAGAATATGTCTCCATATATGATGCTACACACACACACCTTGTGAAGAATATGTCTCCATACATGATGCTACACACACACACACACACACACCTTGTACAAAATCTATCCACACATGGTGCCACACACACACACACACACACCTTATGAAGACAATGTATCTACATTTGATGCCACACATACGCTTGCAAAGAATATGTTGTATCCACATATGATGCTACACACACCTTGTAAAGAATATGTATCCACATATGATGCTACACACAAACACCTGGTGAAGAAAATGTATCTACATGTGATGCTACACACACCTTGTAAAAATATGTATCCACCCATTATGCTACACACAAACACCTTGTGAAGAATATGTATCTACATTTTATGCTACACACACTGTATAAAGAATATTTATCCACACTTGATGTTACACACATACCTTGTGAGAAATATGTATCCATACATGATACTACACACAAACCTTGTGAAGAATATGTATCCACCACACATAAAGTTAGTCTCACACACTTTTTGAAGAACAACATCTGTATAAAATGATGGTGCCCATCCAGTGTATCATTTGCACCTTTCTTCATGATGTTATCAGTAGTGCCCAAAAAAAGTATAAAAAAGTGAACAAACTTTTCTTGTCACTTAATAAATTCTACTGCAGTCTACGCAACTGACTGTCAGATTGTTTAGTACCCTGAGCCAAACACATCATTGGTAGGACCCAGGAAAGAGTCAGTCACATCATTCATATCACATGTGGAACCCAGGGAAGAGCCAATCACATCACTGGTAGGACCCAGGAAAGTCAGTCACATCATGCAAATCACATGTGAGACCCAGAGAAGAGCTAATCACATCATTGGTAGGACCCAGGAAATAGTCAGTCACATCATGCATATCACATGTGAGACCCAGGGAAGAGCCAATCACATCATTGGTAGGACCCAGGAAAGAGTCAGTCACATCATGCACATCACATGTGAGACCCAGGGAAGAGCCAATCACATCACTGGTAGGACCCAGGAAAGAGCCAATCACACAATGGGTTGGACCGGGAAGAGCCAATCACACAATGGGTTGGACCGGGAAGAGCCAATCACACAATGGGTTGTACTCCCAAAGTTTTATGTGATTATGATCCACGTTTTCATGCCCCGTGGCCTTTATCAGTTAACAGAAACATTCTATTTTTCCTGGACTGGTGTAATCTCTCATAGAAGGTCTGCATGTGCATGCTAGAGTCAGTCTGTACTTTAATCTCTGTTAATTACTATCTAGACATATACAGGTCTCTAGGCGCATCTATACTGCACAAGTCATATCATACCTTATAAGTTATACCATGTGTGGGAGCCAGGGGAAGAGCTAATCACATCTTTCTTTATACTGAAAGATATTTAAAAATAACTGGCAACTATTTAGACTGTTTAGGCAAGGCATAACATTTAATATTACCTGTATTAATCTAGGCAAACAGATATATGGTTGACCTGTCTGCTCTATTAATAATGAATGGTTAATGGGAAAATGACTTAAAAAACAAGTGACAGTGATTTTTAATTCTTCTTCTTCTTCAGCGATCTCTGGTCATGCGCATAATCCACTGTGGGTTATAAACTGAGATGTCTTTTCAAGGTCTTTTAGGTTTCCCCAAAGCTTAGTTGTCAGTTCTACTGGGTGTTGCCATATGTCGCTCCGCAGCTCCGCCAGGAGAGGACAGTCTTGCAGGACATGTTCTGGAGTCTGTTCAGCACGAAGGCACTGGCAGAGAGCTGCTTGGCTCATACCTAATTTATGTGAGTGTTTATTGAGTCTGCAGTGTCCAGTGTGTAAGCGAAAGACTGTGACTTGGTCTGTTCTGTTCAAGTGTTTCAGAAAATCTTTTCCGTAGTTATAACTAGTGTTGGTTTTCCAATCTGTTTCTGAATTTCTCTTAATGAGAGTTTTGACTTCTGGAAAAGATAGTGGCTGGTAGGTCTGTGGTTTTTACTGCCTTCCTTGGCTAAAGCATCTGCGCTTTCATTGCCTTTGATGCCACAGTGAGACGGAATCCACTGCAAGTGAATTTCTGCTTTATTTGACAACATAGCAAGTTCATGTGTTAGACTTTGTAGTGTGCTGTCGGTAGGTTTGGACTCAAGGGCCTGTATAGCTGACAGTGAGTCAGTGAGAAAAACTATCCTACCTGCGGTAATTTGCAGATTGTTCATATACTGTGCTGCCATCAAAAGGGCTGAGAGTTCTGCCTTGCAGTTAAAGCAAGTTCGTCCGGTGGGGGCTGCTAGGGACACAGTAGTGGCATCTGGGTGTTTTATGTAAACACCTGCCCCACCATTCGTAGTTGCCTCTTTTGCTGATCCATCCGTGTAGATTCTCGTCCAGCTGTCCTGTGGGAACATGTTGTTGAGGTATTCCATTGTAAGTGCTTTCTTTACTAAAGCAGGCTCAGCATCTTTGTTTCCCAGGTTCGGGATGGATGTTGACACATTGTGTCAATAATTCAGAGATTTTTAATTCAAGGCTGAACATTGAGTACGATAATTTAAACATTAGGTTGGTGTCTCAGACCTATTTGTTTTTGATTTCTTATGTCTTGTTGTCGCCAAGAAGAGGGTGTTATAAAGTTCACAAAACAAACAAGAAGTCAGAGATTCAAGTAGTGGAGAGTACAAAGTACTGTCATCATTTTCAAATTAATAATTTCATCAAACAAAAAAGAATATCTCAGCCTGGAATTGATACGCAAGAGTGAATGCATCCTACATTCATGGTTACATCATTTGAAAGCAATTTCTAAAACATTGATTAAGAATGAGAAAGTATCTAATTTGATTGAAAGCCCTATGTAGCCTACTAAGTATTATTTAGTATAATTAGTAAATTATTTCAACTAAACTAGACATCCCCCTGTGGGTTCTGCGGAGCTCCATGATGGGGAAAACAAGAATAGATAGTCTGGTAGTCCTAGTTTCAGCTTCATAGCAAACGGGTCACCCCATCTTTGCTCCGCTCCTGTGCCAACAAAAAACACACAGAATGTTTATCACAATCCCTTGTAGAAAGATTGACAGACTGCTGTCTTAGCATCTAGCATACACTCGCATTAAAGCATATGGTAGCCATCTGAAATGCTAACACAAACAGTCCGAAATTTGAAATGCAGTTCATCATTGATGGTAGCAGAAGTCACCAACAGATCTGCAGTTGCCCACGCGACCAATTTTAATCACACAATGGCACCATCAAAATTGCGACGACAGGCATCGCACCATTTTCTGAATCTACACTTCACACCACCACGTTGGTGACTGTCGAAAAAACATTCCAAATAAAATCCGCAGCTCACAGTGTCACGCCATGCATTCAACTCAGAAGCTGAGCGGCGAAACTATATCCAGTCTACAAATGGAACAAAAATGCATCGGCCACCGTCCGGCAGAAGCAAAAAATTTGCCTCGGCTCCAAAAACAGTGGCCCGCCTAGCGTCCATTTTAGAGACCCACTGCCTCCCCAAGAAGAATGCCGTAAGAGTGGACTAGCCGGGGGTGGGTCCTTCCTTCAAAGTCGGAGTGCATCAGATCAGTCTGAGAGGCAAGAAACCAACAATCTCGTCAATCTGCATACAAATAAATAAGTCAGATCTGGGAAGCAGATGTGTACGCAACTACTAGGGTTCTGGAACAAGACTAAGTTCAAGAAATGGACAAACAACTAGAACTTTCCGCCGGAGCTTACAGCAGGTAAGCCATAGAAAACGCGAAGAAGAAGAAAAATCATGTTGCAATAACTACTCAATCTTCTGTTTGAGATGATACCAGGCCAGGTCTCGTCTGGTCTCTGACTGCCTCAGTCTTGCGATTAAAAGTATGTCCAAGCCTGAGCTTGTCCAACAACAACAAAACTGTTGAGCCTGGCTACCCAAGTCTTGTAAGTGAAACAATCCAAATCTTAAAGTTAAACGTGCTAGTCAGACAAGCCAGACTGAATCTTGTCAATTTCTTCAAACTGCAGGTACCGCCATCGTACTTTACTGATTTCACGCTAAGAGAGTTGCCATTCCTTGTTAATACTACCTGTCGCATTTATTGTGATCCTTATCCACATTTGTGACCGGTACCGTCAGTATTGGAACTATGCGCTGGCTGCTGAAGATAAGGACGGAGCATGCATGCAAATGCCCCGAGTGCTGTGATGTCAATTTTTGACTTAACTTAACTCAACTCCTTACCCGCATGGTAAATGCACAGAAGGCAGGAATGGATCGACACGAACACCCACAACATCAGTTTTCATCAGGTCATTATCACGATAGGAAGAGAATGTAGAAAGTGGTGTAACGGTCTCGCAGAATAAGAAATACAACAACTGATAGCTGGAAAGGCTGGACTAGATGATGATGTAGTGTACACCGACGGTTCTGGATTACGTCCGACTTAAGCTATTACAGCTGGAGCCGGTCGTGGTTCTGTTCATCGGGGTGTAAAATCTGACTGGGGATTTGCAGCTAAAATAAAGGGAAAAATTATGGCAGAACAAAACGGAGCTTTTTTTTTTATCTGCAACTTCAAGCATGGGATTGGAATTGGAGGTATTCACTGCAGCTCTGAAGCGGATACAGTGTTGCCACTTTTCTCTGACAAAAAATATCCAAAATGGTGTCAAAAAATATCTTAAAAGATCTAAATCTGCGTGGAAAAGATCTAGAAAAAACATCCAAATTGAAAAAGTCAAAAATTACATAGCTTTTGTTATGACTTACCCTACATAAGCATGTCCTCACCTTCACTGATGTCTGCCTCACAAGATCCACTGGATAAACTTAGCTTGGATAATGAAGTTGAAGCTTCAGATCCAAAATGACCCTGGTATGCTTTAGCTGTTCAAATTTCTTTATAAGCGGAACAGTAGGCTTATTTCTCTAGTCTCATCAGGCTGAATTTTAATGGCACGATAGCATTTAAGAGGTCAAATTTCATCCTGTTTTTTAGGTTAGATTTGATATAATTCCTAGCACTGAAAACTCTTTCAACGTCAGCATTTGAGTGGGGTATTATCATGGCAGACATGGCACTTTAAAGAGCTTACAGAATGGACTGTTTGATGAGGCATCTTTAAATTGTCTCACTTCACTCCAAAACGCTTTAGTTTCTGTTTTGTTTGTCCATTCAGCTAACTTTATTTTGGTTAACTGATATTCTGCTTCCGCGACACTATTATCAGTAGCCCCTAAAAATTTCAAAACTTTACAATATTTAGGTATGTCCTTTATTGGCTGAAGTATGTTGCTCACAGAAAAAAAGTGAAATATTTTTCAAAACATCTAGATTTTCAGGAAGTCTCTGCTTCAATTGCTCCAATTATGAGATAAGGAAATCTTGACAGCTTTTTCTTAAGTTGTTCTCTTCATTTTCTGATAACAGTCCTTTCGTTTTTAAATCATCCAATTTTTGATTCGATTTAATATCCAAGGTGTGGCTTAGGAGCCAAATAGCTCTCTATAATGCAAGTGAGCAAATCAGCTTTAGAAGTTGGCAACACCAGTCTTTTACCGAGTGAAATAGCAAGGTGAGATCATCAAGTAATTTAACTTTATCAACAAGTTTAGATTCGAACAGTTTATTAATTTTTTGCACTTCCATTAGAATAGGTTATAAGAAGAGAAAGAATGACACCTTTTTTTCATCACTGTACATTCCATATAGTATTTCAGCTGTGTAGCACTTTTCACTTTGTCTTGTTATTTCAAAGTGTGTCTTCAACTTCAACCATTGCTTCATAATTCTTTCAACAGCTGGTTAAATTGATAACTATCGAGTTTTGCAATCTGACAGAATTTTCGGTGGTGAGGAACCATCATTCAAGGCTGTATATAATGTATTGTATTGCTGTTGTCTGACAAATGATTTGGAAAACCAGTAAAGTGTTTCAGCAATAAGGTATTCCAAATTCCTTGGTAAATATTTAGATAAAGCATGTGATAATGCTAGCTGTAATGAATGACGCATACATTTTATAAGTATTAACGATGGGTTAGCTTCCTTCAACTTGGCATAAATGCCATTGTTTATACCAACCATCACCGAGGCATTATCAGTACCAGTTACAGCCAAATTCTTCAAGCCTAACTGTTTGCTGATTAAAAGGTCCTTCAGTTCCTAAACTATACTTTCTAGATCACACTTTTCAAATTGAATTAGTCCAAGATTTTTTACAAATCGATCAAATGGTCACAGTTTGAAATTGCGCAGTGACAAATTAAAAACATTGCGACTGATACTTCAACTTTTGATGATTCATTGATCATTATAGTTCTGAAAACAGATGTCAGCGGTGTAATATCTTTAAATGAAACTGCAGTTTTATGCTTTTTTAGTCTCTTTGAGTTTTGTATTTTCGCTTTAATTTCACTCTTGCAGTACTTACAAGCTTTGTTCATTTCATCAGTTTTTAATTTTGTCATAATGCAACCACTCTTTCCAAATTTTTTGCTTATACTTTACTTTTGGAATGTTGAAAGGTTTTTTCAAAGTGAAAGCCACATAAGAAGGTGAGCAATTATGTTTTTTTAAATCACATGAAAAAAGAAACGCAAAGTCAGCACAGTGAGGATACGGTTGAAACAAAGTTAGTATGATTTACGCACGTTTTTATTAATCAGTACCGGGGCTGCCAGATATTTGTGCGTTGACTCCAGTGAGAGACCAAAGTTCAAGTAATGGCAGTTGTCACAATGTACGTGCCAGACCAAAACAAAAATATTGTAGTAAATATTTTACACAGTAATTATTAAATTGACAATGAAAGAAAAAAATCTATAAAATTTTTTACTCCATATGAAAAGATCTAGAAAAATATTTACGATCTAAACGTCAAAAACAGTATCTAAATGCAATGAAAAAGATCTAAATTTGGATATAAAAGATCCAAAGTGGCAACACTGAGCGGATAGCAGAAAACAAAGTTGCCAGATAAATTATTGTGTCTGATTCTCAGTCGGCATTGCGGAAGGTTCAAAATGGACTAATGTGGCATAAGTGAATACCATGCATCAGTACGCCAACATTGCAGTAAATCACATGGATATACAGTCCGGGATATGGAGGAGTGCGAGGGACTAAAAGAGAGGATTTTATGGCCACAAAAGAGAAAGCTACGGGAGCACTCGTATTGGACAAGGGAGATATTCTGAAGACCATATATGAACGACTTTTGGCTGAAGACACAAGATTAAGTGAAATACATGGGCAAGAATGAATGAACGAGGAATTAAGTGTGGTTACGGCAAGGAGGGACGGATGAGAGAAGAGATCGGCGTGTGTATAATCAGTATGCTACGGGAACAGTTAGCATCTACACCTTACGCCATTTGCTGCGGGAGACGGAGCATCTATTGGTATCCCCAGTGTGCTATGATGTCGATTCTTACACCAGTAATCAGTACCAATTATAGGTGCCCTAATTATAACTTCTTCTGCTAGCGGCTAGACGCTCGGCTGGGGATCGAAAGGTTGTGGGTTCGGTTCCTGACGAGTGTCGGATTTTTTTCAAAAAATGACCTCGGCTCCCAGGTCGACCCAGCCTTGAATGAGTACCATGTAAAGTCCTGGGAAGTAAAGGCGGCTGGCGTGATGCTAACCACATCACCCATCAAGTGCCGATTGGTATATAAAATATAGATCTAGCCATATATACTCAATACGCCTGAAAGGCGTGGAAAAAGGTCCTTTACTTTACTTAATTATAGCTTCTGTGATGGTTGGAAATGAGTATCATGGATTTACCTTGTTTGTCTGCCGCACAGACTGAGAATTTTAAATCTCAGGATAGTATGGTAAACCTTAAGGTAATAGCCCGGAGGTTTCAAACTGATCGATCGATTGATATACTTTGTTGTCTTGTTTTCGTGTACATGTTTTAGTTACACCTCTCTAGTTACTGTAGGTTACATGTTTTCCAGTACAATGGTGAGCACATGACATTATCTATGGACATCCTGGGCATGACAATTCACGAGACGAGACAGTTACCAGTGGACTATGCAGCTTTCCTTCATGCCACGATGAGAGCGACGTTCTGCAAAGCGGCTGCTGGAAGTAAAACAACAAAATCATAAGACCGTTACTTCCCAAATAGACGCAGTCACTGCTGCATTTCATTGGCTTGAGAATCAGCTGTACACGCATGTACACGCGTGTTGGGCAAGATGGAGACAGGCATGCTCCGTGCAGAGGGCAAGCATCGCTTCAGAAGTGCCGGGTAGTTAGCGTCCATTGGATATTTTCTCCAGCATATGCTGGTGTGTTAGGACATAAACAGGCAGAGAGATTGGCAGGCTCTGCACCCCTTGGTGGCGAATTGATGTATGATAAGCTAGATGTGAGGGCCCTTAGAACAGTGTGGAGGCACAAATAGATCATTACGGTCTGAGGAGAATGGCGTTGCTAGGCGTTACCAGGGGTTATGGCCGCCGCTCAACACTGAAAGGACAGGCGTGACCACACAAAATCAGACAGTTATTGATGCCATTGGAATTAGAACTCTTCGTTTGCTGGTGAAGATGTGAATGTCTTAAATAGGTACTAGGCAAATTCCTGGGAAATAAAGGCGGCTGGGGTGAGGTTGACCACATCACCCACTGAGTGCCGATTGGTCCATAAAATGTAGGTATAGCCATACCTGCCCAATACGATTAAAGGCGTGGAAAAATGGTCCTTTACCTTACTTTTTACTGTCTATAGGGCCCAGATTAAGTACGGTAGGCTCGCAGTTCGGACCCAGTAGATAATGCAACAGACACGATGGTCGTGTTTGCATTTGCACTAACTGAAATAACCAAGCCCAATTTGTGACCCTTTGAAAATAAAGTTCGTTCTTTCGCTCGTTAAGCCAATGCTTCGTATTTTCAAGGAAACATAATTGCTAGAGTCGTGAAAAAAAACTAGGGTGATTGGTGGGGGTGGGTGGGGGATGGAGGGGGATAAGCGAAGCTTTTCACATAGTACCGGAAACTGGATTGGGGTGGGGGGGGGGGTCAGGTCCGTTGAGACCCCACCCCACCCCCAATTTTTGTTTGATGGGGAGGTGAGGGTAAGAATAATAATGTAGCAAGAAGACTAAGAGACCCTCTGTAAGTATGTACATACAGTTTCTTTAACAGCAATTGCTTATACACTTAATACAATAATTTAAAGTACACATAGATATATTGACTTGCCATTCCTCACAATAATGATGATAAAAATAATATAATACTAACGTGCAAAATGGAAAATAAATATAATAATGTGCTTGAAATTATATGAAAGATATGTGCAAGTACTTTAAAAGATAGTTTCTATACATAGTTAAAGGGGCATCTTAGTCCCCTTACAAAACTATTGGGGAGCATTCAAGGAACTGAGATCTCCCACCCCCATCCCTAACAAACACTCAATTTTTTTGGCGTATCTATGTATTATTTGTTAGGCATGGGCGTCAGAACATGGGACCTCAAGTCCCTTGATCAACATCCCCCTCCCCCTTTTCAGACACCTTTCAAACCCAGTAGACAACTTTAGGCGATATGTGTTAAGCTATGTATGTTGTTCTAAGCTGCCAGATCCAGTAGACAATATCAGGCTGTGTATGTTAGGCTACGCTGCCAGGTCCAGTAGACAATGTTAGATTATGTCTATTAGGCTAACATGTAAGACGCTGTAGATAATGTTACGCTATGTATGTATGATAGGCTTTTTTTTTAGGCCATGTTTCGCATGTGGAGGAAACAGGAATAGACCTTTATGCGTTGGGGATCCTGACTCTCAGGCATAAGCAGTTGGAGAGGATGGAAAGGATACAGAACAAATCTGCGCGCAGTATATTCGGGTGTTCAAGAGATACAGCATGCAGGGCGATGCGCTAGCTACCTTCTCGACTGTCTAGCTACGGAGAAAGAATACAAATTTGCCGAGCGAGAGCCTACCTCAGAGTCAACGCAGACACAAAACACCCACTGGTTAACGAAAGTAAGAAGAAAAAGGGCAGCAGGCTAAAAGGAACATTGTGGATGGTTAAGGTCAAAGACATTATTCAGCAGGTGTGCTATGTTGAGGATGAAGAAGCTGGTGAGGAATGGTTACAAGTGCCAACAGGGTGATACTCGAAGTTTTCTGTTTACACCCGACTAGACAAAACATGCAGACAACAAAGTGAGGCAGCTGTGGAAGCAGAAGTGCAGGCCTTTATTTTCGAGAATTCTCCAGAGGGAGATGATGTCATGTCTACAGGGGAATGCTGTCATTTTTACAGATGGGTCTGTGATTCAGCATGTGAGAAGCTCTCGGGCTTTTATGGCTCAGGTTGGAGTTTAAATTGTGAAGCAAGATTCTGGAGCTTTCGCCTTCACTACCAGTGACCACATCAATGACGGAGCTGGTGGTGTAAACCTTTACATGCACATATTTTCTCTATGACTCCATGAGTATGCTCAGGAAAACAGAGATAGGCTGGGTCCAAAGACAGTGGTTGGAGTCTCTGAGGCAGCCGGGGCTAATGAACATCAATTTCATATTTTTGGCAGGGCACACAGGGGTGAAAGGAAACGAACAAGCATATAGTCTTATTGGTAAAGCTACCGTGGCGGGCAGCCACAATGCTGATATACTGAAAGCTCTACGAGAATTAAGACATTTGTGAGAACCAAGTGATGATTGTGAATCTGCAACCATGACCAGACTGCAAGAAGAGCATGTTTAAAGGGGCCTACGAGCTTCTCATGGGAACAATTAGTAGAAGTACTTTAGAGTGGCAGCTGCTTTAGAGGACTGAGCACGCATGGGAATGCCCAATGTGCAGTGATTGTCGATTGTGATAACATAACATAACATACCTAAGAGGCAAGAAACCAAGAGTTTGCGAACAAATAAGCCAGATATTTGAAAAAGATATGCACACAATACTCAGTTCTAGAACAAGACAAAAGTCCGGAAGTGGACAAACACCCATAACTTTCTGCTGGAGTTTACACCAGTGAATGCGAAGAAGAAAAAGAAAGTTAGGCCATGTATGTTAGGCTTACCTGCCAGACCCAATTGTCAAGGCCAGGCTGAGCTGCTTCACTGACAGATTACATCTCAGCTGATTTAACAACGATAGAGAACTCAAATTGCAAAGGATCCAAGAAACTATCAGAAACAGATCAGAGCCTGAATAATCTTTAGAAACATATGGAACTCCTACACCAGAAAGACAAGTGTGAAACCTAGCCAGATCAGGGAAAACTTCTATTACCAGATGTATAAAAGCCTGGGATATTAGTGCTCCAGCCAAGGAACAGCGGTGATAATCATCATGATGTGGTGCTTAACACTGATAGACACAACCCTGACACTGGCAGAAACAATCCTGACAGACAGAGGTTGAACTTAAACATACAACCCTGACACTCACAGGCACAACCCTGACTGACAGCCACAACCCTGACTGACAGACAGAACCCTGATACTGACAGGCACAACCCTGACTGACAGACACAACCCTGAGGTAAACAGACATGGTGCTGATCATGTCAGATACATTCTTGACACTGACAGACACAACTTTGACAAAGACAAACACAGCCCTGACACTGACAGACATAATCCTGATACTGACAGACACAAGAAAATTTGGTGAAAGTAGTATTTATTCCGTTGTTCATATCCAGAATGAGATAAAATGATTCCCTGATCTGATTCATTCACACCGCCATCAAAACACATGAAGATGATGGATTCACACAAAATGTGCTGTCAGAATAATGATTTATATTAGTGGGATAGTTCATTAATAACACGGCACATCAATGATGATGATAATAATAGTGCAGAGAGATAGGGAATTCTGGAAGATGATAAAGACATATTCAAGGTGACTGATTCCAGCACACTAAATCTATTTACACAAGCAATGGGCACTTTGTACACCTGTTTTGGCATATGACAACACAGTCAGATATATAAGAACATATATGACAGACAACAACACTGTCAGACACATATGACACATTTGCAAGCTGTCAAACATATGAGACATTTAGTGACGTTGTTAAGACATATTCCACACTACACATGAAGCTGCCAGTGCATCATAGTTACAGGACTAGCTGTATGAAACAATAGAGTGTTGTTAAACAGGTACCTCAGTTTACATTACTGATTCATTTCCAATGTTTCTTGCTGACAGTTTTATGGAGTGATCTTGTAACACCCATACCTGTATAGCATTTTTCGAAAAGCCACATCTCCAATGCCTTCAGTTAAAAAATAAAAATCTTTCACTGCTCGGTGTATGGGTCAGTAAACTGTTGTTATAAGACTCTAATTTTTTTAATTACAGGACTGTCTTGAGTGAGTCAGCTTTATCAGTTTTGCAAGACTGATTTCCATGAGTGAGCTGTATCAGTGTTACATGACTGTCTTATATGAGTCAGTGTGAGTCTAACCGTGGTGCCAGGGTTCAGCACTTGTGTGACAACATAGCCATCCTGTCAGGGTTCAGCACTTGTGTGACATGGCATCCTGCCAGGGTTCAGCTCTTGTGTGACAACATGGCCATCCTGCCAGGGTTCAGCACTTGTGTGACATGGCATCCTGCCAGGGTTCAGCACTTGTGTGACAACATGGCCATCCTGCCATGGTTCAGCACTTGTGTGACAACATGGCCATCCTGCCAGGGTTCAGCACTTGTGGGACATGGCATCCTGCCAGGGTTCAGCTCTTGTGGGACAACATGGCCATCCTGCCAGGGTTCAGCACTTGTGGGACATGGCATCCTGCCAGGGTTCAGCACTTGTGGGTCAACATGGCCATCCTGCCATGGTTCAGCACTTGTGTGACAACATGGCCATCCTGCCAGGGTTCAGCACTTGTGAGACATGGCATCCTGCCAGGGTTCAGCACTTGTGTGACAAAATGACCATCCTGTTGGGGTTCAGCACTAGTGTGACAACACAGCCATGCTGCCAGTATTCAGAACTTGTGTGAGCAGACACAGCCATGCAACCAGGACTTAGCACACGTGTGAGCAGACAGGGCCATGCTGCCAATGTTCAACACTTGTGTGACAACACAGCCATGCTGCCAGGGCTTAGCACATGTGTGAGCAGACAGGGCCATGCTGCTATGGTTCAACACTTGTGTGACAACACAGCCATGCTGCCAGGGCTTAGCACATGTGTGAGTAGACAGATGTTAAAGAAAACAAATTAAGGGCTTGAGGTGTCTGGTCTAGTCCTGAATTTGTATCAACCAATCAGCACTCAGTAGATGATGTGCTCACTGTCACCTGGCTGCCTTTATGTCCCAGAACATTTCATGGCACCCCTATTAAGCTGTTTTCACTTGCAAGCCCAAATACATTTTTTTTTAACCCCTGGCATGATGGGAATCTGAACACACGGCCACCAGACTGGCCGGGCAGGCAGACATAATAGTCACTGTTTTACCACAGCTGTCCAGGCTGAATAATCTACACAGGAACCTGGCTGTCCATCACTTTGGTCTAGATTATAACCCACATATACACCTGGCTGTCTACCACAGATGTCCACTCTGTATAAGCCACACAGGAACCTAGCTGTCTACCATTGCTCTCCAGACTAAATAACACACACAAGAACCTGGTGGTCTACCACAGCTGTCTAGGCTGTATACCCCACATAGGAACCTGACTGTCTACTACAGAGCAGTGACTGTGACACAGAATATACCAGGAACAAGTGTGACCTGCCCAGTCTAATCACCATCATAGAAACTCATTGACAGCCACACTTCAAAAAAGTCCCTTTCCTGTGTGCGAGTGTACATGTATTACTGTTTGTGGGTAAGTGCTTACATATCTGAATGTTTCTGAGCTCATGTGTGTGAGTAAATGGGCGGGTAAAAGTGTGAATGTTGGTTATAATGGACAGGAACATGTAGAAACGTCACAGCTACTGAGTTTAGAGAGTTCAGGTTCTCTATCCTGTACAACTTTGTCAGCTTGCACTTGTTATTTGTCAGTGGATGTCAGTCCAGGTTTAGCAAAGACACAACACAAAACATACAATACAAACACACAACACAAAACATACAATACAAACACACAGCACAAAACATACAATACAAACACACAACACAAAACATACAATACAAACACACAACACAAAACCAACAATACAAACACACAACACAAAACATACAATACAAACACACAACACAAAACATACAATACAAACACACAACACAAAACATACAATACAAACACACAACACAAAACATACAATACAAACACATAACACAAAACATACAATACAAACACACAACACAAAAACAAACACACAATACAAAACCAAACATAACAAACACATGGCACAAACTAAAACACATGTACACTCTCAACATAAACACAATAAAAACACACAACAGAAATAAAAAACATACAACACAAACACACATAAACAAACACACAACCAGGGCATTTTTCTGGAAAAAAAGGTTACAGTACTCATAACAAAAAAAAAAAAACAGTGCTGGGACTCACCAGAAACTGTCGATTTCAGAAGAGCTGAGATAAATTATGATTAGAGAAAAAGTTGTTGGTACTATATACCATTGCCTATTGCCAAGGACAAATAAAGGCCTACACAACACAAACACTACACAGAAACACAAGTACACAACAAAAACACACAACAAAAACAAACACACAACACAACACAGACACACCACAGCACAAATGCACAACACAATTAAACAAACTGACAAACACACACAGGCAACACAAACACATTCTCAACGGCCACACATCACAGATGAGCACTTTATCAACAAAACAATTTCAACAGTTGCCTGTAACAAGGATCTCACTAAAAAGTAGGAGGGGGCAGGGGTGGGTTAGATGGGGATCAGGAAGGAGCAAGTAGAAGTATACATTTCACAAAATCACAGTCACAGACTAATGTACTGTACACATTATGCTAATCAGAAAAAGAAAGAAGAAGCAGAAAAAAAAAAAGAAGAAGAAGAAGAAGAAAAAGAAGAAGAAGAAGAAAAAGAAGAGAAGAAAACATACCATTTCAAACATTGTTTCCAAATATGTGAGACACATTTTCAAAAGAAAAACATTGCAACAAAAGTGAAGATGAATTCAACAAGTATATCTACATGAATGAACATACATATACTTACATGATACAAAACTGGGGATACAACAAAACCTCTCAATATTCTGAGTATATAGGGTATCACAACAAGGGAGGTCACAACAAAATAGCAGGAAACACCTGTCACTATCAATCTTAAGATACCAGTTGCGTAACCCCAATTGAACATTTTAATGTAAAGTCTTGGAAGTTTTCAATATCCAGACATTTTCCAGCGGGATCCAAGTGTCCGGTCATATTCTACTGGAGTCCAAGTAACCAGGCATATTTCTATAGGGGTCCAACTGTCCAATAACCCTCTAGTGAGGCAATAAATGTCTCTCCATACTCTAGAGAAGTTATTACTTTCCCTTCATACTTTAGTGAGGTTATAAATTCTCCTTCTTATTTTTATGAGGTGATAAATGTCCCTTTATACTCTAGAGCAGCGCTTCTCAAACTTTTTTTGCTGCGACACCCTTGTCAGGCAAAAATTTTTTTTCATGGCACACCCACTCTAAAAGCAGTTTAAATACTTAGGAAAGTTAATGTTCAGTTGTCTTTAATGCAATGAATGGAACTGTTTGGAAGAATTTTTCATTATTTCCTTTATGTTCATGGGAAGTTTAGTTAATTATACCCTAAAATCACTTAAAGGTGATTTGTGTGCAGGCTTGATAAATTTGTGCAAGGAGAGGAGTGGGTTAAAGTGTCCGAGCAAGTTTCAGACTTGTGTAGGGTTCTTATTACTTTGGGTTGTGAGTGCAGGGACTGGCCATTTGGCACTATAGAATCAGAAGTTTAACACATGATTCATGACAATTCCCGCCCAAGTAATGTGATTATCTATACAGATGGCTCTGTGTTGAGGGGCAGACGAAGTGCATGGGGTTCATAGAAAAAGCGAATGGACGTCGCTTAGTGCAACAAAGTGTAGCATATGATATCACAAGGTCTAGTTTGAGAATGGAGGTGGAGGTAGTCACTGCTGCATTACGCTGGCTTGAGAATTAGCTGCACACACATGCTGTGATTTTAACTGACTCACAGAGCATATTAAGAAAGGTGGAGAGTTATGCTCCGTGTAGAGTGACAAGCATCAATTCAGGAGTCCCGGGTAGCTAGCATCCTTTGGATATTCTCTCCAGGTCATGCTGGTGTGTTGGGAAATGAGCAGGCAGATAGACTGGCCGGTTCTGCATCACTTGGTGGTGAATTGATGTATGACAAGCCAGATGTTGTGAGGGTCCTCTGGAAGTGAGTGAACAGTAGGTAAGCGCAGAAAGATCATTATGGTCTGAGGAGAATGGCGCTGCGAGGAGTTGCCAAGGGATCTGGCCGACACTCAACACTCAAGGGAAAGACAAGATGGATATACAGTCAGACAGTTACTGGTGCCATCGGAATTGGAATTCTTCATTTGCTGCTGAGGATGGGGATGAAGCGCTTATGGGAGTGTCCCGAGTGCTATGATGTTGATTCTTAATTCAACATTCAACATGAAGGTTGCTCCTGTATTTGTTTTTTAATGTAAGCGCACGTTGAGAATGCCCTGCAGCCTTGTGAATAGCATTGTTTACTGAATACACTTGCATCCAGAACTCTTCTTGGCTTCCTTCGAGGCATTTCTGTTTTAAACTGCTGTCTTTGCTGATCTCAAGCTGATTTGGAAAAATTCTTGATTACTGCAGCGGCACCCCTCGCATACACTTCCTGGGTGCCGTGACACCTAGTTTGAGAACTGCTGCTCCAGAGAGGTTATTACTTTCCCTTCATATTTTAATGAGGTTATTAATTTCTCTTCATGCTTTCCTGAGGTTATAAATTTATTTTCATGCTTTCCTGAGGTTAAAAATTTCCCTTTATACTTTCATGAGGTTATTAATTTGCCTTCATACTTTCATGAGGTTATAAATTTCCCTTCATACTTTCATGAGGTTATAAATTTCTCTTCATACTTTCATGAGGTTATAAATTTCCCTTCATACTTTCATGAGGTTATTAATTTCCCTTCACATTTTCATGAGGTTATAAATTTCCCTTTATACTTTCATAAGGTTATTAATTTCCCTTCATACTTTCATGAGGTTATAAATTTCCCTTCATACTTTCATGAGGTTATTAATTTCCCTTCATACTTTCATGAGGTTATAAATTTTCCTTCATACTTTCTGGAGGTTATAAATTTCCCTTCATACTTTCATGAGGTTATTAATTTCCCTTCATACTTTCATGAGGTTATTAATTTCCCTTCATACTTTCATGAGGTTATAAGTGTCCATTCACACCCAGAAGTAGCAAGTGTCCAGCCATAATCTAGTGAATTTTCAAATATGAATCCTGTCTCAGTTCTGTTAACTTTCTAAGTGTCCTATGGCATACAACATTTCAACTGTTAAGCCATACTAAAGTAAAGTATGTTTCAAATGTCTAGTTGTTATTAAAATTTGTTTCCAATGTCCAGTAATCATTTACTGAGATAGTGACAGATGTTTCCAGCCTAAGACATGCTTGACAATGTGATAAAGCGCATATGAAGAAAGCTCATGTATGAACACAGATACATGAGTTGTGCGTGTACAATGTGGTGATGTGTACTCAACTATAAATGGGTTAATTTACACAACAGAGCTACAGAATGTGTCATGCTTTTTCTTCAGAATGATCTTTTATACTGAACTTTGTGTCCAGGAGAATCACAGCCTGATACCACATGTGAGCAGCTGTGTCCAAAGTCAATCACAAAATGACACACAAATTCAGAATCTCAGACATAAACACTGTTTCATCTAGGGTGACCTCCTAACAACAAAGTGTGTATCATGTCATCTTGTTCATTGTGAGCACCATGTCATTATCTTTACTATCAGCACCATGTCATGACTTTTACTGTGAGCACCATGTCATTACCTTTACTGTGGGCATCATGTCTAGCAGAAGCAGTTTATCAAAGAGACTGCAACATCAGCTTCATGTTTTCTATATGTATGTTGTTACGATATTAACATAATTTTGCTGTTTTTAACATTGACACAAAGCTTGCTGTCCGTATTGCTACAACATTACATAATTTTTTGCTGTTTCTTCCTTCTTCCTCCTTTCTCCCTCCTTCTTTCTTCTTCTTCTTCTTCTTCTTCTTCTTTCTTCTTCTTCTTCTTCTTCTTCTTCTTCTTCTTCTTCTTCTTCTTCTTCTTCTTCTTCTTCTTCTTCTTCTTCTTCTTCTTCTTCTTCTTCTTCTTCTTTGTTCACCAGCTGTAAACCAGAGGAATATTCTGGTTGTTCATCCACTTCTGGACTTCAGTGTTGTTCGATAACTAGAGTTTTGCACACACATCCGTTTTACAGAGCTGGCTTATTTGTATGCAGACTAATGGTTTTTTTGTTTCCAAGGCAGATGCATTTGAACTTAAAACAAAAATACTCCTATTCTGTCGACTTTTACAATATGCCTGTTAGGGTGGGTCTATCATTATTTTTCCCCTCCCATGCAATGGGGCCCTGGAACCCACACAGGGATTTTGCTGTCTATGCTGCTATAACATTACAAACTGCTTTTTGTACAGCAACAACATTACACAATGCTTGCTGTTCTATTGCTAGAACAATGACATGATGTTTGCTGTTTGTACTGCTCCAGTGTTTTACATTGTGTGTGCTGCTTGCATTGCTACATTGCTGACACAATGTTTTCTGTTTATGTTGCTTTAACATGAACACAATACGTGCTGTTTTATGTCATTACAATACTGACACACTGTTTGATGTTTACATTGTTACAATATACTGACACACTGTTTGCTGTTTACATTGTTACAACAAACTGAGACATCATTTGCTGTTTATGTCATTACAGCAACATTGCTTTCTGTGAACATTGACTACAACACTGACACAGGTACAGTTTGCTACAACATGCTTTTCTTTGCATATTTACAACACTAGCCTACTTTCTGGTCATGTCAGTACAACACTGGCATTTTCCTGTAAGCTTCTACAACACCAGCATGATGTTTCTTGTGGGCTGTTGCAACACCAACATGATGTTTCATGTGGCCTGCTACAACATCAACATGATGTTTTCTGTCAATGAGGCATCTAACACATGGAGATATCATGTCTCTCTCTCTCTCTCTCTCTCTCTCTCTCTCTCTCTCTCTCTCTCTCTCTCTCACACACACACACACACACACACACATATATGCACTCATTCAAGAATAAATAAATAAATATTTCATAACAATAAACAGTGCATAAGCCAGATTTCTGTACTTTGAAGGCAGGGAGGTGGCCAGGTGGGCATGCATGCAAACAAACACAAATATATATTTATGTATATGTATGTTTGTAAACATATATTTCTGACAATTAGTGCTTATAAATATATCTTATGATATTTATCAAATGATCATAATCTTCTGATCTGAAGCTGAAACTGCTAGGTATACAGGTGATTGCTGATACATTTCAACAGTCCAGTTATCCTGGTGTGAATGACATGAAATATTTCAAAAACTGGCCACTGATGCACATGCCAGGAGTCAGTAAACAAGAGTACATCAACATGGCATCAGCTCAGTATAAAAATGGCTTTAGGACATATGGATGAGCACTTCTTACACATGAGATATGTCAGTGCATGCACGCACGTATGCACGCACACATGCACACACACACACAAAAAATCTCAGTTTAGCAAAGATAAACCAATGAGCTCTTCCTACAAATGAAACGTGTCCAGAAAAACATGCGCGCACGTACACATAAACCCAGCATAGACGTGAGCACTTTCTATACATGAGATGTGTCAAACTTACTCACACCCACATGCACACACACATGCACACACACACACACATATCCACACACATACATGCACTATCCCACTACAGCACAGAACTCACTGGTGAGCACTTCTTACATGCATGAAGACATGTCAAATATATTCCTGTGAGCTCAGGAAAATGTCATGATGACAAAGTGTAAAACAGTGTTGCTAAATGTAGGTATAGAGGAGGGGTCGAGTTGATTCGTTTTGACAACAGCAAAATCAACAACAAATTTTATATAGCATACAGCCACATGTCAAAGAGTTCACTGTCTCACAGAAACAGAGAGGGCATATCTCATTTAACAGATGGATGAAACATGAATGTGTTATAATTAGAAGGGTCTGGGCAAAATGAAGTAAACATAAGTTGTGATGTAACATTCTGAATCATGTTATTATGGGTATATTCACAAAATGCAAACATATCATGAGTGAAGACACAGACATAACGGGAAATTAACATGAGTTTTTTTCTTTCAGATCTCCTAAATCCAGTTTTACTGAGTCATGCTCACAGGTACATGATTCTAAACCTGGTCATTACTGAGTCATTCTCACACATACATGTTAACATTACTGAGTCATTCTCACAAACACATGTTAACATCACTGAGTCATGCTCACACATACATGATTCTAAACCTGGTCATTACTGAGTCATTCTCACACAAACATCTTAACACCACTGAGTCATGCTCACACAAACATGATTCTAAACCTGGTCATTACTGAGTCATTCTCACACATACATGTTAACATTACTGAGTCATTCTCACAAACACATGTTAACATCACTGAGTCATGCTCACACATACATGATTCTAAACCTGGTCATTACTGAGTCATTCTCACACAAACATCTTAACACCACTGAGTCATGCTCACACAAACATGATTCTAAGCCTGGTCATTACTGAGTCATTCTCACACATACATGTTAACATCACTGAGTCATGCTCACACGTACATGATTCTAAACCTGGTCATTACTGAGTCATTCTCACATATACATGTTAACATCACTGAGTCATGCTCACACGTACATGATTCTAAACCTAGTCATTACTGAGTCATTCTCACAAACACATGTTAACACCACTGAGTCATGTTCACAGGTATATGTTGACACAGACTGTAAGCTTTCCTAGCCCATCACATGCTGCTGAACACATGTTATCATCAAAGCTGCACAGCTAGCTAGGCTGCTCATATAGCCACCCTATAAACTAAAAGAATAATGTGAGGAGAAAAGAGACTAACTGAAGAAAATACATTTTGTATCAAGACATAACATTTGTTAACTAATCAAAAGGCAATCTTGCAGACACAGTTAACCTGTTTAAAATCATTAGACAGTCCAGCATTTAAAAAAAAAAAATATAATTATTAGCAAATAAGAAGAAATAAAATAATAAAACAGATTAACTAAAAAGACCAGGGCCAGCATTAATTTTAATAATAGACCTAATTATTATTATAATACAACAATTTGATTTACTAAAGCTGGCATCTACACCACCATGACAACCACAGACACAACGTTATTTACAACTTGCTAGCTACTTCTGTTTATTTGTTGTAGCATTAACAATATTGGACCATATTGTGCAATATACTCTCAGACAGGTCTAGAATTAACAGTACCGGACTAGACTGTACAATCATTTGTACTATGCAGTCTCAGAGATATAACTGCTGTACAGCTTCTGTCGCACTGTGCAAATTACAGCATTAGAATATCCTCTCCTCCCATCAGACGAGCTGCCATTCCTTACCTTCTCAGTTTACATATTTCCAACCATTCTAACAGATCTACATGTTTACAGTCCAGCTTTGCATATCTAATTAATTTAATATCAAAACTGTTAAACATCTTTGTCTAATTTATCATTAGAACTTTTATGTACCTTTATCTAATAATTTATCATTTGAACTATTATGTAGTTTAAACTAATTTATCATTATAAGCATTATGTAGCTTTATCTAATTTATCATAAGAACTATTTTTAGCTTTATCTAATTTATCATTATAACTATTATGTAGCTCTATCTAATTTATCATTAGAAGCATTATGTAGCTTATCTAATTTGTCATTAGAACTGTCATGTAGCTTTATCTAAAATATCAATAGAATATGTCAAAGCATTATTGAACTTAACTTCCCCTGTAGGTTCTGAAGCTCAGAATACCAGCAGTCTGCACACAAATATGCCAGATCTGTAAAGCAGATGTGCATGCAAAACTCAAGATTAAGGTCCAGGAGTGAAAGAACAACCAACGCTTTCCAACAGAGTTTACAGCCACTAAATGCAAAGAAGAAGAAGATTCAACTTAACATCTGAACTTTTACAGAGCTTTATCTAATTTATCCTAGGAATTATTACAGAGCTTTATGCCCTGCAACTTCATTCCTACATCTGCCTGATCACTATCCCCTGCTTCAGTTGTCATCCCTAAAGATGTTCCTTGCCACTAAACATTTACTTCATCCCCGTATATCTTTTCTTTTGGTAGTTACGTATTATTTTACACTATACCATATGTGAGTTAATGTGTTAAGTTAGTTGTGTATCCTTTGCACAATATTGCAGAAGCAACACTAGCAAATATTTTGGGGCTGTTATGGTTTTTTCTAGGTGAATTTTACATTAAATTAGTTTGCCATTGCCATCTGAATGGTCAGCTCTCGGTACCACTGTCGAAACCAATGCAGGACAAGCCATCCGCAGCTGTGATCAAATCAGGCACCCTGGCATTACGAAGCTCTTTCGCAGTGCCAAAACCAAGTTAATGTGTATCTGACACTATACTGTATGTAAGTTTATGTGTATCCTACACTTAACTATATATAAGCTTAAATGTATGTGAAACTACACTATATAAAAGTTTATCTGTATATCTGACACTGGTCTATTTTTTAAGTTTATGTGTATCTGACACTACACTATGTATAAGTTTATGTGTATCTGACACTACACTATACATAAGTTTATGTGTATCTGACACTACACTATTTATAAGTTTATGTGTATCTGACACTACACTATATATAAGTTTATGTGTATCTGACACTACACTATATATAAGTTTATGTGTATCTGACACTACACTATATATAAGTTTATGTGTATCTGACACTACACTATATATAAGTTTATGTGTATCTGACACTACACTATATGTAAGTTTATGTGTATCTACACTACACTATATATAAGTTTATGTGTATCTGACACTACACTATATATAAGTTTATGTGTATCAGACACTACACTATGTATAAGTTTATGTGTGTTTGACACACAAAACACAAACACACACACAGAAACAAATTCAGAAGGCACACACATATACACATGCATGCTCAAGAACACATGCACGCACACACACACACACATATATGTATACTGGACAGCTCATCCACATGGCTACATGTGAATATAACCAGAAGCACATGCACCAGACCAACACATCTTCAAAGGTTCAAAGTGAATTCAAGATACGTGTCATGGAAAGACAAGGGTAATGAAGTCAAACATGAACACTGAACTGATGAAATCAAACAGGCAACAATGTTACCTCAGCTGTTTACAGCTCAAATATAATTAGCATAGTCTACAAACATAATCACACTGGCGCATTTTTTCATCTTTGTTGGTGTTAACCAGCATCCATATCCATCTTTTTGGTTTAACTAGCATACCTCTTCATCTTTGTTGGTGTTAACTAGCACACATGTTCATCTTTGTTGGTGTTAACTAGCGTACTGTTTATTTTTGTTGATTTAACTAGCATACCTATTCATCTTTGTTGGTGTTAAATCATACTGTTTATCTTTGTTGGTGTTACTAGCCTACTGTTTATCTTTGTTGGTTTAACTAGCATACTGTTTATCTTTGTTGGTTTAACTAACATACTGTTTATCTTAGTTGGTGTAACTAGCATACTGTTTATCATTATTGATTTAACTAGCATACCCTTTCATCTTTGTTGGTGTTAACTAGCATACCTCTTCATCATTGTTGGTGTTACTATAATGTTTATCTTTGTTGGTTTAAGTAGCATACTGTTTATCTTTGTTGGTTTAACTAGCCTACGGTTTATCTTTGTTGGTTTAACTAGCATACAGTTTATCTTTGTTGGTGTTAACTAGCATACCTCTTCATCTTTGTAAGTTTAACTAGCATACTGTTTAGCAGTATTGGTTTAACTAGCAGACTATTTATCATTATTGATTCAACTAACATACTGTTTATCTTTGTTGGTTTAACTAGCATACTGGTTATCTTTGTTGGTGTTAACGATCATACTGTTTTATCTTTGTTGATTTAACTAGCCTACGGTTTACTTTTGTTGATTTAACCATCCGACTGTTTTATCTTTGTCGATTTAACCATCCGACTGTTTTATCTTTGTTGGTTTAACTAGCATACTGTTTATTTTTAGTGATTAAACTAGCATACTGTTTATCTTTGTAAGTGTTAACTAGCACACATGTTCATCTTTGCCAAACTTCATCTAGGCTGTTTGCTAGCTCTTTGTGCTTCTGTGTACAGGCTGTTACCCTAATGTATCCACTGTTGTGTCAGTGCACAGGATGTTGTGTCAACATACAGTCTGTTGTAATAATATATAGGCTGTTGTAATAATGTATAGGTTGTTGTATTAACATATAGTTAGTTGCGTATCCATTACAGAACATTACAGAACCAACCCCAGCATTATTTGGCTGTTGTGGTTTTGGTTTCCTAGGCAAATTTACATCCAGTAGTTTGCCATTGCTTTCTGGACGGTCGGCTTCTCGATACCACTGTCGAAACCAACGCAAGGCCGGCAGCTGGGATCAAACCTGGCACTCCAGCATTAATGTATGGTTTGTTGTATAAATATATAGGTTGCTTGTATTAGAATATTGGCTGTTGCATAAAATGTACAGGCTGTTGTATCAACATACCCACTGTTGTATTAATGTAAACTGTTGTATTAACATACCCATTGTTGTATTAATGTACAGACTGTTGTATTAACATACCCACTATTGTATTAATGTACAGGCTGTTGTGTCAATATATAGGCTTCTGTATTAATGTACCGGCTGTTGTGTCAATATATAGGCTTTTGTATTAATGTACAGGCTTTTGTGTCAATATATAGGTTGCTGTATAAATGTACAGGCTGTTGTGTCAATATATAGGCTTCTGAATTAATGTACAGGCTGTTGTGTCAATATATAGGTTGCTGTATTAATGTACAGGCTGTTGTGTTAATGTACAGACTGTTGTGTTAATCAGGCTGCTGTGTCAATATACAGGCTGCTCTATTATTGTATATGCTTTTGCATTAATGTACAGGCTATTGTGTAAGTACACGGGTTGTGGATTAATATATATCCTGTTGCATTAATGTACAGGTTGTATTTATGCTCAGGTTTTTGTGTTAATGTACAGTTTGTTTTGTCGTTGGGGTTCATACTGAGGGGAGGATCTGAGCACCTATGGACATGTCCGGAGTGCAATGATGATAACCCAACTAACTAACTAACTAACTAACTTGTTTTGTCGTGCACGTTGTAATAATGTGTAGGTTGTTGAATTAATGTACAGACTGTTTTATCAGTGTACAAGCTGTATTAATGTATAGGTTGTTTGAATAATGTACAAGCTGTTGTATCAATGCACGGCTACCTGTTTCAGTTTCAGTTGTTAGCATACAGTTATGACATCAGTGTATATGCAAACAGGATGTTACAGCAGCATACAGTCTGGTGAAAAAGTGTCATGCTGCATATCTCTGGCTATTACAGCACTGTACAACCGTGTGCTCCTCGCTGCCGTATTTTATAAATGCATATCCCTTGCAGTTGCAACAGTCCACACTTATTGCTGTTTCTGATACAAATTTGGCCTTTCAAATCTGTGGAATCAAAACTCCAAATATGAAAGGCTTGCATACAAACCACCGGACCAGCTGCCCCTCTGACATAATAAATATTTATACTCACGCAGACACAATATTCAAATCTGCGCAAGCATGCACACAAGTATGTAAACATTCATGCAGTAGTCCAAGAAAACTGTTGTCAAATAATTTCATTTCTGACATGTTTACCAACAGCATGGACTCAATATAAAACAGAAAAAGAAATCATAATTTGTCTCCAGACATGTCTGAGTTGTCATCTTTCTGTTGCTGTAGAGCGCCAGAACTGTCACTGACTCCTCTCATTTCTTGGGTTGGGGTTACCAGATTCTCCTCATATTCAAAGGGATCACTGTCTGTGGGGTTCCGAGATGGAGCAGGTACAGGCGTGGACTGAGAGCAGGAGGATGGTTCTGGTGAGCTGTGGGTGATGGTGACAGTATTTGTGGCTGGATGTGAGGGCAGACTCTGCTGGTGTCGTATCTGAGGCTGTGACGAAATGTGCCATGGCTGGGGTGCCGATGTGGATGCAGATCTAGTGAACATGCTCGGAAGAGTCTGTTGAGAGTTTCTGGGCGAGGGCAGGGGAGATGCAGCTCTGCAGCTTGCATGCAGCTCTAGGTAAGGCTCATTGATGGAAAAAGTTGAAGGGAGTCCTGGGGGTACCAGGAAGGCGCTGTCCATGGAAAGTGTGTGAGGAATGCGACGGCGCAGCGGAGATGTCTCTACAGAATCATGATCCACTGCTGATGAACGTGACAGAGTTTGCTGTCTGCGGACAGGAGCTGGAGAACCAACTGGTTGCCATCTATTGTCATGTGAATAGTCTGTTGGCTGAGCTAAAAGTCCATGCTTAGGTGGGGTGGGGGAAGGAGAGCGCATATGCAGGCCGGAATATGCAGAATGGGCATAAGGAACAGTTAGCATGTGTGAATGAGCAAAAGATACGGGACTAAGAGGCACATCTCTTCCACTCTGAGTGAGACTGTGTCTGTATGTGCTGTCCTCCATTGCTAGTGGTGACACTGCTGTTGTATGTTCTCGAAGCCCAAATGGACTTAGAGAGCGGTCGGACCGAGGCGAGAGAAGCATTGGAGGACTGAAAGCTTTCGGTGTCAGTTTTGATGGACTGAAGGAGTTGCTACGCTTGACTACTGCTGTTTCTCGAGCCTTGCAGCAGGGAGGCAAGCGTATATCTTCTCCGAGCTCAAAACTGGTGTTGTCAATGCCAGGATTGGTGCGAGACGGTGCTGGCTGTGCAATTCTACTTTTGCCCTGTGCTGGTTTCACAGCTCTGGGTGTGCTGTCCCCCCTGGATGACTGGCTAGCTGATGCCACAGACTCCAAAAGTCCCCGCACACAGGTCTCCAGGTGACCACCTTCTCGGTCCTCAGAGGCATTGGGTGACAATGTAGGACGGATGTCATCTTCATCATCTTCTGTTCCCCCAGTTATCATCTTGACCTCCAGGTCACAAGCTGCCTCCTCACTTCCCCAGTCACTCATTATCGACTCGTCAACATCAGAGCCAGTCTCATTACTTCCAGGCTGAGATGTCTTCTTTACTTTCTCCTTGGACAGGCTTGTCTCCGACCCATTGAGTTTCACCACTTTGTTGAGGTTGCTCTGCTTGTATTTATCTCTGAATCGACTATATTTAGCTCCACTACTGCGACTTCTCAACAACTTATGTTTAATCCTATCCCTCGCAGGTAGACGTTCCCCAGTTGTGCTGCTCTCCTTAGAGTCCAGAGACCCTCCAGTTTTTCCTTCTAATGAGCTACCTTTGATATCTTTTAAAGAAGGCTGAGATCTTGAAATATTGTTGTCCGGCTGCTTGCAAGGTGGTTGATGTAATTCTGTCAGCTTCTCCCACATGTCATTGTTTGTGCCCGTATTCATGTTGTTCAGCTGAGGGTCAGATCCACATCCATGCTGTACTGTTTCACCAGTGGTCGGCGCTGGATGGAGCCACTCTGTCCCTGTAAACTGAGAAGGTAAGGGCTGGCAGCTCGTCTGATGGGAGGAGAGGATATTCTAATGCTGTGATCTGAAGAAGGAGAACTGCCAGTCATGCTTGGTGTCACTGCCAAGCGGTTGCTGTCCATAGATGACCAAGAAGATGCCAGAGCTTCCAATGTTCCAGAGGCATTGACTGGCGAAGGTCCTGCAATAGTGAGGGCAACTGTTAGCTTGAGAGTGGGAAAACATGTTTCATCTGCTACACTTCACAGCTAAATAATAAAACTAGCAACATGAAGAAAAGCAACAATGAAAGAATAGATGTCTCTCAAATGGGAATATCATATGATTTCCAGGACTGTTTACTGGGCTTCGAGGTTGACCCAGTTTCAAACTGATATCAAGAATTGTTCAGAGATAAATGGCATAATACTGTCCATGTCAGGTGAGTGACATATGGTCCCTAAAAATAGTGGCTAGCACCGTGTATCCACCACACATCAGCCGAGTGTCCAATGTTCAAAGAAAATAGTGGCTAGCACCAGACACCAAACACCGATCAACGCATGAATTAGTCTCATGTACTTTTGTCATTCCTCATCCAATTATTGGACCCAATTACTGCTGTCCAAACAGGTGTATGACTTCCCATCTTGGAGTGGGATTTTGCCAAAAGGAGACTGCTTTATTGTTTGCCAGGTCTATTCTCATTATCTTTGTTTTTCTCAAAGCAATCTTAGACCCAGCTGTTGTGATCTCTTTCCAAGAATGTTTTTTTTTGGCTTTAATTTTGCTCTTAATATCTGGCACCCCTCATAGCCTCTGTCTAATTCATGTTGCAGTGTTGTAAATTTAAGTCTGCTTCTTTCTTGCTGGTATACAAGGACATCATCTGCAGACAACACTGTTCTACCCAGGTCTAAGCTCTGTGCACTGTTGACTCCTGCTGTGTATATGTTGAGAACAAGTGACAATGGTAATCACTGGGGTAGGCCCGTTTGGAGATGTATGGCACACAAGAATGCATGTATGCCCACATGCATTCATTCATTCACTCTCTCTGTCTCTCTCACTCACTCACTCACTCATGCACACACCTGCACACACAGACACACACACAGACACAGAGAGAGAGAGAGAGAGAGAGAGAGAGAGAGAGAGAGAGAGAGAGAGAAACAAATACAGAAGGCACACACAGATAAGTATGCTGGACAGCTGATCTACATGTAAGTATGACCAGCCCATGCATCAGACCTGCATGTCTCAATGATTTAGCAGGTGCAGTTTGTCTCAATGTGCTCGTCCAACAGCGATCTGATGAAAATGTATGGAACACTATTGTACGTATCTTCTAAGTCAATGACAGCTGTGGCCATTTCATTCTCATTTGGAAACTTGCATAGTGTCATATGCACAAACTGCTGCCAATACACTAGGTATCTCTTGCCAGGTTGATAAATATCTAAAGTAGCACCTAATAGACCACCTGAGTCTAATTTTTGGGTCACCTTTAGGCCCCAGTTTTGTCCATAAAATTTCCACTGGCATTCTGTAATGAGATTCTTCTTCTTCTTCACATTCACTGGCTGTAAACTCCTGTGGAAAGATCTAGCTGTTCTGGACTTTAGTCCTATTCTTGAACCAGAGTTTTGCAAACAAATCTGTTCCACAGATCTGGCTTATTTGTATATAGATGTTGGTTACTCACCTCTCAGACAAATTTGCTCTGACTTCAAAGGAAACGCCCGTAATTAGTAGACTCTTACTACATGCTTATTAGTGGGCAGTAGTTCTATTTTCCTCTCTTCCCTCCCTCCCTCCACCACAGTGGTACACTATAAACTACAACTGGGAATGAGATGATTCTGTAGCCATTTGTTGGGAAACAAAAGCATGATAAACAAACTGATATATATTGATCTTCTGAATACTTAGTCTGTGAAGGCTCAGGTAGCTGGGTCACACTGGAGAACGACAGATGGCAGAGTCCCTAAGGATATCCTTTATGGGGAACTAAAGACGAGTAGAAGATGTCAAGGCCGACCTCTACTATGATATAAAAAATGTGGGTATGATACAGGTATTGAGGTGGACTTGTGGGAACAAAATGCCATGGACCGTGTTATGTGGAGGGGGCACATCAGGAAAGTCATGAGCAAAAAGGAAGAAATGATTGCAGAAAGGATGAGAGCTGAGTGTGTGAGAAGAAACAGAATAAACACAAATGCTGACAACAACGGTCCTGAAATCCCATGCTATAACTGTGGAAGACATTTCTTAACGTGAGCGGGTCTTGCTAGTCACATTCACCATCGACATGGGCTGTTGCATCCCATGCCTCCTCATAGCCCAGTATAACACTATCACCTAGAAAGACGTAAAGGTGCCAATCATCATATTGGTCGGCACTCACTGAAAGAAGTTGGTACCTAGCTGGTCATGTGTTAAAGTACATCGGTCCTGCAGCGTGGTGCTTTCATCATCTGTAGGAAACTGGTTCAATTTCTGACATTGTTACTATTGCTAATTTTTTATGTTGTCTAGTGCTTCCTATTTCTCTACTTTTTTTTATATCAGTGCCAATCAATATATAAATTTGTTTATCATACTGTTTTTATAGCCTCAAGGGTTTCTCATCTGTTTATGCTTTATTGTTTATTTAAAAAAAAATTTTTTAAACAGGCTTTTGCCATCAAATTCCAACACCAGCCAGCAAATCCACAAAGGAAATTCATGATATGTTTGTTGTTTGGACAGGTAATTTCATACTTAGCTAACACAGTCAAGCCAATCATGGCTGAGTTGGGACTAACAATCCAGAAAATGCTGGCTAAGTTGACACTAACAATCAAGCCAGTCATGGCTAAGTTGGGACAAACAATCAAGCCAATTTTGGTTAAGCTGAGAATAACAATCAAGTTGGGAATAAGTCCTGGGATGACATCATCAATGTACTCACTGGACTTGACCCTGATGAATTCCTTTCTTTTTCCTAACATTTATTTTGTGGGCCTAATTCGTTCAATTCCCAGGACTTGTTTACTTAACTGGTGACATGATTTTGGCCCATTTGGAGGAATTCTGTATTCTGTATTTGAGAATAGCAACATGATAGGAAGAGTATATCACCTTGAAGAGCGATACATAGAGACGATTTTAGTCCCCATAAATTGTCAGGTACAGGCCTTGATTACCTCATACCAAAGTGCTACATTTGATGACTGCCGCTGTTTACATACTTTTGAAAATTATGAATTCATTAAACCCAGTCTGTAATAGTAAATAAAAACTGCAAGTGAACAATGTGGGAGAAAATATCTCACTTTCTTAAAGAGCTGAAGAAAAACAAATGTGAATGATTATGATTCAATATGTTACAGCAATCCCTGACATAAATAGTGAACAAAAATGTATAAGTTTTTACACAGATCTACACACATGAGAGAAGTAAGAGAGGAAGATGGGAAAAAAAATATGGCAAGGACTGTCACAGTCAGATCTGATATTCCAAGGACACATGAAACAGACAGGGATAGGGCTAACCAGCAGCATCTTCAGATCTGGACTGCTCTTCACTTGGGGGTCGCACACAGAAGCTGAAGCTTGGCGTGGTCTTGGCAATGCCATGTTGGCTTTCTGTCTCCACATCACTGTCTTTGTTCTGTGTAGACATATACAGTGTGTGAGTGAGATTTGAAGGTTAAACATAGGGTCACATGCTGAGCGAGAGAGACAAGAAAATTAACAAGGGCATTTTTTATGAGAGCGAGACATGACACTGAGGTTAAAAAAATGTCATACAATCTGAGAGATATGATATGAAAAATTAACATAGGAGCAAAAATTATGTAAGAAATGACATGAAGGTTAAACATAGGGATAAATACAAAATTAGACATGATAAGACAAGACTTGGAAGGTTAACCCTTCTATCAGGAGAAAGCATTTTTCAGGCTTTTACAGGTTTTAGTTGATATGTGATGTCTTTGGTCAGTACCCAGTAGGCCAGTATGGCAGTTTTGGTACTTGCTGCAACTGCATAGTGCAGGGCTATCCAACTGAGTTTATTCAGGGGCCAACATATTGAAAATAGGGATTGTCACAGGCTAGAGGTCTGAGCCCCAGCATAGATAGATCATTGATACAAAACAACTGGCAATGATCCATGGGCACTTGTTGGGGATCCACGAGCTAGATTTGTTCCATGGGCCACTAGTTGAGTAACCCTGGCATAGTGTGTAGGCATGTGATTATAATGATATTGATGCAGATTTTCAGAACAAAATGGAGGGGGGGGGGAAATTTCTAAAGATTCTTATGAGGTAAAATTGTTAAATAATGAATATAAATTAGGGGAGACATAACATAAAGGTTAATTATAGTTTGTAAAAATAAAATTAGTGCCAGTATCTGGCAACTAAATAGCCAAAATTACTGCTAATAAATTACAATTATAAAGTGAAAATTGCAGGCAGCAGCTGACAAAAGCAAAGTGAAGATTACTTGCAATAAACTGACAACCTTGAAATGAACAATACTGGCAGTGGCTGGAAGTTTAAATCAACAATACATACAATGTTTGTGTCACAAATGAAACAATACACACAATATCTGTGTAACAGATGTGTGTAACAAACAGTGCTGACAGAGGCTTGCAACTACAATGTGAACAGCACACTGTATCTGACACATGTGAACTGAACAATGCTGATAGTAGTTGGCAACCAAAGGTGAACATTACAGAGAATAACTTTCAGCCACAATTAAACATTGCTGACTGGCTTTGTAAAATAGGAAGTGAGCACAACATAACTTGTTTGCAGTTAAACTATGTGTTAAGTATTGTTTTGTAACCAGTTGTAAGAGTTTTCCTGTGTCAGTCTGTTGGCCACAGAACTGGGCATGTCAGTAAACTGATCATGATCTCAGCTGCTGGCAGCAAGTGGTAAACACTGATTTCAGCAAACATTGTGGCATGTAGGCCAACCTTTTTCCATTCTAGCTGACCTCTTCATGACAGGTGCACAGATTCTGAGCACAACACACATAATACAAGCATTTTCTAATCCCAACCATTCAACCTTGTCATATATGTGATGTCAGTTCTAAGAGAAATGATCCTACAAGACAGAGACATCAACTCTGAGAGAACCTGATCGAAATTGACAGAAAAATCAACTCTGAGAGAACTGATCTAATATGACAGAGACATTTTAAGAGAATTGATCTAACTTGACACAGGTATCAACTCTGAGAGACCCTGATCCAGCATGACAGAGACATCAACTTTGAAATAAATAAACAAACATGATAGAAAAATCAGCTCTGAGAGAACTGACAAATGCAGTGAAAATGAACCTTCTCTACAACACAGTTTGTTGTGAACTTTCTTCACAAGTAGATTGTTACCACACATCATCGTGCCCAGCAAATGTAAAATCTCATCACTTCAACCCCCTATTTTATTACTGTAAGTTATTGTCTGGTGACTTCATCTTCCCTTAGGCCTAATAATCATACAGTTTACACACATAATAACTGTCTATAAAATATATAGTTATGTTTCAGTGTAAGACACCTGTCTATTCAGTCTTCTGTCCTGTCTCCACAGACAACGTTTGTTGATACAGTCTCATGTCCAGAAAGTAAACAATGGACAGTCTGTGCTCTTGCACGACAAGCACTAGTTACCTCAACATCTTGTCTGTTGCCACCCGAACCAATCAGAGTCTCTCCAAGTAGTATAGCATCATCATCCATCATTCTGTGAGATTCCTGTACACAAATTCACTTGCTATCAATACATTTGTTTTCTTATGTGATCTGTGTAACCGTGCACACAAAGCCAGCCAAGACAAATTTTCATCTGTTTAGACACGAAAAGACTATCACTTCTGGCAGTGTTTGTGCCAGTCACTTATGTCTCAAGCCATTATAGCATATTTGCACACACAAAAAAGATATTGCTTGTTTTGAATAGACTTTGTGTTTGTACACATGGTAAGCAGATTGTTGAATAGTCTTTGTGTACAATATGTGTTTATATACACAGAAAATTTTTTTGGACAGACTTTATTCTTGTACTTGTACACACAGCCACACAGCAATTTGTCTGTTGCCACCCGAACCAATCAGAGTCTCTCCAAGTAGTATAGCATCATCATCCATCATTCTGTGAGATTCCTGTACACAAATTCACTTGCTATCAATACATTTGTTTTCTTATGTGATCTGTGTAACCGTGCACACAAAGCCAGCCAAGACAAATTTTCATCTGTTTAGACACGAAAAGACTATCACTTCTGGCAGTGTTTGTGCCAGTCACTTATGTCTCAAGCCATTATAGCATATTTGCACACACAAAAAAGATATTGCTTGTTTTGAATAGACTTTGTGTTTGTACACATGGTAAGCAGATTGTTGAATAGTCTTTGTGTACAATATGTGTTTATATACACAGAAAATTTTTTTGGACAGACTTTATTCTTGTACTTGTACACACAGCCACACAGCAATTTTCTGACAGTTTTTTGTGTAGAAGCTCTTTAAAAGGCAAATTAAGGCCGGTAACTTTTATATGACAGTGTTGTACAGTGCTACAGGGAGTCATGGAAAGCACAGCCCATGCTGACAAAGTGTGTGACTTGGCAAGATCTGCTCACATTAAGAAAAGCTGTATGCAATTAGAGCATGTGATTTCAGGACCACTGTTGTCAGCTGGATGTGTTTCATGAGCTTCTTCTCAGATGCTCAACTTTTAATCTACCTTCAGTCATTATCTCTTTTTTTCCTATTCCCTTCCTTTCATCCGTCCACACAACACAGCTGCTTGTACAGATAAAGTATATCAAGATCATGTGTTTTAGAGATATTTAAAAAAAATCATTTTAAACTCATGTGGTATAGAGAGAAAGGAGATAACAGGTCCGAAAGAGTATTATCCTCTTTGTTATCATTCCATCTGCATGCGCGTGTGAGTGTATTTACAGGAGAAATAGACAGAAGTAAGAAACAAGGATTATTTTTTTAAATTTCTTTTTTATTTTAGTCTTTATATGACAGAGATGGTAGGGAGGGCATGGGGTGGGGAGGAGAGAGATAAAGATAGATAGACTGATAGACAGAGAGAGAGAGAGAGAGAGAGAGAGAGAGAGAGAGAGAGAGAGAGAGAGAGAGAGAGAGAGAGAGAGAGAGAGAGAGAGAGAGAGATTTATCACTATGCAGACAGAATACTGTTAACATAAAATCTTGTAGGTGATTTATTTATTGTAGAAAACTGATATGAGAACAGAGTCATTGTTGACTGAATGTTAAAACATGAGAATTGCAAACATCAGTATAATTAAAGGTCAGTGTGAAAAATGTGTACACAACAGATGTGTGCTTATGTGTGTGTAACATGTGTACAAACAATAGCCACAGAAACAGATACTTTTTAAAACTACAAACGTATTAAAAAACAAATAAAGCAAATTACAGAGCAAGCATGCAAATGCTGATAAACTACATCAAAGAAATTGGTGTTAGTGAAAACTACAGAATTCAACCTAATAAAGCAACAAACAATTAGTGCAGAATGGCAAATGATGGATTTTGCATTCGATGAACTTATTTCCATCAGGACTGTTGTTACACTAATAATTCTGTGAAAATAACACTTTGTACATGAGAAAACAATTTGCTCAAATTAATGCCTTAGTCATACTATTAAATATAAACACAGATGTTCTCTCTGAGTCGGGCATTTTTTATTTTATTTTTCAGCACTGATTTCCACTGCAGATATGGAAAAAGTTAAGTCTGCTAAGTCATGAATAAATGGAGTTTGGTTCTTCCTATTAGTGCCGACTGTTTTTTTGGTGCATCTTTCATAGAATGAAATAAAAGTTTTCAGCCAAAGGTCTACAGACACACCCTAGATAAATGGGCATCACAACCCTGAACTAGCAGAGAAGCTTGAAGTTTGTGGATCCTTGAGATGCCATGAGCAGAAACAAGAAAAAGAAAGTGGCAGAGCATTTGACATTGCTTAACACAGCCTCAGCTCTTGGGTAATTTCAGGATAGAGTTAAGAGTCAGTTCATGGTTCAGGTCACAGGTGAGGTCATGGGTCATGTCATGGGTAAATAATATCCAATGAATGCAGGTCCTATTAAAAAAATGATCTCCCTTAAATGTTTATGGTAGGCAAATTATGCTGTGTAATAAATCATGTTAAATATGCACTGAACATAAAACATATTTGACTGATAAATAGATTCAAATGTCTACCAATTGCGTGTCCCAAAATAAGATGAGAGAAAATCTCCCTATAAATGTAGATTTCTCAAAACTGGGGGAAAGATTACAATTGTTTCCACTGATCCCAGCCACATCTTCCATTTGTTTGAGTTTCACTTCACAAAATTAACCATAAAAAAATATCAAAGATCAACAAGAGAGCAGCGTCCATATTCTAGCTTCCTTCAGTGGTATCTTTTCCCTCTGTGTCTGTCTTTCTCCACTGCTCTCTCTATCTCTCAATACATACATGCACACACACACACACACGAATACATGTACATATCTACAGAAACAACAAAAACAATGAGGGGTATGTCATTTGAAAGTTCCAGTTTATGTCTTGACTTTTCCTGACTAACAGCAGTGTGTAGGCAACCTAGTCAGTGAGATGATTCAAGATATCACTTGGACAAAAGCAAGTCATAGAAAATGTGAACACAGAACAAAGCAAAGAAACAAACATGCTCATGCAGCTAGAACCTCTTGGCCAACAAGTGAAACAGAACAACTGAATTGTTGGTTGGTTCCCAGTGACCAGCTACTGGGGCACAGATGAGGGTTGTGTACTGTTGACAAGTGTCATCTTACTAACAACCACTAAAAACATCTACTGACAACATCTAGTGATTGCTGATACATTAGTAGCAATGAAAACAATGATATAGTTGTTGCATGCTGAATTCATTTGCTGTTCATCGTTAGTATTTACAACAACACTTCACAATAATAGGGATCCAGACTTGGCACCCATTATTGTGAAATGTTGTATATACTAACGATGACTATTTGAGTTCCTACCAGAGAGTATTTATTTAACACATGTACACCTAGTCCATATTGTATCTCTAAAACTCTGTCACCAGATCACGGCAGCACATCAGGAGGCATCTATCATAGTGTTTTTGTCCATTTTATTAATCAGCAAACATAAGGGGACGACGACCGGTGGCAAACATGTGAATAATAACGTTCACTAAACATTCTTTTTCTCCATGGGAATAAACAATACACATGCCCACGAACCAAAGGCAAGAACACCCATATGCTTCCATCATCTAGTGCTGACAGAGTGACACTGCCTCCTTCATGAGCAACCTTCAGCAGCTAACCTTAGGTCTCACAATTCCCGTGAAGCTGCGGTTATCCGTAAAAGTGTAGAACCACTTGTTTAGCGTGGACCCTTTGCACTCATCACTATCCTCATATTGCAACTTAGACCGTTTGCAAGCGTCACCATCCCTATTATCATCATCATCTAATGCCTTTAAGACTGGCACATGCGATCCCGCCTCTGTACTCTGGTACCATTGATCAGCAAATGAATTTTACATGCAACAATAGAGTTCAATCTATCAGGGTTATAATTGGGAAATATTTAGTTTTTTTTTTCTTTTTCAGTATTGGATATTTATGCCCATCAGTTATGTGTGGTTATTCAACATTGCATAGCTTACATACAAAAATAATTTATTTTAATGTTTGAAAGTACAATCAAAAATTTTCGAATTTGACAGTCCATACTCTTACTATCCTATACTTCTTTTTCTGCGTTCATCCGAAGATGTAATTGCATTGTGTCCATTTACAGCATGGCTGCGATACTTGCATCTTTTGGCAAACACATCAGACTTTTGCAGGCATTTGTTGACCGGGTTAGTCTTCCCGGTCTATCTTATACAATCAATAATACTTGTATTAGACTGTAAGAGTACAGACATCGCACTCAGTATATTTTAATTTTACTTTTAAACAGTTATAGAAAGTATTTTGTAGTCTATCTTTGCAGATATTTAAAGTGATCTGGGATACCATTATTCTGTCGTAAGATATATCAACATCTCATATGCTAACTCCTCTTCTTGTGATATACTGTTTATTCTGTCCCTGTAGTTCTCTAGAGCCATCAACTCCCAGAATTTCACTATTGTCATAGGCTTTTTTCAGTGGATTCTATATTAATTAGGAGTAGTCCTCTAGAGTAATAGTAGTAGTAGTAATTTAAGCAACAATATTCTGTTCAACCCATCGGGGTTATAACTAGGATATATTTCTTGCATTAGAGTAAATAATTTTCAATATCACTGTGTACCTGACATACTGACCAGATGTCTTCTGCTATAGTGAAGTAAGCCACTCCGAGTTGCAGTCTGAGTAATTTCTTATTGCTAGGTATTTTATATTTTCTAGTTGAAGTCTTAAACAATTTGTAGGCATGCCTTCCCTTTAGACTCCCAATCCACATCCCTGTCCATCCTCCTGCTATTTTTTTCATTTTTAATTACTGGGTGCTTGAAACATTTTCAGGCCCAGAAAGAGAGTGACTTCCCTTCTCATTCATGCCTCATCATGTCGAAGGGCCTATCTTATGTTGTGGGGGTGTCACACTTAGTGACCGGCTCCTAACATGTAGAATTTTACTCGTTGTTGTCATTGGCCGGCGATATCACATGTTCTGTATTCCACAATGTGAGCACTTTGAATGGTCCCAAAACATGTTAAACTGGTCCTAACCCCAACCCCCACCTCAAAGCCTCAGCCTATGTCCCATGAGAGAGTGCAGCCTCTGTCTCACGACTGCATGCAGCCTATAATATATGCCGCATACAGTCATGCGACCTAGGCAACATTGATCAACATTTATCATCGAATAACGCAGACTCAAATAAAGTAGTCAGTGTCACTACTTTTAGCTCATATCCTACAATAGTAGTAATACTGCAGTAGTACTAGTGGCAGTAGTTATAACAGTACTAGAAGAAGTATAACAGTAGTTGGTGTAGTAGTAGTAATAGTAGTCATAATCACAGAAGTAATAGTAGTAGCAGCAGTAGTAGCAGTATTAGATAATGTAGTAGTAGCAGTTCTTGTTGTTGTTGCAGAAGCAGCAGTAATAGCAGAGGTAGTAGAATATTCAAAAGCATTACAGAATATTTGTATATGATGTCATATTTATATACAGTAAGACATATTTCTATAGGTTTAGTCATATTTTGGATGTAGTCATAGAACTGACTTGACCAGATGACACATGTAGAGTGAGATGTTCACTATTACAATAACTGCCTTAACTTCCCAGAATGTTTCTAGCCCCTGAGTGAAGCTGGGCTGACTTTAGAGTTATACTGATTGGGGAAATTTTAATCTTACGCTTGTGGGCTTGTACCAGAAACCAGTTAGTCTAGATGCAACAGTTTAACACTATTTGGACTAATTAAAAAAACACTGAAAAAAGAAATCAAAAGGAAAATAAAGAAAGGCTGAAAAAAAAAGCCATTGAACTGAAATATAAGATTAAAAAAAAATAAAAAAAAGAAATGGACAACTAGGCAAATGAGATGAACATCTAGTCACCTTGTTCTCACTGTGGCCAGGAACTGTCTTACCGGCCAGGGCCAAGGCACACATCTCTGCCCTCAGCTCTTCCTCCAGCTCATCGTCCAACTCTTTGTATTTGTAAGTTTCCTGTGGTGGCAGGCAAACATTGCACAAAACTCATGCACGATACATGCCATTAGAGTCAAAGACTAGTGTCACATTTCTAGCATGACCATCTTCATATCATAACAACCGCAATATATGCCCATTCAACACAAATTCACTCCCTTTACAGCTGTGTGCTAGACTGCTACCAATACTACTCTAGTCCATAATGTGCATTTTCTAGACTAGATCATCCAACTGCTGCATGCTAGCCTCCAGCCCAGACACGCCCATCATTACTCTCACCAACAAACACACCAACAATAAATCATGGCCAAGCTTAAGGACTCTGCAGAGATATGAATGATGCATCTGTGAGGCTGGAGACCACACACACATACACAAGTTCACATCTGTTCCACAGGCCCACACACTATGTGCTAAATGGTTCATTTGTAACAAGGAATAACTAGTTGATTGGACATGTGTATGTGTCAATGAATATTTCACTTGATCTAATCAAGTTAAACATGTAAGTGTGTGTGGCAAGCTACATTTGACTTGATATAGTCAAGTTAAACATAGAAATGTATTTGGGAAGCAAGATTTCACATGATCTAGTAAATTTAGACTTAGACGTGTGTGTGGAAAGCAAGATTTCACTTTATCTGGTTAAGTTAAATGTTGAAGTGTATGTGGGAAACAAGATTTCACCTGATCTAGTCAAATTGAGCATAGAAGTGTATATAGCAAACATGATTCCACTTGATCTAGTCAAGTTAAACACAAAAATGTGTGTGGGAAGCAAGATTTCACTTGATATAGTCAAGTTAAACATAGAATGTGTGTGTGGGAAGCAAGATTCAACTTGATCTAGTCAAGTTGAACATGGAAGTATATAGAATGTGCGTGGGGAGCAAGATTTTACTTGATCTAGTCAAGATAAACATGGAATTGTGTGTGGGAAGCAAGATTTCACTTGATTTAGTCAAGTTAAACATAGAAGTGTGTGTGGGAAGCAAGATTTCACTTGATTTAGTCAAGATAAACATGGAATTGTGTGTGGGAAGCAAGATTTCACTTGATATAGCCAGGTTAAACATAGAAGTGTGTGAGTGTGTGTATGTGTGTGTGTGCACTACAAGATCAATTCAAACATAAAAGAACTGTGATAGTGTATGTGTTACAAGTGTTTGTGTGTGAGACAGACAGGGGGGAGAGGGAGATGCTGTGTGCCTGTTTTGAGTTTTTGTGTTGTGTGAGCATATGTGTATTTGTATTATGTGTGAGTGTATGTGTGTGTGTGTGGGTGTGAGAAAGAGAGAGCAAGAGTTGAGTGCATGTTACTGACTACATGTGGTATGTAAGCGAGTGACAGTGCTGCCAGCATGTTGTTGCGTGTATGTGTTCATGTGTGTTGGTGTACGTATGTATAGATTTAAAAAAAACATTGTGTTCCATTAAGAAAATAATTATAATTAAAAAAAACATTAAAAAAATATAAATAACTATGCAAAAAGTATAGCATGACAAAATAAACAGACTAATGAAATAAGTCAAGATTGCAATAAATCAATATAATATGACCCAAATTTGCATGCAGGTAAGGGGAAATAAGAAATAAAATATAGGGGTAAAACAAACTTGAAGATACTTTTCATTTAAAATAAAAAATGTCTTAGAATTGACTGAGATCAAATATGGAGACAAGTGTTATTTTATAAAAACATTAACAAAATAAGAACAACAACTAAAACTGTCTGTAGCATCAACGTAATTCCCTGTGATGTATTCGTAAATTGTTGTTTGTTGTTTTTCAGAAATATGACACTAAGCACTGGTTGTCTTAGAGAAAACATACATATCACTTGTCTAACCTATCTAATTATAAACTCAGCAGTGTCATGTCAAAACTGTCTTACCACTCTTGTCATTATTTAGCCTAGTGACCAACCTCTCCTGTATACAGTCAGCCTAGTGACCAACCTCTCCTGTATACAGTCAGCCTAGTGACCAACCTCTCCTGTATACAGTCAGCCTAGTGACCAATCACTCCTATCAATGGTTAGCCTAGTGACTAACTACTCCTGTTACCAGTTAGGATAGTTACTGACCACTCCTGTCAATGGTTAGCCTAGAGACTGACCACTTCTGTAAACAGTTAGGATAATGACTGACCACTCCTGTCAACAGTTAGGATAATGACTGATCACTTCTGTCAATGGTTAGCCAAGAGACTGACCATTCATGTCAACAGGATAATGTCTGACCACTCCTGTCAACAGTTCGGATAATGACTGGTCACTCCTGTCAATGGTTAGCCTAGAGACTGACCACTCATGTCAACAGTCAGCCTAGTGACTGACCACTCATGTCAACAGTCAGCCTAGTGACTGACCACTCATGTCAAAAGTCAGCTTAGTGGCTGACTACTCTTGTCAAAGATTAGCCTATGACTGACCACTTATGGGAATAGACACATATATTTAATCCTAATTCTCAGATGGTTTGTGGATGAAGATAATTCCAAATTGCCAAGTTAATGGAAACAATGAAATATGTTGATGGGTGTGGTGATCTCCTTACCTCTAGGTGCTTCATCAGAACAGCCACCACAACGTTGACCAGCACAAACTGGGCCATCAGAACAAATACCACAAAATAGACTGGAGCTATCAAAGGGCTGACACAACAGTTCTTCAGGCAGTTGTCAGAGCGGTCACAGTCCTCCCTCAGAGTGTCCTGTGAGTGAAATATGCAGTCACTTTACCCACAGATATTCTCATTTCAAACATTCACACACATTTACACAACAACGGAACATCCAAGTCTGGTAGTTTGGGTTCCATAGATTAAGATATTTGCACATGCAAGTCTCAAGTTAATAAGATATGCATAATACACATTCAAAGTTAATAAACTATGATAAACAGTCACTCATGTCTGGCATTCATAGACTAAGATACACAGACATACTGTACTAGTCCGGAGGTAATTAAACTTAAATACACAGACATAAAAGTCTGACATTCATAAACTAAGGTACACAGACATATAAAACAAGTCTGCCATTAATACAATTATCCTAGCATCATGTATGCTAAAACAAACTGTGCACATGCCAACATCATGTACACAACAACAAACTGTACACATGTCAACATCATGTACACAACAACAAACTGTACACATGTCAACATCATGTACACAGCAACAAACTGTACACATGCCAACATCATGTACACAACAACAAACTGCACATGTCAACATCATGTACACAACAACAAATTGTACACATGTCAACATCATGTACACTGAACAAACTGTACACATACTAGCTATGTTTATACTACAACAAACAGATGACATCAGGCAGACAACAACAAACAGTACACAAACTTGTAACAAATTGTACACATGTCAACATCATGTACACTACAACAAACTACAGGTGATATTACTTTCATAATGCCGTTCCAGTTGTCTCCAGTGGCCACCCTGAACAAAGTGAGGAAAGCCATTCCAAAGTTGTGGAAGTGTGCGTGGATGCCCAGCCCTTCACATGGGTGTTCAGGGGAACATTCTGCAACAGAATAAACCACAGATTTATTTTCTTTGAGACACTCAAGAACCTGAAATATTTAAGGATCAGGAACATGAAACATTCAAGGACCTGGAACATTGAAGGACCTGGAACATTCAAGGTTCTGAAAAATTCATGAGTCTGGAACATTTAGGGAACTGGAATATTCATGAACCTGGAAAATACAGAGAACTGGAAAATTTAAGAACCTATTGTTCAAGGAATTGGGGGTGGAGGAGGGGGGCCTGCGCGCACACACATGCACACACACACACACGCGTGCACACATACACACACACACGCACGCACGCACACATGCACGCACACACTCACACACTCACACACACGCACACACACACACACAGAGGCATGCAAACATGCATGCACAGATAGAGAGATGGAGAGAGAGAGATAGAAAAGGGGAGAGAGACAGAGTGTGTGCCTATATTACAGAATGAATGCTGAATTATTGTTTTAAACAATGAGAATTGCCTGGAGGGAAGATTTATTAAAATAATAATAATACACAATTTAAAATATGCTGATAAGCATTTGTTGAGATACAGTTGTAGCAGAAGAATGAAAGGAACGACAACTATATTAGAAATCATTCTGAGGGGAATGATTGAAGAAATAAATCATTAGTATTTACTGATTGAGAAAAATTTCAGTCCATTAGGAGTTTCAAATAAAAGCAACACCAAAATGAGTATTAATCGTAAACTTGTACAAAAACTGACCCAGTCTGCCAAAGAGTTCCACTCCGAGGGCTGCAAATATGAAGAAGAGCAGGAAGAATAGAAGGCCCAGGTTGCCGACCTGCGGCAGGGCCTGTATCACAGTGTCCAGCAGGGCTCTGATCCCTTTAGCCATCTTCAACAACTTCAGCACTGTTGGGAGGAAAATAAATCTGTATAGTATATTCGCATCCAAGTATTTGTACATCTGTAAATATATTTGCATGTACATACTGATCACTGTAGAGAATAAAGCGAAAGTCTTCTATATTTCTGTTGCTTATCACCTACTCAGTGATCTCTATGTTGCACTGTCATTATTAGTGCATCTGCTCAGTGAATTTTATGACATACTGTCAATGTTGGTGTCATCTACCTTCTCAGTGAGCTCTATGCAGCACTGTCATTGTTGATGTCATCTACCTTCTCAGTGAGCTCTATGCAGCACTGTCACTGTTGGTGTCATCTACCTTCTCAGTGAGCTCTTTACCTCACTGCCATTGTTGGTGTCATCTACTCAGTGAGCTCTTTACCTCACTTCTATTGTTGGTGTCACTACTCAGTAGCTCTATACCTCACTTCTATTGTTGGTGTCATTCTCAGTGAGCTCTATACCGCACTGCCATTGTTGGTGTCATCTTCTCAGTGAGCTCTTTACCTCACTGCTATTGTTGGTGTCATCTACCAGTGAGCTCTCTACCTCACTTCTATTGTTGGTGTCATCTACTTAGTTAGCTCTATACCTCACTTCTATTGTTGGTGTCATCTACTCAGTGAGCTCTATACCTCACTTCTATTGTTGGTGTCATCTACTCAGTGAGCTCTATACCTCACTTCTATTGTTGGTGTCATCTACTCAGTGAGCTCTATACTTCACAGCCATTGTTGGTGTCATCTACTCAGTGAGCTCTATACCTCACTTCTATTGTTGGTGTCATCTACTTAGTGAGCTCTATACCTCACTTCTATTGTTGGTGTCATCTACTTAGTGAGCTCTATACTTCACAGCCATTGCTGGTGTCATCTACTTAGTGAGCTCTATACTTCACTTCTATTGTTGGTGTCATCTACTTAGTAAGCTCTATACCTCACTTCTATTGTTGGTGTCATCTACTTAGTGAGCTCTATACTTCACAGCCATTGCTGGTGTCATCTACTTAGTGAGCTCTATACTTCACAGCCATTGCTGGTGTCATCTACTTAGTTAGCTCTATACTTCACTGCCATTGTTGGGGTCATCTACTCAGTGAGCTCTATACTTCACTTCTATTGTTGGTGTCATCTACTTAGTGAGCTCTATACTTCACAGCCATTGTTGGTGTCATCTACTTAGTGAGCTCTATACTTCACTGCCATTGCTGGTGTCATCTACTCAGTGAGCTCTATACTTCACTTCTATTGTTGGTGTCATCTACTCAGTGAGCTCTATACTTCACAGCCATTGTTGGTGTCATCTACTCAGTGAGCTCTATACTTCACAGCCATTGTTGGTGTCATCTACTCAGTGAGCTCCATACCTCACTGCCATTGTTGGTGTCATCTACTCAGTGAGCTCTATACTTCACAGCCATTGTTGGTGTCATCTACTCAGTGAGCTCTATACTTCACTGCCATTGCTGGTGTCATCTACTCAGTGAGCTCTATACTTCACTTCTATTGTTGGTGTCATCTACTCAGTGAGCTCTATACTTCACAGCCATTGCTGGTGTCATCTACTCAGTGAGCTCTATACTTCACTTCTATTGTTGGTGTCATCTACTTAGTGAGCTCTATACTTCACAGCCATTGCTGGTGTCATCTACTTAGTGAGCTCTATACTTCACTTCTATTGTTGGTGTCATCTACTCAGTGAGCTCTATACCTCACTTCTATTGTTGGTGTCATCTACTTAGTTAGCTCTATACCTCACTTCTATTGTTGGTGTCATCTACTCAGTGAGCTCTATACCTCACTTCTATTGTTGGTGTCATCTACTTAGTGAGCTCTATACTTCACAGCCATTGCTGGTGTCATCTACTTAGTGAGCTCTATACTTCACTTCTATTGTTGGTGTCATCTACTCAGTGAGCTCTATACCTCACTTCTATTGTTGGTGTCATCTACTTAGTTAGCTCTATACCTCACTTCTATTGTTGGTGTCATCTACTCAGTGAGCTCTATACCTCACTTCTATTGTTGGTGTCATCTACTTAGTGAGCTCTATACCTCACAGCCATTGTTGGTGTCATCTACTCAGTGAGCTCCATACCTCACTGCCATTGTTAGTATCATCTACTTAGTAAGCTCTATACCTCACAGCCATTGTTGGGGTCATCTACTCAGTGAGCTCTATACTTCACAGCCATTGTTGGGGTCATCTAATCAGTGAGCTCTATACCTCACTGCCATTGTTAGTATCATCTACTTAGTAAGCTCTATACCTCACTGCCATTGTTGGTGTCTACTCAGTGAGCTCTATACCTCACTGCTATTGTTGGTGTCTACTCAGTGAGCTCTATACCTCACTGCTATTGTTGGTGTCATTGCTGGTGTCATCTACCCCAGTGATATTCAACTGGCACGGGCTGCCTCAGGGCCAGATCTGGCCCACGGAGGCCTAGAAATTGGCCCTGGGATCATTGCCTATTGTAATGTTGATGCATGCAATCAGGGGATGCGTATCTTGCCTAGTATCTAGGGGATTATTTATAAATGTCAGACACATTCATTTGCGAAGATTATGAATTGGTGATCAATGATTGGCTGTCTGTCTACCACCTGCCGAATACACTCACATCAGCAGTCTCTCCAGACATGGATGTAAACTCTCTGTGAACTATGTACAGGTGCTGGTACAGGTGATCCACCACCCGATCGCACAGATACACTTACCTGATGTGCAGTGACAGTACTCTGATGGTTCCCTATCCAAGAGACCCCACCATATGAGGGCTCAAGGTATATGCACCACTTGGTGAAAAGAATCCAGATCTCCATCATACCGCCATTCTGCCACTCAGTCACTCATTGAAGTATCACTGATCAACTTCCTGTTAACCATGGCAATCCGTAATAACTAAGGGACTCTAGTCTCCGTCAACCAGTATTTCCGATACTTCCCTATCACAAATCCCCATTGGTCAACACACACAAAGTGACCACAGCACCTTCTATGGCATTTAAGGACACCCCGTCAACCAGCATGCCTCATAGTCAAAACTTTGTTGACCCCACACACACAGAGGCAGACACACTTGTTTATTCTGGGAAATCACACTGACAGCTTTCCAAAGCACAACTGATGATCCACTACATTCACTGGCCAGATTCAGAGCTCAAACAGAAACAAACATATTGTTCAAACCATCACATGTGACAATTTGTGCACACCTCAACACACTTAGACTGACTGACCAACAGTGGTCATCTACACAGGAATCCGACATTTCCCACACAACTGCCTGCAGTCACCCGTGGATATCAAGCAAACTCTGTTTCTGTTGCTCAGATGTTTACACTTACAACCTGTCAACACAGCATGAATGTAGATGTGTACCTATGCTTCACCAAACCCTGGCTTAATTAATTCTTTACACACCACAGTGACTTTTGCAAACAATAATTGTATTAATGATCTTTCGATGCTGGGGTTAGGGCCGCTGACTGTGACCACCTCCCATTTTTGACAATTCGGACCCCTGAGTAAACATGGTGAGCTCTATGACATAGTGTCACTGTTGGTGTCATCTACTCAGTGACTATGTCACTTTTTTTAATGTTGGTGTCATCTACGCAGAAAGCTCTATGTCACTTTGTTAAAGTGGTGTCATCTACTCAGTGAGCTCTTTGTCACTTTGTTAATGTTTGTGTCATCTACTCAGTAAGCTCTATGTCACTTTGTTAATGTTGGTGTCATCTACTCAGTAAGCTCTATGTCACTTTGTTAATGTTGGTGTCATCTACTCAGTGAGCTCTATGTCACTTTGTTAATGTTTGTGTCATCTACTCAGTGAGCTCTATGTCACTTAGTTAATGTTGGTGTCATCTACTCAGTGAGCTCTATGTCACTTAGTTAATGTTGGTGTCATCTACTCAGTGAGCTCTATGTCACTTTGTTAATGTTGGTGTCATCTACTCAGTGAGCTCTATGTCACTTTGTTAATGTTTGTGTCATCTACTCAGTGAGCTCTATGTCACTTAGTTAATGTTGGTGTCATCTACTCAGTGAGCTCTATGTCACTTAGTTAATGTTGGTGTCATCTACTCAGTAAGCTCTATGTCACTTTGTTAATGTTGGTGTCATCTACTCAGTGAGCTCTATGTCACTTTGTTAATGTTTGTGTCATCTACTCAGTGAGCTCTATGTCACTTAGTTAATGTTGGTGTCATCTACTCAGTGAGCTCTATGTCACTTTGTTAATGTTGGTGTCATCTACTCAGTAAGTTCTATGTCACTTTGTTAATGTTGGTGTCATCTACTCAGTGAGCTCTATGTCACTTTGTTAATGTTAGTGTCATCTACTCAGTGAGCTCTATGTCACTTTGTTAATGTTAGTGTCATCTACTCAGTGAGCTCTATGTCACTTTGTTAATGTTGGTGTCATCTACTCAGTAAGCTCTATGTCACTTTGTTAATGTTGGTGTCTACTGCTCAGTAAGCTCTATGTCACTTTGTTAATGTTGGTGTCATCTACTCAGTAAGCTCTATGTCACTTTGTTAATGTTGGTGTCATCTACTCAGAGAGCTCTATGTCACTTTGTTAATGTTGGTGTCATCTACACAGACAGCTCTATGTCACTTTGTTAATGTTGGTGTCATCTACTCAGTGAGCTCTATGTCACTTAGTTAATGTTGGTGTCATCTACTCAGTAAGCTCTATGTCACTTAGTTAATGTTGGTGTCATCTACTCAGTAAGCTCTATGTCACTTAGTTAATGTTGGTGTCATCTACTCAGTAAGCTCTATGTCACTTAGTTAATGTTGGTGTCATCTACTCAGTGAGCTCTATGTCACTTAGTTAATGTTGGTGTCATCTACTCAGTGAGCTCTATGTCACTTTGTTAATGTTGGTGTCATCTACTCAGTAAGCTCTATGTCACTTTGTTAATGTTGGTGTCATCTACTCAGAGAGCTCTATGTCACTTTGTTAATGTTGGTGTCATCTACACAGACAGCTCTATGTCACTTTGTTAATGTTGGTGTCTACTGCTCAGTAAGCTCTATGATACAATGCTATTGTTGGTGTCTACTGCTCAGTAAGCTCTATGATACAATGCCATTGTTGGTGTCATCTGCTCAGTAAGCTCTATGATACAATGCCATTGTTGGTGTCTACTGCTCAGTAAGCTCTATGATACAATGCCATTGTTGGTGTCATCTGCTCAGTAAGCTCTATGATACAATGCCATTGTTGGTGTCATCTGCTCAGTAAACTCTATGATACAATGCTATTGTTGGTGTCTACTGCTCAGTAAGCTCTATGATACAATGCCATTGTTGGTGTCATCTGCTCAGTAAGCTATATGATACAATGCCATTGTTGGTGTCATCTGCTCAGTAAGCTCTATGATACAATGCTATTGTTGGTGTCTACTGCTCAGTAAGCTCTATGATACAATGCCATTGTTGGTGTCATCTGATCAGTGAGCTCTATGAGACTGTGTAATTGTCATCTATTTAGTGATATCTATGATGTCACTCACCCCTGGCAATCCTCAGCACCCTCATAACTCTGATGATTGTTGGATTGATAGGGATGACAGTTGTCCTCATTTCCTCCAGCACGATACCGACTATAGACATGATCACTATCATAATGTCCAGCTGGTTCCACCTGTAACACAGACAGTCAACACTGGTAACTACACAAACAGACTGTCAAACACTGGTTACCACACAAACAGACTGTCAGTAAGTGGTCATCACAAAAACAGACAGTCAAACACTGGTAACCACAAAAACAGTCAAAAACTGGTCCCACATAAATAGACAAACACTGGTCACCAAACAGACAGACAGTCAAACATTGCTTACTACACACACAGACTGTGAAACACTAGTTCACCACATAAACAGACTGTCAAAGAGTGGTTACCATATAAACAGACTGTCAAACAGTGGTTACCATATAAACAGACTGACAGCAAGTGGTCACCACACAAAGAGACAGTCAAACAACGGTCCCACACAAACACAGGTCACTATATAAAACAACAGTCAAATACTATTCACCACACAGACAGTGAAGACTAGTCACTACACAAAATTGACAAACACTGGTCTCCATACAAATAGACAGGCAAACAATGGTCACCACTAGGAGAGACAGACAAGCAAACTATTTTCACCACACCAAAAGGCATTGGTCACCATACAAGTAAACAAATGGTCACAACACAGACAAATCTGGTCACTACACAAACAGACAAACACAGACTAACAGGCAAACACATAACAAATTTGCTAATCACAAGATAATAGAGACAAGACTCCTTAGACTACACCCACCTATCTTTGATATAATAAGACAGCACCCACATTTTTGTAAAATATGTGTCAAAAAACCACACCCACCAATCTTTAAAAGAATATCTGTCAGTAAGATCACACCCACTTATCTTTAATATATCTGTCAATAAGACCACACCACCTATCTTTAATATATCTGTCAATAAGACCACACCCACAAATCTTTAATACATCTGTCAATAAGATCACACACACCCATCCTTAATATATTTGTCAATAAAACCATCACACTAACCTATCTTTAATATATGTCTCAATAAAACCACACCTCCCATCTTTAATACATCTGTCAAAAAGACCCTACCCGCCTATCTTTAATGTATCTGTCAATAAGACCACACCCACTTATCTTTAATATATTTGTCAATAAGACCACACCCACCTATCTTTAAAATATCTGTCAGTAAGAACACACCCACCTATTTTTAATATATCACACCCACCTATTTTTAATATATCTCTCAATAAGACCACAACCACCTATCTTTAATATATGTGTCAATAAGACCATGCCCACCTATCTTTAATTTATGTGTCAATAATCTTCAATACACCTGTTAATAAGACCGCACCTACCTATCTTTAATATATCTGTAAAAGCCAAGAGCAACAATTTTCATCAGAGCTTCCAGAATAAAGACACTTGTGAAGAAAAAATTGAAGATCTTCAGGGCAAACTCCAGTTCCTAGAACAGTACAGAATGAAACATGATTACATAGTTTTAAAAGTTCCTGGAATAGAATAAAATGAAATATGATTGTGTTGTGTTCAGTTTCTTATGTCTGTAAGTACAGAGCAAGGTTTATTTACATATCTCAACATTACTGATGAAATAAAAGGACTGAGTAAGCACATTGTCACATAAAGCAAAACAGAAACATGTTCAATTCATCATCAGTAAATGTGAATGATTTATTACATTTTTTTACAGCTCCTAACATATCACTGAGAGTACGATGAGTTCCAACATATCACTGAGAGTACGATGAGTTCCAACATATCACTGAGAGTACGATGAGTTCCAACATATCACTGAGAGTACGATGAGTTCCAACATATCACTGGGAGTACGATGAGTTCCAACATATCACTGAGAGTACGATGAGTTCCAACATATCACTGAGAGTACGATGAGTTCCAACATATCACTGAGAGTACGATGAGTTCCAACATATCACTGAGAGTACGATGAGTTCCAACATATCACTGAGAGTACGATGAGTTCCAACATATCACTGAGAGTATGATGAGTTCCAACATATCACTGAGAGTACGATGAGTTCCAACATATCATTGGGAGTACGATGAGTTCCAACATATCACTGGGAGTACGATGAGTTCCAACATATCACTGAGAGTACCATGAGTTCCAACATATCACTGAGAGTACCATGAGTTCCAACATATCACTGAGAGTACCATGAGTTCCAACATATCACTGAGAGTATGATGAGTTCCAACATATCACTGGGAGTACGATGAGTTCCAACATATCACTGGGAGTACGATGAGTTCCAACATATCACTGAGAGTACCATGAGTTCCAACATATCACTGGGAGTACCATGAGTTCTAACATATCACTGAGAGTACCATGAGTTCCAACATATCACTGAGAGTACGATGAGTTCCAACATATCACTGAGAGTACCATGACTGAATTCCAACATACCACTGAGCTCATGACTCCCAACATATCACTGTGTACATAGCTTTTATCACTGTGTTTGTAGCTCAGCTACCAATACCTCACTGAGTTAATGGCTACCAACATATCACTGTGTTCATTGCTCCCAATATATCAGTGAGTTCTTAACTCCCAACATATCACTGAGCTGTTAGCTTCCAACATAGACTGAGCTCCCAAAATATTACTGTGTTTATTGTTTCCAACATATCGCTGTATTTCCTGCTCCTAACATATCATTGCATTTATTGCTCCCAACATATCAGTGAGCTGATGGCTCCCAACATATCAGTGAGTTGATGGCTCCCAACAAATCAGGGATGTAATGGCTCCCAACATATCACTGTGTTTATTGCTTTCATCATATCAGTGGGTTAGCTCCCAACATATCAGTGAGTTGATGGCTCCCAACATATCACTGTGTTTATTGCTTTCACCATATCAGTGGGTTGGCTCCCAACATATCAGTGAGTTGATGGCTCCCAACATATCACTGTGTTTATTGCTTTCATCATATTGGTGAGATAATGGCTCCCAACAAATCACCATATTTATTGTTCCCAACATATGGCTGTATTTATTGCTCCTAACGTATCATTGTATTTATTGCTCTCAACATATCAGTGATCTGCTGTCTCCCAACATATCACTATGTGTTTATGGCTCCCAACATATCACTATGTGTATATGGCTCCCAACATATCACTATGTGTATATGGCTCCCAACATATGTACAACATGTAGGCTCCTGTGCACATTCCACTGGAGTCATGAGTGGACACTGTTACCATAACAATGATCGCTACATGCTCTCACTATCCACAGGGCATCCCACAATCCCCAATCTCTGATTTTCTTCTCCATTTGTGTTTAGTCTCTCTTTGTGTCTTCCACCCTGTGGTATCTAGTGCTAGAACATTCTAGTTATACAGGGTTTTTCAAAATGATTGATACACTTTCATTCATGTATATTTCCTTGAAAATACATTGAATATATATATATATAGATATGGGTGTACACACACACATATGCACTCACACACAGATGAGAGAGAGATTGTCGGGAAAGGTCTAACATTGTGAATATTACCACCAGAGTGCAGAACTGTATCACAGCTGCAGTGAACTCAGTTATGCAAGAGATGCTTCTTCATGTGTGGGATGAGTTCAGCTACCACTAATGAATGTTCACTGTAGAGGTCCTAATTTTGAGCAAGCATTCTAATTTATTTCAATTTAAAAAACACAAACAAAAAACAAACTGCTATCACATGAAATACAGAAAAGTAAAGTAACTGTGCTCCTTACGTCTGGCATCATGTAATATTCCATAGCCATGGTGATGACATTTAGCCCAATCACTGCAGCGATGGCCAGGTCAAAGTACTTGCTATTGATGACCGTGTGGATAAGTAGACGGGCATGAGAGTAATTTGCCCAGTAAGGTGGTTCTCGCATTTCTAATCAATATCACAAATGTTTTGATGAGACAAAAGCAACAACATTGACATTATGCATCAGGGAAAACAACATGATTATAAGTTAAGTAAAGTAATAGGCTACATCATCCATCAAATACATTTTGGTCAAGAAATAAAGGACTACCACTATAAACCCAGTGTGCTTCGTGGTGTCAGTAGAGGTCACAGCCTCTTTACTGCAAATAATGATGTCAAAGCATCACAATCTCAGTTTACAATCCTGAAACTAGTAATGAACACTTACTAGGGATATGAAACAATTAATATTGTATGTGGATGACCATTCTACAAGCACAAAGTAAATAAGCTGCTGTTTCTAACTAGTGCTTTCTGATTTAAAAAAAAAAGGTAGTTTCTGATTAGTTGAATCAAGAAAGACTATGGCTCACTGGATAAAAGAGTGCAGTTTCTGACCAGCTCAACATGAAAACAAGCTAGTTTATGATTGGCTAAAGGAGACATACTATGGTCTCTGACTGGCTCATGACAAAAAGAATATAGCACACAATTTTGTTTCTGATGGCCCAAGAAGAACACTCTGACTAGTTTCTAACTGGTGCCTGGAGAAAAGTAGCTCACCTCAATTTTATTTCATGACGGACAATTTTTAGAAAAAAAAATTATTGAAGCCAAGAACCACATCAAAAACACAAATGTGCAGCAGACAGAAACGCTGGACAGACAGAATCGTTGGTAAGACAGAAAGGTAATGGTTGGTTAAACAAAAGTCAGAGTTCTGATTTGTAGTTGTAGGTTCGACTGCTACACTAGACTATTGGGAAAACACACTCAAATTGTTCTACTCAAGTTGAAGCAACTGACTGCCTTTAGAGAAGTCGGATGATGCTGCTATTAACATGGGTGGGACATTGTAAGCAATACAGCATCACTAGACATGGTTGACAAACTTTGCATCACTAGACCTAGACTGCTGCCTTGCTGGGATCAAAAACAAAAATCAACATCAAATCAAATGTGACTGGGAAACCTAACACACAAGAGGCACAAACAAAACCAAACGTGTTACTGAACTCTACATTAAATGAAACGATTAAGCAAACATGGGACCAGGGATGTGTCGGTTTTGTTCCTGATTTAGGCTGGTGCAGATATTTGTGTAGAGAAGCATCTCACTCACACTTCTTGTGAATCAGCATATTGAAGCTGAAGGAGACAATATGACGACATGAAACTCATGTAGTCAGGTGTTGAGACAATTTTAACACATGTAACTGATGTAATCATGTGTAAATGAGTCTGAAGGAGACAACTTGGTTAGATGTAACCACAGGATCAGTGTGATGTGGAACAACTCTAGCCATAAGTTTGAAAGAGACAACTTGTTTAGATGTAACCATCAAAAATGTGATAATAACAACTGCTAAAAAGGAGACCTCCTAATGTAATCAGGAGTGGTGTGAAGTACAAATAACTGATCACTTGACAACTTGGCTCTAATGGTGAATTGACCCATCATTACACACTTTACAAACACATGAATGGCGTGTGGCAGTCACCACAGAGAATGTTCATGGACATACTTTTGTAGTCTTGTCATTTTCACCAGTCAAATCAACTGTGCTATTTTTTTTGCTAGCTGTGATTTCTCTCCCTCAGATTTATTCACCAGCTTTCCTGGTCATGCAAAGCATATGTTAGAAAGCAAGCATAGATTTCTAACTTCAAGCTTTTGCTGTCACAATCATAATTAGTGTAATGCAGTTGTGCTATGTGGGAGAGGGATGGTGACTGATAGTTTTGGCAGCTTCAAGCACACTGTTTGGTATTCTTTCCAACTAATGTTTTGATCATGCCAGGTTTGCACCATCCTCTACCTTTTTCCGCTCACACCAGGTCAGACCAACATCATTACCCTTAGAGAGATAGGTTTATGCTCCGAGTAGGATTTTATCTTAAGCACAGTATTGTAATGTGGCCAGTTCAAATCGCTGCTAAGAATAGTGCGAACTGGGAATAAGCAACCCATCCAAGAGAATTTTCTTCCTGCACACCGGTGGTTACCGCTGACACAATGGCGGAATCTTGTGTAACCAAGAAAACATCATGGCTATAGGTAACTGTACTCAAAATTAGTTTACATGTACATGATGAAAAGAACATCATGATGAATAATTATGTGTAAGTGAGAGGGGGGACAGTCTAATAATGTACTCATGTGTAAGGGAAGTGACTTGAGCGCCTAGTGGCCATATGTGTGGTGTGATACAAATAACTTCACTGGAGTGCTGTGAAGAGAATATGACTTTAACTCCTAATTTTTTTTGCTTATAGACAGGAAGACAGAATTTCGTGAGCAGTTGTGCAGATCCCAGCACACTGTCTGGAGAGCAAGACTTGATAAAGGAGCTGTGGCCCATCAGAAATGGAACTGGGAGTGTGAGAAGCACACCGGAAGTCTTGTTAACCAACATTTTAATTTTGGAATGGGATGAGCACCTATGGATGTGTCGGAGTGCTGTGAAGATAATCTAACAGTTAATTTCGGCACAGACAGTCTAGAGATCGATAAAAGCTATGCACCAATCCACAGCTGCAAGGAAATGCAAGAACATATAAGTACAAGCTGATGAACTGAGACATATACCACACTTGTGTGAGTTCCAATTGGGGGGGGGGGGGGGGGGGGGGTGAATAATAGACACACTGCCTCTCTATCACACACGTCATAAAAGGTAACTAGGAATTTTTTTCCCCAAAGTCCTGGGGCATCTTGCCTCTCAAGTTAAGAAACAAACAAACTGCATGGGAATAAGCACATCTGTAAAATGGATTTCCAGGAAATATTCAAAGTCTGGAACAAGGTTAAAGTCCAGAAGTGGATAAAAAACCAGAATGTTCCATTAGAATTTACAGCAGGTGAACACTAAGAAAAAGAAGAAGAAGAAGAAGAAAAAAAAAAGGACTGGTTTTCAGGTAACATCCCATGAATGTGTGAACATGCTACTTGCAAATGTGGGGACAGACAGTCATACTCTATGACCTCAAGTAGGATAACTCTCAATCTGACTAGACAATATCCAGCGATCTGTGTGACCAAGAAGAAGAAAAACATGGACATTCTTCATGATCTCAATGTAAAGGAGAACTGGCTCATAGTAGCATTCTGCCTTGAAAGCTGCAGTTTTGGCCATGTTAGGCCTCATGTTGGCTTAGAGTGAATGCTGGTGGAGGGTACAACATCCAGAAAATGACGTAGGGGCAGACCCCCTCAAAGATGGATACAAGACACTAAAGATGCATTGACTATGAAAGCACATAGGACTGAAGAAGTGGCTGGAGAAAGAGATACTTTCAGGCATGCAATAGAGGGACATTCTGTAAAGTTACTACTGACTGATGATGATGATTTTGTGTGACAAGAAAGAAAAATAATGGGACAGCAACTATCACATGACATCTTGAGTGAACATCTTAATGTCGCTGTATTAGATACGCTAGACACAAAATCAAGTCAAAGTTCAGCTGGAACCAAACTAATGAGTGTCAACATGACATGATTTTACATCTCAGGATGGAACAAACTATTGTGCAGTCAACATGAACTGCTGTTACAGACAGTATCAAACACCAGAATTCCTACACATAAATCAACAAAACTAGAAACCAGATTTCATCTAACACATACTAAATCACTCATGTTAAGTTTCACACATGAACCCAGGTTTCTGGCGGCATACGATGAATAATGACAGGCACATATATCTGTCTGCTGCAATATGAGAATTAAATTATTTGACATGCACATTATTTCAAACTACCTGAGTCTGGCTGATAGAAGAATGTTAATACAACAACAACAACCACAACAATGATGGTTATGATAATGGTCAAATGCAACAACACTGAGTATTGTGACAATATTACTGACATATGTATCATCAAATACAGTGACACCAGTTCCAAGATAAAAATTTGCCGGCAGGTTAGTTGAGAGACAGTCAACTGACAATATTCACATCTGAAGCATACACAAAAACACCAAAACGCACCATGCCCTATTCCAACAGTTATAGCTTTCCAGGAAACAGAGTCAGCACTGGTACCTGTCTGCAGCAAGTTGCCACAAATAAGTTAATTCTTCACTGCTGTTGTTGGTAAATGTTTACACCTCATTAACTTAGCTAACATTCTTCTTCTAGACAAGTGTACAGTCAAAAACATAGTTGAACGTCGATCCTCACAGGAGGCCATCGATTCACACAATTATCAGAAACAACTGAGTGAAGATTTACACTCTGATATACATATTCATTTTTTTGAAATTAATAAATTTGTGCTGCAAACACTGGGCACTCTAAAGCGTGGAGATGAACAGACTAAAGTGCAGAGATAAATGGTACTTAAGTGAATTGATTAACATACTAAAGTGCAGAGATGAACGGTACTTAAGTGAAGAGATGAACAAACTAAAATGCAGAGATGAACATACTAAAGAGCAGAAATAAACAGTACTAATGTGCATAAATTAACATACTAAAGCACAAAGATGAGCAAATTAAAGTTGAGAGGAATATGTTGACGTGAAGAGAGAAAAACACTTATATGTAGAGATGAACAAAGTTAAGAGATAACAAACTAAAGTGCAGAGATAAATAAACTAAAATTAAGAAATAAACATACAAAAGTGTGTGGACATGAAGATACTAAAATGCAGATCTGAACACACTAAAGTGCATATACGAACATACTATAGTACCTTTTTGAAAACACTGAAGAGTAGATATGTAAAGTCCAGAGATGAAAAAAAAAAAATAAAGAGCAGAGGTGAACATTCTAAAATGCAGACATAAAGATACTAAAGGGAAGAGATAAACACACTAAAGTGCAGTGGTAAAGAAAGCAAAGTGTACTGTATGACATGTAAGAACATCTATATTAGACAACTGGCAGTGCATTAGATATAGGGCTGCTAACAGACAAAGTGACTAATGCCATGTGATACAGGCAATAAAAAGATAACAATACAATTTACAGTGATGATTTCATTAACATAAATCAGGAAAAACAAACCACTGTTAACAGTAGAGATAGGAAAAGCACAACATCAAATATTGATTTAGGAGCAGGATTATGTGAGTTCACAGAGTATAGCAATCATGGATTATGTGAATCTAGCATTTGGCAACCAAGGATACTCTTAGTCTATAAAATTTGGCAATGATAGATTCTTTTAGTCTACAAAGTATAGCAATCATGGATTCTGTGAGTTTATAGAATATAGCAATCATAGATTCTGTAAGTCTATAGAGTATAGCAATCATAGATTCTGTAAGTCTTTAGAATAAAGCAATCATGGATTCTGTGAGGCTTTATATTTATAGTATGTCAATCATCGATTCTGTGAGTCTATAGTATGACAATTATCAATTATGTGAGCCTATAGTATGGCAATCATTGATTCTGTCAGTCTATAATTTGGCTATCATATGTTTAAAAGAGAATGAGTGCCAGAATTATCTGACTGAGTAGGGAATTGCTATATGGTTTGTGTGAGATACTACAGTCTGATTATTTGGGGAGATTAATTTTGTGTGTGTGTGCATGTAGCCCTGTGCGTGGTGCATGTGTGTGTGCATACACACACAACAATTTTCTCAAATTCTATGGGAAATATCAACCTCTTTTTGTAAAGAACTATAATTTATTTCTGTGAATAATTATCACTGATGTTTGATCGTCCATTGAATGTGTATGTATAATTATGTTCCAGTGTATATGTGTGTGATGCTGAATTTGGCTGAATCTGATTTTGCAACTTTCTTTGTGGTGAGTACATGTATGTTTGGAGATTTGTGTATGTGATGGCAGGAGGTAAAGAAAAACATGTCATCTACTTTTTCTACCTTCTTCAGCTGATCAAACTTCCTGATACAACATGGTGTCACCTTTGTCTTTAAAAATTAATAATAATATGAGAAAAAATATGAGCTAATACCTGATAAATAAAAAGGGAATTTTGAGCAAATGAAAGTGAAGAGCCATGGACAGTTCAGGAAAACAAAATGCCCAGCTACCACACAAAAGCAAATAATGTAGTTAATGAAACAACACAACTGTGATCAGGGCAGCATAATTAATCAGATGAAATATGACCAAGTCAAGATCGATCATGACACAGGTAAAAATGATATATTTAAATTTTAATATTTAATATGATAAGCCAGCTGGCTTTAACATGGCTGCCTGTCTTGACCTCAGTGTTTTGTGTTCATTTTACACTTAGATTGTTAAGCAAAAACCTAGATGCAGAAAGCTCGGGGAATTAAATATTTTCAGCACTAACAGAAACCAACAACCAAGTCAGTAAAAAAAAAAAAAAAAGAAGCAGAAGATCTAACATGAAAAAGACTACAACAGCTGAAAATAATAGATGTAGTTTGGTATATAGCACAATTTTCAAAAACATTCATCTCTTAGCCAGATACGTATGAGACCCAACCAAATAAAACATTCTGGGTAACTCATCTAACGTCTTGGTTGAAATAAAATGATATCCAGAAAATCATATTTGTAAAATCACATAAACTCAAATGATAACATGAAAATGGTTTGAAAACTAACATAGACAGAAGCTTGTTTATATCTGAGCATCATATAACAAGCTTGGTGGGAATGTGTTTGGTTATTTCCCATGTTTTGGGAAAAATACTACAGATATTTCCCATGTTTTGGAGAGACATATTACAGTATTTCCCATAATTATTCCTTTTAATGTCACACACTGTCACAATTATTATAATATTGTAGTTTAATGTAAAGTACTGTTATAATTTTTTTCTCTTGTTTAATGTTGGCGTCTGTGGCTTAGGCGTTGCGAACACGCTTCCTAATGTCGGGGTGCCAGCTTCGATCCCTGCTATGGACAGTTTGTCTTGTGGTGATTTTGAACGTGGTACCAAGAGCTGACTGTCCAGAAGCAATGGCAAACTACTGGAAGTAAATTTGCCTAGAAAAACCACAATGGCCAGAAAGTGCTGGGGTTGGTTCTGCAACATCCTGTAAAGGATACACAACTAATTTTTGTTGTTTTTGTTTAATACAACAAGTTGGCTCTGTGGCTAGGTCGATGCGAACGCTTCATAATGCCGGGATACCGGGTTCGATCCCAGCTGCAGGCCATGCGCCTTGCGTTGGTTTCGACAGTGGTATCAGTGGGCCAACCGTCCAGAAAGCAATGACAAACTACTGGACGTAAATTTGTCTAGAGAAACCACACAACAGCCAGGGGCTGCTGGGGTTGGTTCTGCAACATCCTGTAAAGGATACGCAACTAACCTCTAAATACAACATACCATTATTTCTCTAATAGGTTGTGACATACCATACTGTCATAATTATTTGCTCATATGTACATTTGTCATGGCATGGAAAGGCGTAATGTCAGCTGAAACTTACTGCTGGAGAATGAAAGATGTATAAAACAGCCCAAGCATGTTGGCAAGGCACTCTGCATTGATGATCCCATTATTTCCCCTAATGTATGTAATGCTGGTATAACAGTGGTTGTATTTCCCCTAGTGTAATATGGGTATAATAGGTAATTTTATTTTCTTCACTTATTGGTGAGAGTTCTGGGACCCATTTGGGAAGAGGGGATGGAATAAAGAACAGACCCACTCCCCCTCCCAACAAGCATATCAAAGAAGGTGACACATTTTTTTTTAAATGTCTTTTTTTGTTTTTTTTTAAAGTGTTCCCACTCTAGGATTTCAGTCTGTAGGATTCACATCTCAAGGATGAGAATCAAACAGGTACAAATCTTCAAAACTTCATTTAGCGATATAGCCACATAGCAAGTTATACTGGAGGTTGTAAAGTAGTCTGTACTCCAGTGTGGATGGGTTCTGACAGGGATGTTCTCTTCAAACTGCCTGAAGGGCCAGAAACAATCTGCTTACAAATAAGCTAGATCTGTCAAATGGATGTGCCCGCAAAACATAGTTCTGAAACAAGGCAAATGTCCTCAGGTGGATGAACAACCACAAGAAAAAGATTTTTCTCAGCCATATGTTGGTATCCTTATGGAATGGTTCATTTAGCTGATACTGTAGTTATTTGCACTAAAGAAAACCATTGTGTACTTATATCACCCAGCTGAAACCATATTTTAGTTATATCCCTTAATTAAAACAATACTGCAATTAAATTCCCTAGTGTGAATGATCAGAAAATAAACAAGCTTCACAAAACTGGGTGCTGTTATTCAAATGTAACACAAACATGTCAGAATTAATGCACAGAACATTCTCACAGTTGGAAATGCTTACACCCAAGGCTTATATGCTTTGTATCCCATAATTTGTAGCAATGTCAAATATGACAGTTCAGTAATATCCCAGTTGTGTGTGGGTAATGACAATTACTATTTATATGTGCTTGAATCTACTAGTCTTGGAACTCTATGCCTGTGAAGCCTGGTCACTGACTCAATGACTAGTTAATTTATCTCCTCACTGACTCTCATCCCTGACTCTATAATTTACTCTCCAGTCTCATCATTAACTCTATAACTCACTGCACAGTCTCATCTCTGACTATGTCTCACTACACAGTCTCATCTCAGACTCTATGTCTCACTACACAGTCTCATCTCTGACTCTACGTCTCACTACACAGTCTCATCACACTCTCATCTCTGATTCTATGACTCACTACACAGTCTCATCTCTGACTTCATGTCTCACTATACAGTCTCATCTCTGACTCTATGTCTCACTACACAGTCTCATCTCTGACTCTATGTCTCACTACACAGTCTCATCTCTGACTCTATGTCTCACAACACAGTCTCATCTCTGACTCTATGACTTACTACACAGTCTCATCACACTCTCATCTCTGATTCTATGACTCACTACACATTCTCATCTCAGACTCTATGTCTCACTACACAGTCTCATCTCTGACTCTATGTCTCACTACACAGTCTTATCTCAGACTCTATGTCTCACTACACAGTCTCATCTCTGACTCTATGACTCACTACACAGTTTCATCACACTCTCATCTCTGATTCTATGACTCACTACAGTCTCATCTCAGACTCTATGTCTCACTACGCAGTTTCATCTTTGACTCTATGACTCACTACACAGTCTCATCACACTCTCATCTCTGATTCTATGACTCACTACACAGTCTCATCTCTGACTTCATGTCCCTCTATACAGTCTCATCTCTGACTCTATCTCTCGCTATAAGTCTCATTTCTGACTCTATCTCTGGCTATACAGTCTCATCTCTGACTCTATCTCTCACTATGTCTCATCTGACTGTATCTCTGGCTATAAGTCTCATCTCTGACTATGTCCCACTATACAGACTTATTTCTGAAACTGTGTCTCACTTTAGTCTCATCTCTGACTATTTTTCACCATCTCTGACTCTATCTCTCACCATCTCATCTCTGACTCTATGTCTCATTATGTCTCACCTCTGACTCTATCTCTGACTATACAGTTCTCATCTCTGACTCTATCTATTGCTATACAGTCTCATCTATGACTATTTCCCACTATATAGACTCATCTCTGACACTGTTTCTCACTTTAGTCTCATCTCTGACTCTATGTTTCACCATAAACTCTGTGTCTCACTACAATGTCTCATCATAAACTCTATGTCTCACTACAATGTCTCATCATGAACTCTATGTCTTACTATACAGTCTCATCATTAACTGTATGTCTCACTAAACAGTCTCATCACTGACTCTATGACCTGTTAGACAGTATCATCACTGACTCTGGTCATTACACAGTATCATCACTGACTATGTCACTCTACAAGTAGTGTCCAGTTTATCATTTATGAGTTGATGCTAATTATTACTTAAGCTCTTATAAAAATTGTTGAATGTTTGACATTTTAACAGAAATTTTTATTTTGTTGATTACACTACACAGTTTCACTGTATAATAATATAAAAAATTGAAATTTTTTTGGCTTAAATATTCCCATATCTACTGAACTATTATCTTGACTTAAGTTTGTAAATGCTGAGTAATCAAGGCTGCTATGAATACAGTTAAATTGCCTAAATATTCTTGTCAGAATTTATTCTCCAAATGGTAAATATGCTAAAAATTATTTTGAATTTAGTTATGTTGAGTAGGCTTAACACTGTTGTCTGGAGTTTAAAAGTACACAAATTTAACAGACTAAATAACATTGCCTTGAATTTATTTTATGAAAGTTTAGTAAATTAAATTTTCTCTCCTATCATAATTTTTAAAAGTAGACTAAACATTGTTCAACCGAATACAGTTTATAAAAGTTGAATAAACTAAACAATGTTGTCTAAAATTTAGTTATAAAAAGAGAGCAGATTATATACTGTTGTCTTAAATTTAGTTTATAAAAACCAAATGAATGGAATATTTTTGTCTAGAATTTAGATTTTCAAATTTCAATAGCCTAAAAGAAGCCTTGTCATGTAATAGAAGCCAGACTCAGTGCCACTAATACCAACCAGACGACGATGCATTTGGAGCCTCACTCTTTCTCTTTTTATCCAGCTTCTCTTGTCGTTTGGCAGCACGCTTAGCTCGCTCCTCAATCTCCTGAGACTCTCGACACTTGTGGAAGTTTTCCACCACAACTCCAACGAACATGTTTAGCACAAAAAAGGCAACCAGCAGCAGAAAAGAGATGAAATAAATAAGTCGCCATTCGTTGTAGTTCTCCTTTGGCTGTGGACACAAAAAAAGCACACACGTCAGTAACCTTTGTTTTACCACACCACTTGGGTTTCAGAGTACATAATAATCATCATCATCAGGTGCCTTGCCGCCTGGCATGGGGAATCATGCCTCTCCATAATCCACGATCTCCTACAACATGTATCAGTTCGTGTGCCGACACTCCTCCATGCCATGCAACAAGACTGTCAAGCATCTTCTCTCATTGTCTTCCTTATCCCTCCTTCCACAGATCTTTCCAGTGGTCCCCACATGTTCTATTTTCCCTCTTCTCATAACATGGTCGAAAAATGATGACTGTCTCCTTCTGATGTCTGTGAAAAGTTATCTTCGGACTCCCGCCTCTTTCAAAACCTCTTGGTTGCTCTTTTTGGCTGTCCAAGGTATTCTTGGTCACTGTAATGTAAGCATTCTTTTGTAAAACCACATCTCTGAGGCCTCAAGAAATTGTTTGGCCTGCCTACCGATTGTCCAGGATTCACAGCCATATGTTAAAACTGGATGTATGTACATAGCAAGAATTCTTTTTCTAACTCTCAATGACAAGGATATATTGCACAAGATGTTCTTCATTTTATAAAATTCAGTTTTTGCCTGTCGTATTCTGTTTCTTATCTCAGTTATGCATATTCCATCTGATGTTATCCATGTGCCCAGATACTTAAATTTCTGTACTTGTCCTAAAATAACACCATCGACTTTTATTACACATTTAGGAATAATTCGTTTTTTTTATCCCAACATTACTTCTGTCTTCCCATTATTCAAACTGAGGCCCATTCTTATACTTTCTAACACCACAATGTCTATCATTTACTGTAGTTCTTTCTGACTTGTTGCTATCAAGACTGTGTCATCAGCATAAAATAAATTGTTTATATTGTGCCCACCAACCACAATTCTGGGCATATCAATTAAAGATCTCATTATATATTCACTGTATATTGAAAACAAATCAGGTGATAGTACACATCCTTGTTGTACACCCCTCTTTATGCTTTGAAATGTACCTAAACAGTTGTTAATTCTTATAGCTGCTGTTTGCTGCCAATACATATTCTTTATTATTAGTAGATCTTTTCCATCAAGGTTTAATTTTTCTGACAGTTTGATTACTTCTTCATGCTTCACACAGTCAAATGCTTTTATATAGTCTATGAAGCATATGTACAAATCAGTCTTTACTTCTGACAACGTCCTTAGGATGTATATGACATTGTTTGTACCTTTTACTTCTATAAATCCACATTGTTTATTGCTGATTTTTGGTTTAGTTTTGTTTCTTATTCTTCTCATAATTATTCTCAGTAAAATCTTAGTCATCAGAGTACATATCAGTCTCTTTCCTATTCAATGCATATATTTTCAGTCTCCCTTTCTCATATATGATGCATGGTTGCTGTCATTCTTTCTCATGTTTGATCCAAGGATATTTAGTCATTTGTCCTCATGTCTGATGAATGGATTCTCAGTAATTCATTTTTGTTTTTGTCTGTATTTGATGAGATCAAATGACAGCTAAATGTCATTATAACAGTTTAAATTTGATCAGATTAAATGAAAGCTAAATGTCACTACAACACTTTCAAAATGATGAAATGACATGATGGCATAATGTCATTAGAACACTTTCAATTTGCTGAGATAAAATGACAGCTAAATGTCACTTCAACATTATCAGTTTGAGGAGATCAAATATCAAATAACACTAAATGTCACTTAACAAGTTTCAGTTTTATTAGCTTCACGATGAGATAATAACAAATGAAGTGGTTTGGATACCTAACAAGAATGCCCTGGTACTATCGTCTACAGCGAGCCACACTAAAAGGTATCAACGGGTATAAAGCGAGTGGAAGACCTCAGAAAATATGGAGTGATGGCATTAAGAACAGCCTTACAGAAATGAACATCAGTCTTAATAGTGCTCTTGATAGAGCTCATTAACTAATGTTCAATCCCCCCCCCCCCCACTCTGCACTTCGCTGAGGTACGAGGTGGAAGAGAAGAAGAAGGAGAAGAAGATGATGAGCTTGCCATACCTGCTGATCAATCCCAACAGCATCCAAACCCGTGTACATGATCTGTACCCAGCCATCTTTGGAAGCCAGCACAAAGAGGGCCATCAGAGCCTGGAGAAGTGCATGTACATAGTGAGGGTCAATATCTGGGATGTCCTGTCAGATGTGTGAGACTGCACCTGTCTGCTGTCTTTGAGTCTCTAGTCAAATGTGTGAGATCCAGTCAGATGTGTGACACTGTCCCTGTCAGATGCGTGACACTGTCCCTGTCAGATGTGTGACACTGCCCCTGTCAGATGTGTGCCACTGCCCCTGTCAGATGTGTGACACTGCCCTTGTCAGATGTGTGACACTGCCCTTGTCAGATGTGTGACACTGTCCCTGTCAGATGTGTGACACTTCCCCTCCATGATACTCTACATATCTCTATCCTGTAAGTGTCTTGAGATGTATGGCACTGTTCCTAATCCTCCCTCATGAGTGCCCTATCAGATGTGTGAGTCTGTCCCTCCGTCATGAGTGTCCTATCACATGTGAGTGACTGTATCTGTCTTGTGAATGTCCTGTCAGATGTAAGAGACTGTTCCAACCACTATCTCATGCGAGTCCTGTCATATGGGGTGGACTATGTTTATCTTGTGAGTGTCCTATCAAATGTTATGTTATCATAATCGGCATCATTGCACACTTTGCATTCTCTGACAAATGTATGTAACTTTACCTTTCCCTGCCACCTGAGTGTCCTGTCAGATGTATGGGTCTGTACTTGTCACTGTCTCATGAGTGTCCTGTCAGATGTATGAGACTATGACTCTCCCTGTCTCAAGAGTGTGCTATCAGAAGTGTGAGACTATACCTGTCCCTGTCTCAAGAGTGTCCTGTCAGAAGTGTGAGACTATACCTGTCCCTGTCTCATGAGTGTCCTGTCAAATGTATGAGCCTATGACTCTCCCTGTCTCAAGAGTGTCCTATCAGAAGTGTGAGACTAGGACTGTCCCCGTCTCAAGAGTGTCCTATCAGAAATGTGAGACTATACCTGTCCCTGTCTCATGAGTGTCCTATCAGAAATATGAGAATGAGACTATACCTGTCCCTGTCTCATGATTGTCCTATCAGAGATGTGAGACTATGACTGTCCCTGTATCAAAAGTGTCCTATCAGAGATGTGAGACTATACCTGTCCCTGTCTCAAGAGTGTCCTATCAGAAGTGTGAGACTATACCTGTCCCTGTCTCATGAGTGTCCTATCAGATGTGTCCTATCACAGCACTCAGGACACTCCCACAAGTGCTCCCTTCCCATCTTAAACAGCAAGCGAAGAGTTCCAATTTCTATGGCCAGTAGCCATCTGATTGTACATCTGTCTCATCCTTCCCTGAGTGTTGAGCATCGGCCAGATTCCCTGGTAACTCCTTGCAGCGTCATTATCCTCAGACCGTAATGATCTATCTGCGCATCCATACTGTGCACTCGTTCCCAAAGGGCTGGCACAGTGTCTAGCTTGTCATAAATCATTTCACCACCAAGTTGTGTAGAGCTGGCCAGTCTATCTGCCTGCTCATTTTCCAACACACAGGCATAACCTGGAGAACATATCCAAAGGATGCTGACTACCCGGGACCTCTGAAGTGATGCTAACCCCTCAGCACACGAAGCATGCCTTTCTCAACATGCTCTGTGAGTCAGTCACAAGTCATCAATTATAAACACAGAATATCTTCAGCTACTGTCATAAGTATAAACATGCCCACAGGTGCTCAGACTCTCCCCTCAGTATGAACCTCAACATCCAGTGGCTAACTGTAACAGTTCTATGTTGATTAACAAGTCCTCTGTTATACCTGGTGTGCATCTCATTTTTTGCTATGCTGATCTAAACTCCCAAGTCTACCATTCTGGTAAGTGATGGAACATCAACAGCTACAGTCATCAATTAAAAACTTGGAATATCAACAGCTACAGTCATCAGTTATAAACACGGAACATCAACAGCTGCAGTTATCAATTATTAACATGGAACATCAACAGCTGCAGTTATTAGTTATAAACATGGAACATCAACAGCTACAGTTATCAATTATAAACATGGAACATCAACAGCTACAGTTATCAATTATAAACATGGAACATCAATAGCTGCAGTTATCAATTATAAACATGGAACATCTTCAGCTAGAATTATCAGTTAAAAAACATAATCAACAGCTACGGTCATCAATTATACAAAGGTGAAAATAAACAGCACTAAGAGGACCAAAAGAAATATTAAAAGACAAGAAAAAAGATTTAAAAAAAATATCTACAGTTTAAAATATTAATGATAATGACATGGATAGTAGCAGCATAAAAAAAAAATGCAAACAAGGAAAAAAAAATACATCAGAAAGAGCATAGGTAAAAGCAAAGTATGGAGAACCTATCTGCACAAAGCTAGCTAGCAGAAAATAAACAGAGTCAGTAGCTACACTGAGACATGGTCATGCAACATACCTGACCCAGATTGTCAAAGTTGTATTTCTGATTGACCCAGTGATTCTTTTTATCCTCCAGGCACTGGGTTCTGTTCACTATATGGCTAACATTTGGGCCTTTGCAATAGTAAAAAGTTCCTTTGAACAGCTAAAGCAGACATAGGTAAGTACATAGTCAGTAATAAATAAATGCTAGTAATAAAGCTTAAACAAAGATACATATTATACAGCTGATAATAAATGTAAGTACCTAGTAGTGATAAAACTAAAATGAACATAGATAAGTACATAGTCAAATGTTCAGTCCTGCAAGATTTACAGGGAGGCAGTGCCCAAGGGAGGCAGTGAAACCACAATGAAATTAAGTCATCTGTCTGTTATATATTCTGTATTGCAAATGTGGAAAATCAGCAGCAGTAAGAGGATTAAGAGATATTCTAAAAGGCAAGAAAAATAATTAGAAACAAAAACAGAAAGAAAATCTGCAGCTGAAAATAATAATGATATTGGTATGAAATACAAACTAGATAATGAATATAAGTATGTGATACTGACAAAGCTAAAGTAAACGTAGAAGTACAAAGTAAAATGTTGCATATTCTGTATTGCATATTAAGTTACTTAGCCAGAATGATACAGAATTATGAATAAATTAGGTGGGGGAGGGGGTGAGGTGGGGGGAGGAGGTGAGGGGGAGGGTGAGGGGGGGGGGGGGGGGGTTGTGTCTTTTTCAGAAAACAAAAACAATCAAATAATGAAGTTTTGGTCACAATGGGAATGAAAAGAGGGTTGTTAAAACAGAAACGAGACGAGTAAAATATTATGGCCACATTGTAAGACACAAAGTTTCTTAACTCTTTGAGTCCCAGGCGGTTTAGCATCAGAGACCCAGCGGATAGTCAAAATAGACGTAAAATCGTTGCTCGTTGCGTTCATTGGGCTTAAAGGTAGGAACCTATGAATGTATGATGCGTTCCTTGGGACTGAAAGAGTTAAAACTGGATGCAAAGTTTAAGGTAGAACAAGAGGAAGACAGGGATACAAGATGGAGGGTAACATTAAGAGATGAACACTTTTTCTTGGTTAAAGAAATGAAAAACCTAACCTGCATTTCACAGATACTAAATATTATACAGACAAATAAATCAGCTTACCTGCACACCGAGGATACCAAATATAATAAAGAATGTACAACAAATGAGCACAATATTTCCAATGGGACGGAGTGAAGATAGGAGTGTCTGTACAACCAACTTCAGCCCTGGGGCTCGGCTGATAACCCTGAAAGAACATAATCACAACATATTTTCTGAACATTTAATGAAATATTGACAAGTCTGCATCTAGTGTATCTTTAATAAGACATTAAATGAAAAGTAATGAGAGCATTAGTGAGAAAACAGATAAACATTTAGCAGCATATGTAGGAATTTAAGAAAACAAAAACAACAGATAGCAAAGTTTGACAAAAATAAAAACAATAAAACATAATAAAATACCTACAGTTATAAGTAAGGAGATTTTAACTCTTTCAATACCAGAAGATTTGGCAGCCAGTACCTATGATGGGAAAAAATTATGAAGGCTAACATAAGGCCTAACACAAAGGATAAGGCTATCTGGGTAGCCAGCTTTCATTATATTCTCTGACCAAAATTAAAATATAAGAGATAACATTGTTCGATTGTTGAGAGTTATTAGAAGGGTTCTAACACATTCTATGCTTTGTTTGGGACTGAAAGAGTTAATTCAGTATTTGAAAAAAAAAAAAAAAAGGACAACAGAAGAATGGTCAGCGAAGCTCATTCAAAGCTTGAAGGAAAGACAGGAACACAAATTATTAAAAGTTCCAAGTGGAAAATGTCACGCAACAAATCAGCTTGACCCTTGTCACCCTCAGAAGCTAAAATAAACTGACCCTTCTGATTGGTTTCAAGACCCCTAAATGTTGCTTTAATGAGGTTGCTACAGGGTCTTGTCCCAGAGAGCTTAATCATTGCCATTAACTATGTTTGTTCCTGCACAACGTTTAGGAAGTCAGAAAATGAATATATTATTGAAATAGCATTTAGAGGGGTTTTGTGAGAACAAAATGGCTTTAAAAACTAATATTGACATCACCGTTTGTTTGTGACCTTAGTGTTTTCCAATGAAAGTCATTGTAAGAGTCACATATTATATTTTTAAATTTTTTTATTTTTAGGTCCTTGGGAATGAATTCAGTTCAGTACTTCACTCCCTTTGTGTTTATTAATTACTCTTTTAACATATTTCAGACAATTTTTTTCTTAGTATTGACAAATATACTTGAAAAAATAGTATTAATGACCTATATCAGGTGGTTTAAAAAAATCTGTTAAAAAGCATTTTGTTTCCTTATTTAAAAAAAAATGTCCCTGTGATTTGACTGTTAATTCAACATTCAGAAACTAACACCCATATTCACACAGTCACATAAAACACTGTTTTACACTAATTTACTCACACATCAACAATCATCCAGTCACACATTACACAGTGTTTGACACAAAGTAATGGTAACTGTAGTTGTAGACCAAACAGAAGACAAAATACATTCTAGAGAATGAGCTTTTCTTACCGTAGTGGTCTGAGAGTTCTCAACAAACGGAAAACACGAAGTATGCCAAAGATGCGGGGGCTGCTGGATGCAGACAGTGAGATGAAGATGTCGATAAGTGAAATAATGACTAGAAATCCATCCATAACATTCCAACCACTCTTCAAATAGGCATGCTTGCCCACAAAAAACCCTTTGGCCACAACCTGGAGAAATTTAAGATTTCAAAGTTCAGTGACATTTGCAGATAATATAGTTAGGTAGTGAGTTACATTTGACATCAAAGAAAAAAAAACATTCTGTCAAAATACACACATGCATGCATGTACTTACATCTGTAGGTAATGATATGATGTGTATGTAATTATGTTATTAGTATGTAAAGATATTATCTGTATGTATTCTTATTCACCGACATGGTCTAGCGGATAGACACTTGCTTGTGGATCAGAATGTCATGGGTTTGGGTCAAAACAGGGGCGATACTTTTTTTTTTCAGAAATGACTTTGGCTCTCAGTTCAACCTAGCCTTGAGTGGGTACCAGATACAGTCCTGGGAGGTAAAGACGGCCATCTATAAAATGGAGTTGGTTTTGTAAAGAACATGCAACAAACATTTTAATATTGTCTGCATGTACTGATGTTATCTGAATGTAATGTTGTTATTTGAATGTAATGTTTTATTTGCATGTAATGTCATTATCTGTTTGTAATTATGCTATCTGAATGTAATGATGTTCTCTGTATGTAATGTTGTTCTCTGCATGTAATGTTGTTCTCTGAGCATAATGTTGTTCTCTGAACATAATGTTGTTCTCTGCATGTAATGTTGTTCTCTGAGCATAATGTTGTTCTCTGAACATAATGTTGTTCTCTGTATGTAATGTTGTTCTCTGCATGTAATGTTGTTCTCTGCATGTAATGTTGTTCTCTGTATGTAATGTTGTTCTCTGCATGTAATGTTGTTCTCTGAGCATAATGTTGTTCTCTGAACATAATGTTTTTCTCTGCATGTAATGTTGTTCTCTGAGCATAATGTTGTTCTCTGAACATAATGTTGTTCTCTGTATGTAATGTTGTTCTCTGCATGTAATGTTGTTCTCTGCATGTAATGTTGTTCTCTGAACATAATGTTGTTCTCTGAACATAATGTTGCTCTCTGAACATAATGTTGTTCTCTGTATGTAATGTTTTTCTCTGAACATAATGTTGTTCTCTGAACATAATGTTGTTCTCTGCATGTAATGTTGTTCTCTGAGCATAATGTTGTTCTCTGAACATAATGTTGTTCTCTGTATGTAATGTTGTTCTCTGCATGTAATGTTGTTCTCTGCATGTAATGTTGTTCTCTGAACATAATGTTGCTCTCTGAACATAATGTTGTTCTCTGTATGTAATGTTTTTCTCTGAACATAATGTTGTTCTCTGAACATAATGTTGTTCTCTGAACATAATGTTGTTCTCTGAACATAATGTTGTTCTCTGCATGTAATGTTTTTCTCTGAACATAATGTTTTTCTCTGAGCATAATGTTGTTCTCTGAACATAATGTTGTTCTCTGAACATAATGTTGTTCTCTGTATGTAATGTTTTTCTCTGAACATAATGTTGTTCTCTGAACATAATGTTGTTCTCTGAACATAATGTTGTTCTCTGTATGTAATGTTTTTCTCTGAACATAATGTTGTTCTCTGAACATAATGTTGTTCTCTGAACATAATGTTGTTCTCTGAACATAATGTTGTTCTCTGCATGAAATGATGCTACCTGTCTTTAATGATGCTACCTGTGTGTAATGATGTTACCTGTATGTAATGATGCTAGCTGTTTGTAATGATGTTACCTATATGTAATGATATTATCTGTTTTTTTCTATGTATGTAATGATGTTATTTGTATGTAATGCTGTCATATGTATTGTTCTATAAGTAATGATGCCATGTGTATGGTTCTATGTTTACAGAGATGTTATCTGTATTGTCCAATGTATATGTGATGTTCTATATGTTGTTCTATATATGTAATGATGTTATCTATATGTAATGATTTTATCTGTATGTAATGATGTTATCTGTATGTAATGATGTTATCTGTATGTAATGATGTTATCTGTAGGTAAGGATGTTATCTGTATGTAATGATGTTATATGTATGTCATATTACATGTCAACAGTGTTTTTGTTTCCTAAAAAAAAAAGGTTCTGGTACTCACCACACAGTGTCTAAAAATACGCTCCAGTACTCACTACAAAATGTCTAGTACAGTAAGTCAAGTATAGTAAAGGATCCACACCTTCAGGCATATTGGGCTCACAGGGTTAGCCCTATCTATTACAGTAGCCCTGCAAAAATGTATGCCTACCATTTTGTTTTTATTAAACAGTGCATACCACCAGAAACAAAAGCCTTTGTATGAAAAGGATGTTGTAATCAATAACAAAATAATGAATGTAGCAAAGACGGATAACACTGGCACTAACCTTGACCATCATCTCCACTGTAAACACGAAGGTGAAGATATAGTTGGAGTAAGTCAGAAAAGTTCGTTCCTGCAGACATAAGATATTATAGTCATGTTAACAGATATCCACAAGAATAGTTCATGCTGTATTATCAATGTATATTCTTACGTGTCAACAATGTGAGAGAGAGAGAAAGAGAGAGAGAGGGGGGAAATGATATTATCAAAAAAGTTACTTGCTTGTTAATAATGAGAGAGAGAGAGAGAGAGAGAGAGAATATTATTAATGTATGTACTTATGTATCAACAATAAGAGAGCGAAGATATTTTATCAATGTATGCACTTACGTGGTAATAATGTGAGAGAGAGAATATATGATCAATGTATGTACTTATGTGTTAATATTGAAAGAGAGAGACAGAGAGAGAGAATATTATCAATGTATATACTTTTGTGTTAATATTGAAAGAGAGAGAGAGAGAGAAAGAGAAAGAGAGAGAGAGAGAGAGAGAGAGAGAGAGAGAGAGAGAGAAAGAGGGGATATTATCAATGTATGTACTTATATATCAACAATAAGAGAGAGAAGATATTATTGATAAATGTACTTATGTGTCAACAATGATACAGAGAAAAGATATTATCAGTGTATATACTTATGTGTCAACAATAAAAGAAAAAAGATATTATAAATATATGTACTTATGTGTCAGCAATGAGAGAGAAATATTATTTATGTATCAATTTATATAACTTCTGCTTCAAATATGAAAACACAATTTCTAAGTGCAACGATGTAAATTTAACTAGAAAAAAACCTACTTTCTTTTCAGAAACAGAAAACATACATGACAGAAAATATTCATTATCACACTGTCAATGTGTCAGCAAATTTCAAAACTGTAGGCTTTCAAGAGTCTAGGCATTCAAACTTTAAACTTTCTCAACATGCTGGTCAAGTTCAGGAAAAGAACAATTTAAGTGTTCTCAACACAAAGTGTGAAAGTGTGAACATAAAGTATTTATTATTTGCTAGTATTTCTTGTAAATTTATTACTATTTGATCTATCTTTATAGATCTGGTGAATGTCCAGTTTTAGAACTATCCAATCTGACATCTTGCAAATGTCCGGCTAAAGAACTATTCAGTGTAACATCTTGTAAATATCCATACATGGAATTATTCGGTCTTTAAAATTGTTATGTCCAGAACTATTCAATACTAAATTCTGGAAATGTTCAGATTAATAACTATTCAATATTAATCATCTAGCAAATGTTAAAATATTGAAATATTCAATGTTCATCTAATCTGACTGGTACAAATTGCAGCTTAAGATGTTCAACCATTATAAACACTCTGCTGTGAAAGTGCATTAATACCATACTAATCCTCTAAATTAATTTTCTGAAGTCCAGAAACAGTTTGTGCGGGATGTGCTCCATACTTCTCAGGAGCTAAAGTGTGTCAGGCTGCTGGAGCAAGGACATGACTGGGGAGGAGGCTCAAAGTCAAACCAGGCCTGCTTCCTGATTCTACATATGAAAGACACACAGAATGATACACAGCAATCCACAGACACTATTCACAACAAGCGAGATGGACTGGTACATAAACCACATTTACTGTGCCAAGCTAGTGCCTGGATAGAATGATGGGGATACAATGATTCAGTGTGACGATGCAAGTGGAAAAATATAGTCAGGCAGAGTCATCTGATAATTGTTGGCATCTCCCCATCTTGTCACAATATTACAGGGTAAATCACAGCTCATGGTGATGATGTGATTAAAAAGACCTTTCACTGCTTGCCCCCACCCCCATTCAGAAAACTCAAGGACCAGTTAAGGCCAGGGATGAAGTTCCTCCTCTCCATTGCAAAAAAATTGGGCAATATTATAGAGACCATGTGTTGCCCATGCATTATGATCCCTGTCTCAGCCTGCCTTGTTTACTTCAAAGGAAAGGTAACACCATAAGTTTGGAACAAAGCATATTGCAAAAGCTGTCAGATCAAAAGAGCAGTGCTTTATCTGTCCATGTCAAAGCTTTCCTCCTAGACCAGCTGCCAGCCAAGGCTAAGGGCCTGGTCTACCCTGCCATAACATAATGGTTTCAGGTTGGATTTATTCTTCCTAGGATGAGGCTTGTATCGTCCCCAATGCGCTCCTCCACCCATAGCCGTTTGCAAAATGTGGGATTCAGGTTTTGTATGCTCTGCTCAATGTTTGGCAATAACAGAAAACAGGTAGTACTGGCTACTGTTATATGGTAGCTCAATTATTTCTGACCAAGACCTGACTAGGACCACTAATAATAGTAGCTCATAAAACATTACATTAGTTTTCAGTGGTGTCAAAACATAGACTAGTCTGACGCAGATATTTGTAACCTTGTGCAAATATCATTTGGATTTTATTGTGCCAAATGTCGTGGCATCAAGACATGACAAAACTGTCTGGTCAGGCATAATAAATAACAACATGTGGCCACACGGAATTATCTGGGGAGATCATAGTAGCACCCAGGTTCTCCAATGTCAGATGTGAAACATCCCTTAGTCCGAGATGCAGCACTAGACAGTTGCCAGCATGTCATCTGTACTAAAAGTGCTCCTTCACAATGGTGGAATTAACTAACAGAGTTCAGTGACTAAGTTACCATGTAAAGATATCAATCAAATAAAATTCCAAAAGAAAATTAAACTAGTCTGCTTTGTATTATCACAAATACAAATGACAAGTGAATGGGCACAATTAAAATCGACAATAGCACGGTCACTGTTTTTAGTCGTGGCAAATTTGTTGCTTTTGACAGATGATGGCCATTGCAGATTCCTCCATTTGTAGGCTGAAAGTATATAGTTTTGTTACCCAGCTACTGAGTTGAGTGCACTATGAGCTGCAAATTTCATTTGGAATGTTTTTTTCAGCTGTGACCAACATGGTATTGTAAACTGTAGATTGAGAAAATGTGCATGGTTTATTACCACTGAATGGATGCTGCCTTATGTGATAAAATGAGATTGCGTGTGCAACTGCCGATCTGTTTGTACCTGCTGCTTCTGTGGATGATGAACTGCATTTCTAATGCAGTGAACGTTGTGACTAGAAACCTGTAAAAGCACTCAACATTTTCTTCCATGTCGGAGTGTATTTTTCTGAGAGGCAAGGAACCAATAGTCTTCATACAAATAAGCCAGATCTGTAAAATAGATGTGCATACAAAACTCAAGTTCTGGAACAAGACCAAAGTCCACAAGTGGATGAACAACCAGAACTTTCTGCCAGAGTTTACAGCTGGTCAACGTGAAGAAAAAGGAACAGCACATGAAATGAACAAAGAATGCCAAAAATATAAACAGGAATAACTGACGGTGTTGACTGACACAGTTGACCGGCAGCTATCACATGACTCTAGGTCATTACTTTAAAATCAGCAGCTAATCATTCAAACTAATTTTATAATAATTCAACAGTTTGAATGTGTGAACATGTGTGTGTATATGTGCATGAGAGTATGTGCATGTATTTGTGCATGAGGGTGTATGTATAAATGTGTGTTTATGTGCGTGAGGGTGTATGTATATGTGTGTGTATATGTGCATAAGGATGTATGTATATGTGTATGTACATTTGCATTAGGGTGTATGCATATGTGTGTATATGTTCATGAGGGTGTATGTATATGTGTGTATATATGTGCATAAAGGTGTATGTATATGTGTGTATATGTGCATGAGGGTGTATATATATGTGTGTATATATGTGCGTGAGGGTGTATGTACATGGGTGTATATGTGCATGAAGGTGTATGTATATGTGTGTGTGTATATGTGTATGAGGGTGTATGTATATGTATGTATTTGTGTGTGCATGTGCATGTGTGTGTACATGTATGTGCACATGGGCATGTGTGGGTGTGTGTGTGTATGTAGGTATGTATGTATGTAAGCGTATGTATGTGCGTATGTTCTTTGGAGAGGCACGAGCTGACTGTCATCCCAGACATGCATGACTAGAGGAAGAGACACTGAGAGCAATCACTGTGACAACTAGTGCTAGAAGATTTCCGTAAGTCATGCACACCAGACAGCAACCGTGTTTGGGCAACTGCTACTTTCCTCAGCTGTTGTTCAGACAGTGCTTCATTTGTGCAGAGCTGCGTTCAGAATGCTTAGAAGAAAACTAGTTTAAGCATCGTCACCACTAACCTACATTAAGTGTTTAAGAGACTTCTGTTTACAAAGTCATGAAAGGGCATGCTAGGATTTGAGGCTAGAGTAGTAATTACCTCAAATGAAACCTGTGATGGGGGGATATGGCGTTAGAATATCAATGGGTGAAACAACAGCATATCATATACAGTAACAATCAACTGAGAGCAGTTACATTAGTGAGAATCTCCTCTCATTTTTGTAAATTATGTGGAAAGCAAGACATCAACGGATAAACTCACAGGGACCAGAAGACATCAAAGGATGCAGAGACAGGGACAATAAGGCATCATTGAATACACCGACATGGACAAGACATTGAAGGATAAACTGTCATGGACAACAAGACATCAAAGGCTAAACTCACACAGACAAGACATCAAAGGCTAAAGTGACTGAATGTTGATTTAAGAATCGACATCACAGCACTCGGAACACTCCTATAAGTGCTCTGTCCCCATCTTCAGCAGCAAGAAAAGAGTTCCAATTCCAATGGCACCAGTAACCGTCATTTTGTATATCCGTCTCATCCTTCCCCTGAGTGTTGAGCGTCGGCCAGATCTCCTGAAAACTCCTTGCAGGGCCAATCTCCTTAAACCATAATGATCTATTTGCGCATCCACACTGTTCACTCATTCTCAAAGGGCTCTCACAAAATCTAGCTTGTCATACATCAGTTCACCACCAAATGGTGCAAAGTCTTCCAGTCTATCTGTCTGCTCATTTCCCAACACACCGGGATAAACACATAGAAAATATCCAAAGGATGCTAACTACCCGGGACCTCTGAAGTAATACTCGCCACTCTGCACGAAGCATGTCTGTTTCCCCCCTTCTCAATATGCCCTGTAAGTCAGTTACAATCACGGCATGTGTGTTCAGCTGATTCTCAAGCCAGCGGAAGGCCGCAGAGACCACCTACACCTCCATTCTCAAACTAGTCATTGTGATATCATATGCAAGGCTTTACTGCACTAAGTGACATCCATTTGCCTTTGCTATGAAATGTGGACCTTAACAGCTAAACTTGAAAGAAAGATACAAGCATTAGAAATGCGATGTTTCAGAAAAATTCTTGGCAAATCATACAGAGACCACATTACAAACGAGGTAGTTCACCATAAAATTATACAGCCCATTTGCAACTATGAACCTCTTTTAACTACACTGAAAAGTCTAAAAATGAAATGGTATGGACATGTAATAAGATCGAAAGGCCTCTCAAAAACAATACTGCAGGGCTCAGTTGAGGGAAAGAGGAGAAGAGGCAGACCAAGAAAGACCTGGATACAGAATCTGACTGACTGGACAGGCCTCAAGCATGCAACCATGAAGTCCATCGCAACTGACCCCCAAAGGTGGAGAGAGCTGATCAGTCAACAGAATATGGTGACCCAATGACACATAGTGTTACGGGATGATGATGATGATGATGATGAACCCCCATGTACTTCGCCTGATCCTCAAAACTGAGCCGTCAGTATAGATAATCACATCACTTGGGCGGGAATTGTCATGAATCATTTGTTGAACTTCTGATTCTGCAGCGCCAGCTGGCTAGTTTCTACACTCATGACCTAACGTGATTACAATCCTATCAAGTCTGAAACTTGTTTAGACACCTTGATCCACTCCTCTCCTCATGCAAATTATCAAGCCTGCAAATATGTCCAACTGTATCTTCAGCTTGCGCGATCTTAGACCTTTCTCGTTTCAGACTGTGACCCTTAGCTCTACCCAGAACTTTGAGCCTATCTAAACTGACATGGGCAACAAGATATCAAAAGCTAAACTCACATGAACAACATGACATCACAGGCTAACTGATGGAGACAACAAGACATCAAAGGCCACACTGACATGGACAACAAGATATAACTCTTTTTGGACATATCACCGCTTAGTCGGCACAGAATCGGTTACATTTAGGCATATTACCAAATCATTAGGTACGAACATAGGCACTAGTATTGTTTTGTTTGCTAGGAAAATGTATTTGTATTAAACTGTAAAAAAAAAAAAAAATAAGCGATATTAAGTATTTCTGTTTTCAATGTGTGGACTAGCGAGAGGATTAATTTTTAAGTTGTTTAAAGTGCGACACAACTTTTGTGTGTTTTTTATTCAGTTGTTTCAAAATATGACATGTCACACAAAAATGGTAATAAAATCTAAAGTATTTAGATTAATTATCTCAAAGACTAGCTGATGCATAACTGAATAAAGAAGGTGTGTGAATTCTTAAAAATAGACAGCAGTGTCACAGATTAACTCTTTCAGGCCCAAACAACACAATTTGCATTTATCATGTGTTGCGCACATATTGATATGAATTGCGAGTGAATTTTTTATTTGGTCTTCCACTGACCATGAATACCAACATTTAAAGCAGAAGTACAGGCCGTATAATGCACCTTTCTGTGGCTGAAGCACTGAAATTGTTTCAGATATATTTAATTCTGAAAATGAAAACTTAAATTTGTCAGAAAGCTGACAGCTGAGCTGAGGATCCAATGAGAATCTAGCAGTTCTGATGAGTCTGACACAGAAGACCCATTTCATGTGTGAAAGATTCACCCACATTTGCATCCAAAGGACAGTTTCAAACAGTACCAACTAAGCTGCATTGAAATCATTACAGCTACAGTCTGTAAATAATTGTACAAAGTTATACGACTGAACACAAATACATGCTGCAAAAAGCGCCTTTCTGCATGCAGATAAAGCTCTGAAATTGCTTCAGTCAGATGTTTTTAATGACGATTATGATAATAAAAACTTAAATTTATGGGAAAGTGATTCTTCTTTTTCTTCTTCTTTTCCACCTTGTACCTCATCGAAGTGTCGGGGGTGATGTAATGTTCGTTTATGAGCTCTGTCAAGAGCACTATTAAGACTGATGTTCATTTCTGTAAGGCTTTTCTTAATGCCATCACTCCATATTTTCCGAGGTCTTCCACTCGCTCTATACCCATTTTAACATTTTAGTGTGGCTTGTTGTGGCAGATAGTACCAGGGCATTCTTGTTAGGTGTCCAAACCACTTCATTTGTTGTTCTTTGATGACCTGTAAGACTGGCTTTATTTCTAGCATTCGTCCGATTTCATGATTTCGTATTGTCTTTGCTTGAAACTCCTGCAGCTCTTCTAAGGCATTTCATTTCTGTTATCCCAATTTTACGTTCATTGCAGGATGTAAGTATCCACGTTTGGCATTGATAGCATAGTGTTGGCTAAAAGTTCTGATAAGATTCACTTTAGTACTCCAAGATATCTGCTTGTGTGTCAACAGAGGAGATAGTTGCCCCATTACTTGATTAGCTTCGGCACATCTGGAGCTAAATTTCTCTGTCCAGTTTTCCGTCGGATGTGAAAATTGCTCCCAAATACTTAAATTCCTCTGTTTGTCTCAGGGTGTTTTTTAATTTTATTTCTAAATTGTCTTTATATCTTCCTATCTTCATTAATCTGTCTTCATAGTGTTTATTTTCATATTATATTCCTCCCCTTTGTTACTAATTTGATTTAGGTGGTTCTGTAGGCATTCCGTATTTTCTGCTATGAGTACCTTGTCATCAGCAAATAGTAATTCTGTAATATCTTCTTCATGATTAAAGTTCGTTTCACCACATATAGTATCCATGTATGTTATAAAAAGAAGCGGCGATAGAACACAGCCCTGGCGCACACCAGAGTTCACTATAAAAACTCTTGACAACCCTGCCTTCGATCTTATGCAGCATTTGCTACGTGTGTACAGGCTTTTGCAAATATGAATGAGATGATTGCTGATTCCCTTTTTTCCCTTACATTCCCACAACATATTCTTGTCGACTCTATCAAAGGCTTTTTCTTGGTCTATGAATGTCAACAAACATGTCTTATCATGTTCGATTGCTCTCTCTGATAGTTGTCTCAATGTATAAATGGGAAAGTGATTAACAGGGTTAATTTTACACCAGTGTCAGCTGAGCGGTCAGGTGTCAGAGAATCTTGCGGTTCAGATGAGGTAAACAGAAGAAGACCCATTTAATTTGCAAAATATGTGATTGTGACCCACATTTGTATCTAAAGGACCATTTCAAACAATACCATACTATGGCTAAGCTGCACTGAAAACATTGCAGCTACAGTCTGTATATAACTGTAGAAAGGAAATATTTTGTGTGTGTATGGGTCAATTTTTCTGTCATTTGTTTTCCTTGAAATTTTGTTTAGTGGTCTGTAAGAACCTGGAGCCTTTGAGTGATAAACTAACCCAGAAACTTATAATAACTTTTGAATTTGTTAGGAAAGTGAACAAACTTTAAAGTGTTATACTCATCAAATTTGGATATTTACTGCTCTTTTTGTTGGAAAAACCATGGAAAGTAAAGAATTTGTTTGTAAAATTTTGACTTTTTAAACATGACACCTGTGTAATTATTTTTTTTTTTTTTACTAACTATAACAGTATTAAACATATACATATCACCAGATTCAAAATATACCTACACTCCTTTTTTTAAAAATATAGTTTTATAGGGATTAGAGATATATTACATTCTCTGTTGCAATTTGTTTGTTTGTTTTACACCACCCACTCTCCCATTTTTGTAAAGGGAAATTAGTTCTAACCGAGTCGGTCAAAATTCAGGAGCCTGAAAGAGTTAAAAATAAACTTTTCATAAGTTAAGGAAAAACAAACAAAAATAAAGCAATTGAAAAAAAAAAAAAAAAAAAATGCAGCAATAGGTAGGGTTGTTAAAATCAGTTAGAAAATAGATTTCAAATTTACATTTATTTAAAAATTATTAGACATTTTTTAATAAATCATCTTTAAATGAATGTAAAAAAAAACAACAACAACACACAAATGTCTTTTGATACTAATAATAAAAAAAAAAAAACTAGATTTTACAAGTAATGAGAAAAAAAAATCAAACATTTCAAGCGCTAACTAAACAAGTGTTTAAATAATGCGGATACAAACAATACATTGCCCAATTTATTGCCAGGCATATTTCACTGTATCTCATCAGACTTACATCAACATAAAATAAAGCACAAAACTGAATAAATTCAACTGAAATGCGAATAGTTTCTTCCGATACATTGTGCTACTCCTGCACATCAGGTAATGGCGGAGCTGACAGACTGGCAAAGAAAGGAGTAACACAAGAACCAACAGCTGCAACCCTACAGACAGCAAAAGCACTTATAAGAGCTAAAAACAAAGAGACTTAGCCAAACAGATGGGCCATAGGAGATACCGGAAGAGAGGTTTACAGGCATATGGCTGACCCAGAACCTAATGACAGTATCAACCATCTAACAAGGAGGGACCAGGCCACCATCTTCAGACTCAGAGTGCAATATATTCCACTCAATGGGCATCTTAACAGAATACAGCCACAACACACCCCAGAGTGTTGGCTATGTCACTACCCCTATGAAACAAGCCCGGCTCTCTAGCGTAGTTGGCTAAACCGGATTGCGTGGAGACCGGGTGACGAACTCCTTGTGGTCCGGGTTCAATCCCGGGGGTAGGCAGAAAAGCCACATTTTCTCCCAGATTTACGGTATTTACAATGGAATCAAGGCCGAAAGGTTGCGATATCCATAATACCGAGCCTAAGGGTTAACAACTCATGGCTTCTGGATACTAAAACAAACAAACATCCCTATGAAACTGCTGACCGCCCAAAACTAGAAGAATGCTACTCACTCCAAGACCAGACAAGTGGAACACACAGTACAGAAGAAATGAACAGCCTGTGAAAACATGTTAATTCCACTACATGGCACTGGGCACTGCTGGATCGGAAACAACAACATCAATCACAAACTTAGACAGAGTCACTAGCAACAACTGTCACAAACATAAAAAGTGACACCCAGTAACAACTATCACAAACATGGACAGAAACACTAGTAATGAGTCACAAACACATGGATAGAAAGACCTGTAACAACTGCACACAGATAAACAGAATTCTAGTAACAACTGTTAAAAACATTGCCAGAGTTCCAGCACAGCTGTTACAAACATGGGGCTGAGTTCCAGTAATTGTACATAATACATGGACACAGTTCCAGTAACAGCGATCACAAACATAAACAGAGTCCTAGTAACAAGGCACATACATGGATGGAGTTACAGTAACAAAGCACAAACATAATAGTATCAACTGTCACAAACAAGGACACAGTTAAAGTAACAACCATACCAAATTTAAAAAGAGTTCCAGTAACAACTGTCACAAACATAGACAGAGTCCTAGTAACAAGGCACACACATGGATAGTCACAGTAACAAGGCACACCATGGACAGAGTTACAGTAACAAGTCACAGACAGGGACAGAGACACCAGCAAGAAATGTCCAAATAATGAAGAAAGACATCAGCAACAACTGTCACAATCATGTATACAGTTCCAGTAATAACTGTCATAATCATGGACACAGTACCAGTAATAAAGCACAAACACATGGACAGTTCCAATTACAAGTGTCGCAGACAGAAACAAGACTCACAGAACTTGTTGGTGGGATGTCAGGCCTCTCCATAGCCAGAGTGATGCAGTTGAGGGCAATGAAGAATAGCACTACATTGTCAAACCATGCTCTTGAAATGAGATGATGTGTGAATTTACGGATCCTGATCACAACAGATGAAATGAGTTAATGGCACAGAAATACTCATAAATGCAAACACAAAGTATTTCTTTAATAGAAACAAATGTGCCAGTACTTGTCACAAAATGTCTAAAAAAGATATAGACACGTGTGATAAAGTGGGTACACTTGCCATAAAGTGTCAATTACAGTAGCACTAAAAGAAAAAATAAAGTTGTTGTGTACTGTCAGGAAAACCAACACATACAAGCACGCACACACACAAGCATGCATGCAAACACGCACGCACGCACACATATATTAATGGACAGGAAACAGCAAAACAAGTAGATGCTATCACAGACATGTAACACTAGCAGACAACTGGGAAAAACGAGCAACCACTCAGACATAGCAAGTAGACAAACAAGTGAGAAAAGCAAGCAGCCACTAAGATAACCACAAAACAGTAGATTTCTTTTTCTTCATCTGAGCATTCACTGGCTATAAACTCCTGCAGAAAATCCTGGTTCACTTCTTGACTTCAGACTTGTTTTAGGAAATTTTAAGTAAATGAAGCCCATGTGGCTTCCTATCTTGTTGCCAATGTCAAACTATGATCTGGTGTATATGGAGTCTTCAGTACTGTCTGACTTGCTGTATGTGGAGTGTTTGGTACTGTAACACTGTGAGCCGGTATATATAGTGTATTCTATACTGTAGTACTGTGACCTGATCTGTAATAGTTTACACTGAACATTCAGCGGTGAAGTAGTCAATCTATTTGCCTCACTATCTAAAGGTCATTTGTTTGTTTCATGGCTACGTCATTTGGTTCACAAGTGCAGTATTTGTGGAGACCCCAGGGATGACTGCAGGAGCTACGGTTTTCATGCTTCTTGTAATGATCTCCCCAGGGGGATAGCCCTTCTGCAGAGAGAGACTAAGCCATATAGGATAAAACCTGCAGCAATGAAGCTGATCTGTTCAACTTTAACCATTAACCTTTAAACATTTAAAATGTATAAACAGATGACCGGCAATGATTGCAAAGCACAAAATTGTAACACAGAACCATCAAGATGGCCACTAACTTGTTTTCGTTGGACAGGATGTAGAAGGCATACTCGTGTCTGGTCAGGAAACATCCTCTGGGCTCTGGACACCAGGAGCAGTTCCAGTCCTTGAGTGAAAACAGAGATGAGAGGGATTAATCTAGGAGTCCTGCTTCAAGAGTGTAACAGATTACTGGACAAACTAGATGAGAAATGAAATGGTTTAATCTGGAGCTCTACTGTGAGAATGCAACAAATGATGGGACAAGTGCAATGGGAAATGAACCAGGTCAATCTGGAGGTCTGCTGTGAGAATGTAACAAATGATAAGACAAACAAGATTTGCACAAGACCAACTTTACTCGGGCACAATCACACAAACTGAATGATGTTGCCCGAGAAGACTTACCCTGTCAACAAATGGCTGCAGAAATTGGATGTGTGGGCCGAAAGGTGCAAATATAGCAGCCATGCTGTAAACGGGCACATTGCAATTACATAAATAAGAATGATGTTGCAATGATAACCCTTCATCAGCAAACCAACAACAAAACCAACAAAACAGAAATTCTAAAATTACACTTAAAGAATTACATGAAGATGTACAAATATTAGATAATGGAACACATAAACTCCCTGTGTGGGTTAAAGGGGCCCTTTGTGGGTAAAACAAGAAAAGACCCACTGCCTTCCCAGTAAGCATGTCGTAAGAGTCAACTAACTGGGGAATTCCTTCGAAGTTGGTGTGCATCTGCCCGAGCAGCAAGGAACAAACAACTGCACACAAATAAATCAGTAAAACAGATGTACACGCAAAATTCAGGCCCTGGTACAAAGCCAAAGTATAAACGGAGGAACAACTAGGAACCATTCACACAGATGAATGTTTTCTCTTCAGTGATGTTAAACTTCTGTGCTTGGAAATAATATCCTTGATAAACTGATGTGGACTGAATATTTATTCCATCAGGAGAATAATATTTGTTACAGTAAATACCATTCTATACCCCACCCAATAATGAGATCCCTTGTTACCACCCTACTTCATGATATGTGTGTGTAGTGTAACAATATATAAGGACTGAAGGCAGTATGGCCTTCGGTCAGAACTTTTCCAACTGTATCTACAGGGACTGTTCAATAATTCTAGTTCCAGGTGAGAGTTCCGGGTTGAAGATCCAGTGGAGCTGCAGGTGTCAGATTGCCTAGACTGAACTAGAAGATTCGACCTGCCTGAAGTATCTCCGAGGCTGAACCAGAAGTTGACCCAAGGAACATAAGCTGCAGATAAGTGGACTACATCAATCCGTAATCCGGAACAACATTCTCTCCCTATTCCTATGATTTGCCTTTTTCAAATTAAATGTCATATTTGTTAATGTTCTTCCATTCTTTTGAAGTTTATTATAACAGTTTATGTCAGTGAGCAAAAGCTACTATATTTAACTATACCATTTATTAACAGTAGGGAATCAGATGTGGGCAAACCCTGAATCCTCTCCTTTAACCAGCAAGGCTGAGAAATAGATTCACATTGTAAAGATGTTTCATTGTTTGAGCTTCCCTCTGTAAACTGTCTACTTCTGAAGTTTGTTTTCTAACTTGTACAGTAAAGGCAGCTTAGGAAAACAGTATTTTCTATTAGTTCTTGTTGTGCCTAGTGGCACATGAGGCTTCAGAGAGGACTTTCCATGCTTTCCTGTCCTGTGCAATCTTCAGTGCAGTTTTCCATGTCAAAGAAACCGCACTCAGGTCACTTTCCATCATTCGTCTCCATGTTGTTTTTATGCGCCTCTGTTTTCTCTTTCCCTCTGGTGTCCATGTGAGAGCTGTTTTGGCAGGTATAGCAGAAGTCATTCTCATAACGTGGCCAAGCCATTTCCATCTTCTCTTGGTAATCATACTGTCTAAAGTTTCTTGGTTTGTGGCTTGAAGTAGTTTAGTGTTTGAGATTGTATCTGGCCAGAAAATTTTGATAATTCTACGTAGACAGGTGTAGTGGAAGGTGGACAGCTTGTGTGCATCCTTTTTGGTCATTCTCCAGCATTCCGCTCCATAAAGAAGAACTGGCAAAATGATGCTCTTGTAGAGTCGGAGTTTTGTTCCTCTGCAGTAATTGTTGGATTTCCAGATTTGCCTCATCCTTCCAAAAGCAGCTCTAGCTTTGTTCAGGCGTGACTGTATGTCTTCCTCTGTCCCTCCCAGTAGGGACACCACACTGCCAAGATATGTGAAATGTTCTACATTTTCAAGAGTTTGGTTATTTATGGTCACTGGTTGTTGGTTTGGACTGTTTGTCATGATCTTAGTTTTCTTTGAATTTATTCTCAGTCCCACCATTTCTGCTGTGCAGTGTAGTCTGTTACTTTTCTCTTGTAAATGTTCATGTTTATGTGATAGGAGTGCTATATCATCGGCAAAATCAAGGTCCTCGAGCATGGTGAATGTCAATCATTAGCTGTCTTGTACAGAGCAGAAGAGGAATTATGTTATATTGCCTTCTGTAGACTGCAAACAGAAAATTCGCTCAAACAAAGCAAATTCAGCGCCACAAGTAGCAGATATCATCAGGACAAAACAATTTCAACCATCACAATGATATTTGGACACTAAATTATCGGTTGTTGGTGATCGTATATTTTTTGTTGTTGGTGTTATTTGATATTTTGATATATATGGATGTTTTTTCTCCAAGTTCTTGTTAAATAAAATTTTAAAATTATTTTATTATCCTCTTTTTAATCCGATGTTGTTATGTTGGGGTGGTGAAAAAGGGGAGGGGGGGGGGGTCTTGCTATATAGTCAAGGGGTGGTCACCTGAAAAAGGTTGGAGACAACAAGTCTATAGGGAGGTAGAAAGTTTGTGTCAAATGATTTCATTACTTACAGTTTCATCAATGGCATCTGGATCTGGCTGGTCATCGATTTCCTCTTCTCTGCCTTCTTCCTTGTCCAGAGCAATCTTCACGTCGGGCATATCCACAAAGTTCTTGTTAGTTTTATTCTCATCTTTAGAGTTGCCACTTCCTAGTGAGTTGACAGTTCGATGGCTGAAAATTCCATAAGTAGCTTTACAGTTACCCACCTATACACAGAGTATCTATACACAGCGTATTTATACACAATCTATCTGTACATTCTTTATTTATGCACTGTCTATCTTTATATACTCATCAAAAGGGCCACCCTATTATTTTCAAAAAACTTTTACATAAGCACACAAACAATTAAATGAAGAAAGTTTTTAATAAGAATGGGTGAAATATCTTCCTATGGCAGTCCTCTATGCATATGAGCATGAAAACAACTCGCAACTATGTGCAATTTGGTTTGCTAACCATAAATTTACTTTCTGAATAAATTTTTTTTTTAAACTTCAACCAAACCGGTAAAATAATCATATTTATTCACATTCCATATGCAATAGTGACTGTTTATAAACAGAGTTCACTCTTAATTTGTTTAACAATTAGCAGACTTGGGGCTGTTTCATCACTTGCAAAACCCATTCCATCAAAAAGAAGTCCTGACACCTTACACATGCTTTAGCATGGGTTGAACGTGGTTTATATATTTGTGAATTTGTTAGATGGCTTGCAGTGTCACACTCTACTAACCAAAGAATTTTGGAGAGATTTCAGGCCACAGGAAGTGTGCAGGATTGTCACTGGCCATGTTGACTTTGATGCACTAATAAACATGATGACCAGTACCTCTTGTTATCAGCCCTGAGCAACCAAACAGTGACTTGTTTCACTGTAAGATGTCAGCTGCGACAAATCTCTCTTGGTCTGCCTCTACCCCTTTTTCCACTGATCTTTTCAGTTGTCATGATGTTTTCCAATGCCTCTCTTCTCATCACATGGCCAAAGAACAGTATTTGTCTCCTTCTCATTGTTGTAGGCCTATATGGAAATCTGCTTTCATTAGCTTCTTTCAAAAAATCATTGTTAGTTACTCTGGCCGTCCAAGGTATTTGAAACATTCGTCTCAGAAACCACATCTCTGGTGCTTCAGAATTCTTCTTAATTTGTTCACTGACATTCCAAGATTCACTGCTATACAGCAGAACAGGTTCTATGTAACATTTTAGAACCCTCTTTCTGGCATTAAATGACAGCAACTTATTGCATAAGATATTTTTCATTTTCTGAAATTCTGTCTTCACCTATTCTGCTTTAAATCTCTTCTGTCACACATTTTCCATCTAGTGATATGATTGTTCCCAGATATTTGAATTTATTACCTTGGTTAGTCTTTTTCCTTCAACTGAGATACCACAATGTGGTGTTATCTTTCTCTTTGATATAACCATTACTTCGATTTTCTTAATATTCAAGGAAAGTCCTTTCTTAGCACTCTCCCTTCCCACAATATCCAGCAGTTGTTGTAAATCAGTTGCATTTTTAGTTACCAAAACTGCATAATGCAGACTGTTTATATTGTATCCTTCAACTCTTATTCCTGCTTCATCTTTAATATCCCACAAAATTCACTATATAGAAAGAAAAGACACATCCCTGTCTTACTCCTTGCTTTATCTGTTCATAAGTACCTAATCTGTTTCCCACTTTAATTATTGCTACTTGGTTCCAGGAAATGTTTTTAATTATTTTTAGATCTTTCCTGTCTTCCAACATTTTTATTATCTCCTCATGTTTAACTTTATCAAATGCTTTGGTAGAAATAAATTGATGATCAAAAAATGGGTTGAGTCTATGAGAACAAATAGGTAGGTTTAAAAAAAAAAAGAAAGGGTTAAATCTACTAGGACAAAAAAGTAGGTTGATGACAGAACAATGATATAAATTTGATGGAATAAAGATGTTGGTTGATAATAAAACAATGAAGTAAGTTTGATGGAATAAAGAGGTAGATTATTGATAGAAAACTGAGGTAATTCTACTGTAAAAAAGAGATAGGTTGATGATAGAGCAATGATGTAAGTTTTATGGAAGAGGTGTGTTGATGACAGATCAATGCGGTAAGTCTGCAAGAGAAATGAGAACAATGTGATTAATCTGCTAGAGTAATGAGGTTAATCTTGGAATTAAGACACAAAGTAGCCACATAAGGTGAACCTGGTAAAGGAATTCTGTCGACTCAGCTCAAAAGAATTGCATAAACTTCGACTCCCAACAGAGTTGTTGCGACTCCATGTGTGTTGACTCTTGAAGGAGTTGTGTGGAGTCAGAGACCTCCCTTTCAGCGAGTTCTGAGGGCTGAAAGCTCTTTGATTGTTGAGTGGTGGGTGGCCATTGCAGTCACTAAAATATAACAGATCATTTTTAATGTTTAGTGGTTGGTAGCCATTTCAGTCACCAAAATATAATAGATAATTTCTAGTATATTTAGAAAAAAGTTATCACAGCAGTAACTGACATGCAATAGAGGCCTGATATCCCACCAACAAGTTCTGTGAGTCTTGTTTCTGTCTGCGACACTTGTGATTGGAACTGTCCATGTGTTTGTGCTTTATTACTGGAACTGTGTCCATGATTATGACAGTTATTACTGGAATTGTATACATGATTGTGACAGTTGTTGCTGATGTCTTTCTTCATTATTTGGACATTTCTTACTGGTGTCTTTGTAGATATCCAATAAGTTAAATGACAGGAATACAGTCAACAACTATCAATCAGCAAGGTGAGACAGAACTATTTTCTTATCATTATTTGTAGTTTGCATCATGTAATGCTGGTGCCTTTCCATTTTTCTGGATGACAGTGTTCAATTCTGCAGTAAGGAGAAATGGGAATCACAACCAATGATGATGTTGAGTGTGACCAGGAAGACCTGCAGCATACATAAAAATCTCCACAATTACAGCATGGGATTTCAGGAGCCTGTTTGCCATAGCATGTACTCAACACACTTGTTCTCATACACTCAGCTTTTAACCTGTTTGCAATCATTTTCTCCCTTCTCTCTATTATCTTCTCATACACTCAGCTTTTAACCTGTCTGCAATCATTTTCTCCCTTCTCCCTATTCTCTTCCTGATTGTCCCACTCCATACAGCCTGATCCATGACATTCTGTTCCCATTAATCCCTCTCCATACCTTTATCATTCATGGCACACACCTATATGTTTAGTAGAGATTTTCTATCCATCTGTAATTAACCATAGAGGATGTCCTTTGAGACCCTACCATCCTCCAACTTCCAAGAGTGTCCTAGTTATCTGAGTCCTCGAAGACTAAACAGCGAAAAACTGTTGTTATACCTGCTTTTTCCAAAACCTCAATGTCTGTGATATCGTCAAATATTACGTTTTTGTTTGTATTTCATGGTGCACTGAATTTTTTTACAGCCTGTTATTAAGATTTTGTCCTAACTCCAAGCACCCACTTAAACACAGTCTGTAGAGTATCAACACTTTTCTGCTGGTGGCTGTCCAGTTTGAGTGGGCAGCAGCTGATCAGTAACATCTGAAAATGTCTCCCACATCAGAGATTGCTTGTAGCTCCCATGTCTGTACCAACTGAGAAGGATTTATAAATCCTAACTACTGCCAAATCACAAAATATCAAATCCCAACCAACAACATCCAATAGTCAGTAATCACTACAACACCAAAATATCAAATTTAGCCAACAACATCAAACAATCAGTGGCCACTACATAAAAAGTATCAGATCTCAACCAAAAACGATATCCAACAGTCTGTAGTAATTACACCATAAAATATAAAAGCAGAGTCATCAACAGTCAGCACTGGTACCTCTCCTCTCTAAATGAGATAGGCTAGTCTTATTTTGGGGGACAGTTTTGATTGGATAGATTACACCATTTAAATGGTAAGCATGAGGAGTGAGTTGTGAGTGGAAAATTCCAGAGTAGTATAGACTGTGACATCACACGCCAGATGACCATGTGGAAAGGGGGGGGGGGGCCTTGTGATTGGCTGGCAGATGTGGCAATTGGATAATAATGGTCTGGTACCACTGGAGTTGAAACATCAAAGCTTAGGTAGATCATCATCATCATGTAGCATGTCCTTTGTAGAACGTTGCTCTCATCACAGTCTCCTGAAAGAAACTCGGTCTCTCGCCAGTTCTCCCACCTTATGCACTTTCACACTCAAGGAGTCACTTATATCCTGTGCCCATCTTCGTGTCGGTCGGCCCCTGCCTCTCCTTCCTGGTACCATGCCTTCTGCTATAATGTTTTCCAATCCGTCGTGGCGATTGATATGACCAAAATATTTCAGCTTTTGAGAAAAGTAGATAGTGATAGGTTTTTGAGGTGGATCTCTGAGCTCCCCACCAATGCATGGCCATATGTGTGCCTGTATATAGTGTATTGTAGTCTGCAGTTATGAAAGCTGCTAGTTGATTGTTTAGTTTTAGACTAATGAACTGACAATTGTTTGTGAAGTGCTGGGACACAGAGCGCCAGGGTAAAGTATTGAAAGATTGAATTTAATATTGCGATTCTGACTTTGTAGATAGCCATTAATTGTAGCTTTACATTTGCCTGGTTGTGTATTGAATTCCAAGGTCAAATCATTTCCAAAATTCATGCAAGTTTGGAATTTGATAGTATTTTTTGAATATCACTGACATCGTCTTGTTGAATGCAAGGGACTCTAATGTCATTTAGCAGTGGAAGATCCAGCCACCAACTTCCTGTACTCTGTACGAGGGTGATTTCTTACCTGGCGAATCCTGCAAATTGCAGATGCCAGGAGCCGGCTCTCTAACACAAGTGTGGCAACGGAAGAGTGCCAAAAGTGTAATACTGGAAGAGTACCAAGGGTTTTTGGAAGAGTGCTAAGAATGTAACACTGGAAGAGTGCCAGTTGGAAAAGTGCCAAGAGTGAAAAGAGTGTGATAGTTGAAGAGTGATCAGAGTGTAACATAGGAAGAGTGCAACAAAGTAATAAATGAATCAATCAATCAAGAATTGACATCATTGCATTCAGGATATTCTGACACATTCTCCCTCACCTTCTTCAGTAACCAATGAAGAGTTGACATACTAATAGTACCTGTTGCAACCTGATTAAAAGTCCGCCTCTGTTTCCCCTTCAATGTTGAAAATCTTCCAGAACCTCTACACCTCCCCCATTGAATTAGTCTTTCAGTATATAGATTCCCCATATATTCTTTTGCATTGTCCATTTGTTCCCATAGTCTTCATCACATCTGCTTTATCATATAGTAGCTTACCACCCAGAGGAGCGGCAGCAGCCTATTTATTAGCCAACTTGTTACACACTTGAATACCCTGGACAGAAAATCCAAGATGTGCCCTTGATCTGGGACTTAGCAATTGATGAAAGCCAGTCTGCGTGCAGGACACCAGTTTTTCCGAAGCACACTCTTTATGTTACAATCAATGTCAGGCTGTGCTGTTCTCAAGCCATTGGAAAGCTGCTGTTATTACGTCCATCTCCGTTCTCATTCTGGATGTAGTGATGTTGTATGTGAGGCTCTCTGCTTTCAGACAGTGTTCACTCACCTATTCAATAAAACCCCGACCCAGCCATCTGTATAAATTATGTCACTTGGACATGAATTTTCATTGATCAGCTATTGCAACCTGATTCTGTTTCACCAGCTACCCATTTCTGACACTCTTGGTCCAAGTTAACTATCACTCTGTGCAAGTCTATTTTGCTGGACAGAACTGTAACCCATTCTTCACCACACTCTATTGTGATGAAACCACTTCAGAGATTTCAGAATGTACTATATTTGATAAATTTTTCTCTTCAATAAGAAAAAAATAAGGTATTAAATTTACTATGCACAAGGCCCAAATACTTAAATCATGAGGGATTAAAATTTTTTCCCCAGTTCTCAGACCAGACAAAGAAACTAGCCTTGGCCTAATATTACTTAAGATTAACTAGCCAGTTCACCTGGGGAAACTGGAGATGGTGTCAGAAATATTATATAACCAGGCACGGCCCTTCTCAACCTGTCAACTCAGGAAAACATACCTTAGCAAGGATGGCCTCATTTAATAAAGTTTAATAAGTAGGGGGCAGTCAGTAACTGACTGACAGCCACAAAGAAAGATAACTAGTTTAAAAGTACCTCAGGGGGTGGGTCTTAAAACCTCTCCTGAAGAAAGAGTTAGATAAAGGAAAGGGGAGGAGCTAAATTCTGCTAAATGAGATGGGGGAAACAGTGAAAGAACCTGGGGTCTTGAAATCAATTCAGACTACTGCCAGCAGGCCACCTGGTAAGACCTACAGCAGAACCTAGCTTTGTCCTTGCTGGATTTTCCCAGTTCCTATCACAAGTATGTCTAGATCAATCAGCACCTATCCTAAGCAGATAGTCCAGTGTAGGCACCTACATTGCAAAGGAGAATGGCAGGCTGGGAAAAAATCGAGGACTGCCAGAGGTTTCTTTTTACTTGAATCATTTTTTTTTTTTTTTTCATAAACTTATAATCATTATAAGAACGCCACTCTAATCCTCAAGTACTCATTGTCATTTACTGTCTGTTCAAATACTGCAAAATGACAAAAGTCATCCAAATGATTGCTAGAATAATAAATCAATATGTCAAGTTTAATGCTAAAACATTTTTTTCAAATTCCAAGGTTATTTGTTCTTACATGTTTAACTAAACTGTTAGAGGGAATATTACATTTGGTGAGTGCTCTTTAATTATTCTTTAACAGGAGGAGGTTGCTAGGAGGGGTCACTTGCCCTGTCTAACAATTCATCAATTAATCTAGAAATCTAAAAACCTTTTCCATCTCTGGTGGGTACAAGTGCAGCTATTGACTTGCAAAATAACTTGCATGCAACACAGGGAGAGTGCCAAGAGTGTAAAATAGGAAGAGTGTCAGGAGTGTAACATAGGAAGAATGCCAAAAGTTTAACATAGGAAGAGTTCAAAGAGTGTAACATAGGAAGATTGACAAGCAAGAGTGTAACATAGGAAGAGTGCCAAGGTTGTAATGCAGGAAGAGTGCCAAAAGTGTAACATAGGAAGAGTGCAAAGAGTGTAACACAGGAAGAGTGCCAAATATTGTAACATAGGAAGAGTGCCAAGGGTGTAACACAGGAAGAGTGCCAAGTGTATATAAAAAAAAGAATGCCAAGAGTGTAAAATAGAAAGAGTGCAAAAAGTGTAACACAGGAAGAGTTCCAAGAGTGTAACATAGGAAGATTGCCAAGAGTGTAACATAGGAAGAGTGTAAAATAGGAAGAGTGCCCAGAGTTTAAAATAGGAAGACTGTAAAATAGGAAGAGTGCCCAGAGTGTAAAATAGGAAGAGTGCCCAGAGTGTAAAATAGGAAGACTGTAAAATAGGAAAAGTGCCCAGAGTGTAACATAGGAAGATTGCCAAGAGTGTAACATAGGAAGAGTGTAAAATAGAAAGAGTGCCCAGAGTGTAAAATAGGAAGACTGTAAAATAGGAAGAGTGCCCAGAGTGTAAAATAGGAAGAGTGCCCAGAGTGTAAAATAGGAAGACTGTAAAATAGGAAAAGTGCCCAGAGTGTAACATAGGAAGAGTGCCCAGAGTGTAACACAGGAAGAGTGCCAAGAGTGTAACATAAGGAGAGAGCCAAAAGTGTAACACAAGAAAGTGCCAAGAGTGTAACACAAGAAGAGTGCCAAGAGTGTAACATATGAAGAGTGCCAAGAGTGTAATATAGGAAAAGTGATAAGAGTGTTAGCAGTTACATGAGTGTAAATTTTCACAGTTAAAAAAAAGTGTCTTATTGTCACAATGCCATAAGTGTAACTATCACATTATTATATGTGGGATGTTGATACAAGTGTTACAATGACACTAAACCTCAAATGTAAGACTGACATAGTACTATAAATTAACACTGACAAGGTACTACAAATGTAACACTGACACAGTAAAACAAACGTAACACTATCTCAATATACAAATGTTACTGTCACAGTACTACAACTGTAAGCTGATACAGTAAAACAAATGTAAGATCGTCTCACTACAATAAATGTAAGATCATCTTAGTACTACAGGTATAAAATAGACACAGCATTCAAAGTGTGTGGAGCATCTGGCTGAGCATTTTGAAAACTGAACTCTCAGTTGGAAGACCTGGGAATGAATCCTTGGTAAGGCAAGACGATTTTGTTGGTGTCAGAAAGCCAGCAACCCTTGATTCTTAGGCTAAGTATAACCCTTAAACTTGTTCAACACCACCCTAAAACGTGGTGTAATGAAAGCTGTCAAAGACAGTTTCAGTTTATTTAATGTCAAATATTATAACAGCGAGACCAGGGTAACACTGTAATAATGTATAACACAACAAAGTGACAAGACAGACATGTGAGTACCTGAACACATAGGTAACGGAATGGCTGCAGGAGAGAGAGAGGGAAAGAAAATATGCGTGTTAAAACTGATGCATGTGGAACTGTGGCACTAATTAGCAGCTGCAAGAAAGATGGGGACTGTGAATACAACATAATATACAACACTCTAAGCTACAACGTTCTAACAGTTCTCTAGGGTACAACACTCTAACAAGACTCTTAAGACACAACTCTCTGCCAGACTAAGCTACAAGCTGCAGACGACAATTTTATCTAGCTGACTGTTCACCCTACATGTATGATCTGTTACATCTTTCTGCCATCTCTACCTGCATCATCTACATAGACAATGATCTGTTACATCTTCCTGCCATCTCTACTGTATCATTTACACAGACAATATTCTGTTACATCTTTCTGCCCTCTCTACTTGCATAATCTACATAGACAATGATCTGTTACATCTTCTTGTGATCTCTACCTGCATCATCTACACAGACAATAATCTGTTACATCTTCCTGCCATCTGTACCTGTATCATCTACTTAGACAATGATCTGTTACATCTTCCTGTCATCTCCACACAGATGATCTGTTACATCTTCCTGCCCTCTCTACTTGCATCATCTACATAGACAATGATCGGTTACATCTTCATGCTATCTCTACATAGATGATGTGCTACATTTTCATGCCATCTCTACATAGATGATATCTGTTACATCTTCCTGCTATCTCTGCCTGCATCATCTACATAGACAATGATCTGTTACATCTTTATGCTATATCTACAAAGATGATCTGTTACATTTTCATGCCATCTCTACATAGATGATATCTGTTACATCTTTCTGCCATCTCTACCTGCATCATCTACATAGACAATGATCTGTTACATCTTCATGCTTTCTTTAAACAGATGATCAGTTACATTTTCTGGTCATTCCAGCATAGATCATTTGTTACAACTTCCTGTCATCTCTACACAAATGACCAGTTACACCTTCCTGTCATCTCAGCATAAATGATATGTTATATCTTCCCTTCCTCTCAGCATAGATGGTCTGTTAGATCTTCCTGTCATCTCTATATAGATAATTTGTTACATTTTCATGTCATCTCAACACATATTATCTGTTACATCTTCTTGCCATTTCTTTATAGATGATCTGTTACATCTTCCTGTCATCTCTAAACAGAAGATCTGTTACATCTTCCTGCAGTCTCAATTACACCTTTCTACAGTCATCATCATCATGTAGCAGGTCCTTTGCAGAACATCGCTCTCATCACGGTCTGCCTGAAAGAAACTAGGTCTCTTGCCAGCTCTCCTGCCGTATATACTTTCATACTCAAGAAGTCAATTATATCGTATGCCCATCTTCGTGTTGGTTGGCCCTGCCCCTCCTTCCTGGTACCCTGCCTTCTGCTATAATTTTTTTCTAATCTGTCGTGGCGCTTGAAAAGATCCAAAATATTTTAGCTTCTGAGACAGGATGCTGTTTATTAGCCTATCTTCCTTGATGTTCAGATCTTTCAAGATGTCAGTATTTCTCCTCTTTTTCATCAAAGATATTTTGAGAATCTTTCTATAGCATTTCAGCTCAAAAGCCCCTATTCTCTTTCTTAAGGAATCCTTTCTACAGTACAGTATGCAAAATCAAACACCATTTACACATCAGATTACCAGACTCAAGTTTTAAAAATAAATTTGAAATTAAAAAAATCACCCGGTAAATGACATCCTTAACATTATGCCAGCTGCCTTGACTTCCCAAAATATTTCCTGCCACCCATTTTAAGCTGAATTGACCTGGGAATCAAGGTCAGTTATACTATTTTTCTTCAATATGGATCAAACACATGACCTTCTGGTCTGTAGGCAATAACTACCCACTGCGCTGTGATACTGTTATAGATGGGTCCCATCATCTTTCTGTACTTAAATAGATCTATCATATCATTATGCTATATCTAAACAGATCTTAATTGTCTTCCTATTGTGCTCTACACAGATCTTCCCACTGCATCTGCACAGATCTACCAAATCTTTCTTCTGTATCTGCTCAGATTTACCAATTCTTCCTACCATATCTGCATAGCTGTAGCAAATCTTCCTACTGTATATGCACAGGTCTACCAAATCTTCCTGATGTAGCTGTATAGATGGAACAAATCTTTCTTTTGTATCTGCCTAATTAACAACACACACCTGATGTGATATGTATGAGGATTATGAAGAAAACTCACCCATGAGTATTGACACTTGGAGTACGGGGTGTTCCAGCAGAATATGTTGGTGACTGTGAGTGAGAGGATGAGAAAACATCATCATCCACATCATCTGGACTGTCAGACAAGCTGTCAACCACAAGACTCATCTTATCTCCTCTATGGCGCCGGTCACGCAGCCGCCAGCTGGCACTTCTCTGGTGATAGCTGCCCCGAGTGCTTCCTCGCATGAGAGGTGATGGTCGAGGTGAGCCTCCACGATAAATTAAACTCTGTGGGTAGAAATATCAAGTAACGGTTGATTTGATGACACACTTGAAGGCAACAAATATAAAGTACCATGTTTGTTGGTGTATACAATGCTTCCTTAAAAAAGACAGCCCAAAAATTGAAAGAAATTCCCCCGCACCAAAAAAATCTCGAACTTCATTCTTGCACCCATTTTGATACATAAGTCTCAAATTCTGGTCATTTTGCACTTTGATCACATTATGCATGCCCTCCTTTGTTCATTTTGTACAAAACATCCTGCTGAGACCACAAAAGCCTTAAGGTTTTTATTTTCTTCTTGTCGGAGACCTAAAATGAAGTTCTGCTAACCTATTGCTGTCCTCTTCGGCATATTCTATCATCTGCAGTCTGAACTCATGATGCAGGAATGGCACTTATTATTTTTTTCCATATCACAGCCAAAAGTAAAAAGTAAATGACACTTTTCCACACCTTTCAGGCACATTGGGTATATATTGCCACATCTATATTTTATAGACCAACGGCATTTGGTTGGTGATGTGGTCAGCATCATGCTGGCCACCTTTACTTCCCAGGGCTGTACTCAATGCTGGGTCGACCTGAGAGCCAAGGTCCTTTTTGAAAAAAAAAAGTTTGATCCTTGCCAGGAACTGTACCCACAACCTTCTGATCCGCAGGCAAGTGTCTAGCCACTAGACTACGGCAGCTCTCCATATTGCAGGAAACTATGAAAAAAGCCTACATTCACTGGAGAATGTGCAGTCTAAGAGAACAAAAAAGTGTGTCTTATACATTAACAAATACATAAACAGCAAACAAGTAAGAGCTGTATCAATTTCTGAATACACCACTACATAAAGCGTTTATCAACAACAACAGCTGAGAAAAAGATCATGGGGGACCTGCATGTGGGTTCTAGTAGCTTGTGCTTCAGGATGGCATGGAACTACAGGTAAGATAAGACAGGTAATTTGGTCTGGGGCATGGAACAACAGGTAGTAAAATGTGGGTCATGGGAGCTGGGGTATGGGACTACAGGGAAAAAATGGTGGGTCATGGGGGTTAGGGTGTGAGACTACAGGCACTGAAAGACTAGTAATGGAGGAGGCAGGGAGAGGGTATGAGGTGTTAGTTTACAGAAAGACACACCAAACTGCCTGTTACCAACAATGAACCACATGACATAACAGGTTTCACACACACACACACAACAAAACATCCTACACAAATATCCATCAAATATAACTACACATCACATACAACAACACATCAGACATAAATATACATGACATAGAATGTCACACACAAGAGTACATCTAATACAAATATCAATCAAATGTAACTATACATCTCAAACAACAACACATCATACATAAATATACATGACACACAACTTTACATCACACAACAGTCAAACATATAGAACTGCACAATAACATACTGGTTTGTCAGAGTCCACGGACAATGTAGATTTTAAGGCACTCCGTTTGGTGGATACTGACAGTTTGTGATTCGTGTCCTTGACTGCATTCTCATTGGGTGAGCCTTGAGGGGTGGCCATCGGTGTGGCTGCTGTGTGGGTTATGATAGGCGGATTGAGTGGCCCCTCTGTGGCAGTGACAGCTTGTAGGTGTGCTGTGTTCTCTGTTTTGGTAATGACTGGCAGACTGAGAGGCCCCTCCATGACAGCTTGCAAGTGTGACATGTTTTCCATCTTAGCTATGGGGCCCACTGAAGCTGGAAGTGCCAGCATCTTTTTCTCTGAGATAAAATACATTTTCAAGTTTAAAAGACGAAGAAAAAAAAAAAATGCTCCAGCCTGATGTAAATTTATTCAAAAAGCAACCAGAAACAGTCTGTATAGCCATAGTTGTTATTATAAATATTTCTCTGATGTAATAGTTGTCTCCCTTACATCACAGTTTTTTCTCTCTCTCTCTCTCTCTCTCTCTCTCTCTCTCTCTCTCTCTCTCTCTCTCTTAGGTTAATGTTCTTTCTCTTGTCGCTCTTCTCTCTCTTGCTCACAGTACTATTTTCTTTTTCTTATATTACTGTTCTCTCTCTCTCACATATTTTCACATCACTGTTCTCTCTCATATCACTGCACTCTCTCTCATGTCCCTGTTCTATCTGATGTCAATTTCTCTTTCTCATTTCTCTCTCTTGTGACAGTTTTCATTCACTCACACATGTTTCTGTTTCTCTCTCTCCCTCACATCTTTGTTCTCTCTCACACATCACTGTTCTCTTATACATCACTGTTCTCTCTCTCATCTCTCTCTCTCTCTAGTCACTTCTCTCTCTCTGTCACATCATTTTTCTCTCTCTCACACCACTGTTCTCTCTCTGTCATTCTAACAGAAACCTTCCTTTCAGTTGTTACCTTTCTCTTGATTGTTTTTAACATCAAGATCAAGAGAGTTAAGTCGACTTTTGTTGCTCTGTGTGTCATCAATGTTGTTATTTTCTGCCAATCTTTGCTTTTCTTTTTCCTCTTCATCCTCATCTTCATCTTCATCTTTTTCATCATCTTCAATGTCTTTTACTTTCTCTTTCTTCTTATCATCATCCTGTTGAAATAGAATATTTTTACAGTGGTAAGCATGAACATTTCAAGTGTTCACAGACTGAAGTCAAAAATACCCATACTCTCATGCATTTTTTTTCACACACAGTTATTCATATCTTGTGTTGCTGATTCTACCAGCATTTACTAAAGTCAGAAAGAGAGAGAGAGACAGACAGACAGACAGACAGACGTGCCCCTGTGCAAACACACATGCATACACACACACATATATGCAAATTTGTGAATGTTTCTCGTATTTTGGCTATGTTAAACATCATTTAGTTTGGAGAGAATGGTGATAAAGGGTATAGTTTCTGAAAGACTTAATCAATGGTGGATACAAGATACTGAAGATACATTAGCTATAAAAGCATATGAGGTTGGATAGAGAAAGAGATTTTCAGGTATGATGTGATGACAGCAGCAATAGAGGACCTGGTGATCGATGATGACAATGTTGCCGATTCTACCAGCACATACTGGCAGGGATGTGTCTTACCTTCTGAAATACTGCAGCAAATCATAGCCCGTCTTCTTTTACTATGTGTGTGAGATATGTCTTGATTCTAAAGTTATGGATTTTGATAGTGGTAGTTGATGCCACAGAGATGAACATTATATATTCTGATTTTAACCTACCCTCACCCTAATACTGGATGCAATTTTTTGTTATTTTAAAGCCCCACCTAGGCTGTAGTTTGAACTGGGTTTCTGGGACTTGTGCCCAGGTGAATCTCATCTGAATAGTGGCACTTTGTGTCACAGGATGTTTATCACTCATTGTGCGGTCCTGGTGAGAGTTGAACCTCACTCACTGAATTTTAACCTGAAGGATTCTATAGGATTTTAATCAGACAAACATTTCTATTACTACATTCCTCAGAAACTGAAAAAAGAAAATAGCATGCAGCCAAACAGGCAGCTGGTCAGGCAAAATTACCACATTAGCAGATATTATTTAGCTAGTAGATTATCGTCATGTTATCCTTCTAGGAAGTTCATGCTAAACTGATTACCTATATTTCTTTTATCATTTGCTCTGTTCCAAATATTTTTGATGTAATTGACCATATTTGTGGATCTAGGTGGACTGACACAGGATAGTGTTTGTATAGAAATTTTCCTTATGATTGATAAATGACAATGCTTGTAGATACATTTCTGGAGTGATTGAATGACAAACCTCAGTGGAAAAGCCCTCCACCAAGATAGCAACCAGAAGGTTAAACAGGACATAGTTGCCAAAGGTCATCAATGCAATAAAGTACAAGGAAGCCCAGGGTGAGGTCTTGGCCATGCCGTTGTAGAGAACAGTGTTCCAATCTTCCTGAGTGAGTACCTGTGTGTGTAGACAGACATCAAGGATAAATATACTGTTCTTAGGGGCTATTCATTCAGTTTATTGTCTGGTTACTAATGTCACATTAACTGGTAATTACATGACATAGCTAGAACCACCATTGCTAGACTACAAACCCACCCTATATATCAAAAAAGGATTTGGTCCACATTCAATAGCACGTTCATTGTGCTACTCTGCCAAGCTTTAATTTATCAAATGCAAATTAGCAAAGCAAAGCTTAGTATTTCTCATGTGAACTAATTATATGATTTTTAAAAAAATCCAAAAAATAATTAAATCAATCAATTCATAAAATTAGCGTCAAAGATTCAGGTCTTTATTTAAGGTTTTATGAACCCATGAACACAAACTACATATCTTCTTCTTCTTTGCATTCACTAGCTGTAAACTCTGGTGGAAAGTTCTGGTTGTTCGTCCACTTTTGGACTGCAGTCCCGTTCCAGAACCTGAGTGTTGCATGTGCATCTGTTCCACAGTCCTGACACATTTATGTGCAGACTGTTGGTTCCTTAACTCTCAGGCATATGCACTCTGACTTCAAAGAAAGCTCCCAGTTAGTTGACTCTTACGACATGCTTTTGGGTAGGCAGTGGGTAAACTAAATATCAGATCCACCCTATGTTGTTTTATTCCCTAGACACTAGAAAACTCATAAAAACATCCCATATACCTACATTTAAGCTCTAGATTTGCAGCTCGGCTGTTAAAACTGATTTGTTATGGAGATGCTATATAAACTTACCAATACTCTTGTTATAATATGTACAAACAGTTAACTAAGCTATTGTTAAACATGTATTAATAATGTGAGCCTTATGCAGATTAAGTGAAGACTGACGCATGTGACTGTTAACAGTGAATTCATACAGCTAAATTACTTTATTGTTATAATGTTTATAAATACACTTAATGACATGAATACATTTAAGTAAAAGGAAATTAATATAGTGAATATTACCAATTAATGTACACAATTATTTACATCAATGCAGCAATGTGTATAAGTACAATTAATAATTAGTGTATTATTAGCACTGTATGCAAAGAAGGATGTGAATGTTTTAAATGAATAAAGTAATAATTGCTGCAAAGGATATTCAGTTTATGCAAACAATAATGTGGCTGGTTGGACATGCTTGAAATTAATGACTTTAATGTTGTAAGTAATAAATGTTGTGAATGATTTACCAGTTTTTTGCACACACACAAAAAAAGAGAATAAATATAGTCAATAATATAAAATTTATTCAACAATGTTATGAATGTGCCTCAAATGTCACTCTATGTTGTCATAATGTCATTCTGTGTGGTCATAAATGTTCACCCTGTGTCAACATAAATTTTATCATGTATTGTCACAAATGTTTACTGTGCTGTGAAAAAAATGTCACTTTGTGTTGTCACAAATCTCCCTCTGTGTTGCCACAAATGTCACTCTATGTTGTCAAAAATGTCATTTTGTGTTATCACAACTGTTTACTCTCCGTTTTCACAAATGTTTACTCTGTGTTGTCACAATTGTTTACTCTGTTTTATCACAAAAGATCACTCTGTGTTGTCTGTGTTATCTTTACTCTTAGTCATCACAAATGTTCATTATCTGTCAACAACAATGTTCGCTATATTGTCACAGTTTACTCTGTGTTGTCAAAAACATTCTTCTGTATTGTCTCAAATGTTTACTCTGTGTCGTCACAAATCTTAACTATCTGTCAATGCAAATGTTCACCCTATTTTATTACAGATGTTTATTCTATGTTGTCACAAATATTCAATATAAGTTGTCACAAATGTTCACTATAAGGAGTCACAAATCTTTAACCTGCTGTCTCAAATATTTACTCTTTGTTGACACAAATGTTCATTTGTGTAGTCACAAATGTTCACTCCATATTGCCACAAATGTTTACTCTGTGTTGTCACAAATTTTCACTCTATGTTGTCACAGATGTTTACTCTGTGTTATCACAAATGTTCATCTGTGTTGTCACAAATGTTCACTATGTATTGCCACAAATGTTCACTCTGTATTGTCACAAATGTTTACTCTGTGTTGTCACAGAAGTTTACTATATGTTGTCATAGATGTTTACTCTGTGTTGCCACAAATTGTCATTGGTGTTGTCACAAATGTTCACTCTGTGTTGTCATTAATGTTTACTCCGTGTTGTCGCAGCAGCAAATAAATACAATCTAATAATGAATCAGTTATCAGTAGTGCTTTTAGTTTGGATGCAGTAATGAAGTTAGAATGTAGCACTGATGTGTAATGCTACTGTAATTAAATTAAAACCAACTTTGTTATAATGAGACACCAATAATAGTTATATCATTATAATTAATAGCAATTAATGATTACATACTAAGACGATGTAAATGGATACTCAATGAAGCAAACGTCAGTGAGAGAATATTATAATATTTACAGTGAAGATGATAATGATGATGATGATGAGGATGACGATGAAAAAATTTCATAAATCATAAATTTCATAAAGATGTTGCTGATGATGACTATCCTACAGAAGACAGTGCATGTTGCAAGAACAAGGTATCACAGCTATCACAAGACATAACCGATGACTGCACAATGCCAACAGAGGACAGTTATTGTTAAATGCAAACTGGGACAAAGGGAAGCAGTTAACAACCAGTCAAACGGCTACGCAGGTGAATTAGTTACAAGTGACCAGCAAGGAACATCTCAAAACCACAGCTCCATGTTTGGCCTACAGACTGGGTACAAATTACTTTGTCCCACTAACTGTGTGATGTTAGCCAGGGTATAGATAATACAAACTTCACAGTACATAGGATATGATAAAACAGACTTCACAGTAATTTTAATTTTGACAAATTAGACTTCACAGTATTTTACCTCAGACAAAACATACTTCCTATTACTTTATTTAAAACAGACATGACATGACTTTGGTTTGAAAAAAAAAATAGACTTAACAGTACTTTAGATCAGATAAAATTGATTTTACAACACTTTAGATGAAATGTACCTTACAGCACTTTAGTTTAAAAAAAAAATTCTCATACTACTTTAGTTTGAATAAAACAGACCTCAGAGTTTAGTTCGAAAAAAAAAAAAAACTCATGAGTTATTTATTTCAAATAAAACAGACCTCAGAGTTGTTTAGTTTGAATGAAACAGACCTCAAAGTTATTTAGTTTGAATAAAACAGATCACAAAGTTATTTAGTTCGAATAAAACAGATCTCAGAGTTGTTTAGTTTGAATAAAAAAACACCTCGTTGTTGTTAACTCTTTGAGTCTCAGGGGGTTTAGCATCACAGGCCCAAGGGGTAGTCAAGAGAGACGTTAAATTGGCACATCATACGTTCATTGGGCCTCTAGGTAGGAATCTATGAACGTATGATGCTTTCCTTGGGACTCAAAGAGTTAAGTTAAAAAAAAAAAAATTCAGACCTCAGAGTTCTTCAGTTTGAACAAAACAGACCTTAGAGTTATTTAGTTTGAATAAAACAGACCTCATAGTTCTTTAGTTTGAGTGAATAAAACAGACCTCAGAGTTCTTTAGTTTGAGTGAGTAAAACAGACCTCAGAGCTCTTTAGTTTGAATGAATAAAACAGACCTCAGAGTTCTTTAGTTTGAATAAAACAGACCTTAGAATTATTTGATTCAAATAAAACAGACCATAGAGTTATTTAGTTTGAATAAAACAGACTTCACAGTAAATTGGACATTCTCAGCATTTCTGTGCAAATATTAGGTTAAGCATTCTTTTTTCCTGGACGTGTCAAAAATAATAATAATAATAATGAGGTGTAATGAGCACAATGTTTCTCTACATTACATCTGATTATGTTAACATGTTAACAAAGCACTCTACAACTTAAAATATTTTTTAAATGTTTTACAGTATTCATCTGCATACATCTACCCACAGAAACCCACATATGTGCACACACACATACAAACTCATACACACCACTCAAACATATACTTCTATTTACACTGATGAGTCTGCTCTGATGCAACTCTAGAGTTCTTGTTGTAGACACAGTAGATTTACACAATGTTAGTTTTGTGTGCATACATTTATGAAATGTGGAGAAACATTAGACTGACATAACTCTAAGTCTGTAAAATTACCACCCCCCCCCCCCCCCCTCCTTTCCACACACACATATTAGATTTATGAGATTGTAGTTAAATGACTATAGATTAATTTAACTGTAGAAGTAACATTTCTATAGATTTATAAAACTGCAAAGTTACAGGACTAAAATTGATAAAACTGTATAGTTACATGACTATAGATTTATAAAATGTTATAGTTACACAGCCACAGATTTATGAAATTATATAATTTCATTAATACAGATGCATAAACTTGTATAGTTACATGACCATTGATTTATGAGACTACATTTACACAACTCATAATTTGAGAGCAAACTATAATTTGCCCTAGCAATGTTCAAATCTAATGATCTGCAGAGAGTACTTAAAGCTACAGCAAACAGAATAGACATGTATGTTTCTGACTTTAGTATCTTAATTAAAAAGGTAAACAGATGATGTCTGCAGAACAATCTGCAACAATCTGCAACAATCTGCAGCAATAGTTCTCAACAAACCACTCGCGCTGTAAGTTCAGTAAACAAATCTAAATCATTAGTATAAGTGATGGTCACTGTTATGCAGCTGATTACTTCTTGACATTTGCCGTTAAACGTAATCTAATCCAACATTATTTTTTTTTTAAAATTTAATTTTTATTCTGGAAAAAAAAGATTCCTAAATAACAAACATTATTATGTTAAAAGTGTAACATTTTTTGAATCTATATTGGCATACTGACAGAAAGAAACATCAATAAGAAGCAGAATAATTACAAACAGTAGGTATGGAAACATTTGAATAAAACTTTGACAATTATTAGAGTGAACACTTTGAGGTTATTTTTAACATTCACAAAATTTTGAAACGTTTTAAAAATTGGCAGAAACCCAAAATGCTTCTTAGTGGAGGACAGACTGAACACATTAAGGATGATCTAAGACATTAAAGAGTGTGCTGTTATAATGTACATGAAACACCAGTCAGACTTCCAGATGTTGGGATGTACACAAAACATTTGTGAAGTCAGAGTTACATTTGTTGGGATGTACACACAATATAAATCAGATTTAAGATATTGGAAGGCACAGAAACATAAGTCAAGCTAAGAGTTAAGATGTGTGGAGACAAAGAAACATCAGTCAAGCCAAGATTTTAAAAACTTGTGATGCGTGTAAAACATCAGTCATGTCAGGTGAATGAATCATGTATTACACACAAAATTTCAGTCAAAAGCACAGATATGCTCAGAACATTAGGATGGACATCAAGACTTTCAGTCAAGCTGACAAGGATTTCTAATACACACACAGTTTAAGTCATGTCAGATATACAATGAATGAATGAATGAACCAAGAGGTGATATCATTGCACTCAGGGCACACCAACAAGTACTCTGACTCCTTCCTCAGTAGCCAATGAAGAGTCCCCATGCTAATTAAAGGTCCACCTGTTCCCCACCTCTGCTCCCCCCTCCCCCAGTTGAATTAGTCTTCCAAGGTAGGGATACTCTGTCTATCCTGCTGCAGTGTTTACTTGAATCCAAAAAGCCTTCACTATGTTCTACTTTATCCTCAAGTTGCTCACCCCCTCAGCAGCGAGAGTAGCCAATTTATCACACCGTTCATTACCCTGCACACCTGAATATCCCGGACAGAAGATCAATGATGTGCTCCTGATTTGAATCTTATCAAGCGATGCAATCCACTCTGTACTCAGGAGGTCAGTTTCTATTTTCAAAAGCCTGCTCTGTGAGTCCATTACTCACAGTGTGTGTGTGTGTGTGTGTGTGTGGGGGGGGGGGGGTGCATGGTTTTAAAGATATTTTAAAGAGTTTTGTATTTAAAATGTGGTACATTTTGGTGTGTTCTTGTACCGTTTGAACACAGATTTGATACTATTCTCAAAAATATTTCGGCAGCCCTGGTTGTGATGTCATATGTGGAGCTCAGAATGACATGTCCATGGCAGTACTGTCTGGCAGTCAACAGTTTCACAGTGACAGAATGACATGTACATGGCAGTACTGTCTGGCAGTCAACAGTTTCACAGTGACAAAATGATGTGTACAGCTTCTGAGTGTCGGTTTGATACTGAGATAGTAGGTGACATTAATGTGGGACAGATATTAAGTTACATTATTGTAGGACAGATGGCAGATGACATTAATATGTTTGAACACAGATTTGATACTATTCTCAAAAATATTTTGGCAGCCCTGGTTGTGATGTCATATGTGGAGCTCTGTGTTCAAACAGTGTCCATTCACCTTGGCAATAAAACTGCAACCTCTATTTTTGTATCTCACCACAGATCCCTTTGTGTATATATAATAATGACACCTGAGCATGAATGTGCATTGACCAGTTGCTGCACATTTGTCTCTGTTTCACCAGCTTTCCATTCCGAGCACCCTTGGTCTAAGATAACTATCATCCCATGCAGGGTTATTTTGCTGGGTGACACTCAGGTCTGTGTCTCCTCACCATGCACTTTCTTGTCAGTAAAAAACATTTCTAATACTTGCATCTATCTGTGTCATTCAAGAGCTTCCTCTTTTCAGCCAACTTCCCTTACTATCTCCCAAGGTCTTATGTAGAGGGTGTTTTCTGTTCATTGCAGCTTTGATGTACATTTTGGCCTGTAACTTTTTGTACCTTTCATAAATGGAAGTATGTGCGACATGCACTTGATTTCATTATGTACATCCCAAAGTGACTTATACAGCTTCAGTCTGCAACCGTTCCAGCTTCTCTAGTTTGCTGTTAGATAATGTGAGCAGTCCCAAACCATATTGCATAACCGAAATAATCAGCTGCTGACAAAGTCTGTAGAACCCTCTCTGTTCCATATCAGATGTACAGATGTTAATGTGTATGGAAAACTGCAGTCAAACTTGCAGTTGTTGGAAAAACTTTTTTTTCCCTTAGCATTCGCTGGCTGTAAACTCCAGTGGAATTGTTGTGTTGTTCATCCACTTCTGGACATTGGTCTTGTCCCTGAACTTGATTTTAGTGTGCACATCTGTTTTACAGATCTTGCTTATTTTCATGCCAGCTGCTGGTTCCTTGCCTCTCAGGCAGATGTACTCCAATTCGACAGGACACAACCCCTAATTAGTCGAATCCATGCATCCTTGTGTACATGTTGCACACACAATAGCATGTGCACAACACACACACACACATACACATACACACACACACACACATGTATGTCAATTTGTCAGACATGTATGAAATAGTGGCAGAGTCATGTGCAGTCAACAGTTTCACAGACAGAATGACATGTACATGGCAGTACTGTCTGGCAGTCAACAGTTTCACAGTGACAAAATGACATGTACATGGCAGTACTGTCTGGCAGTCAACAGTTTCACAGTGACAGAATGACATTACATCGCAGTACTGTCTGGCAGTCAACAGTTTCACAGTAACAGAATGACATTACATGGCAGTACTGTCTGGCAGTCAACAGTTTCACAGACAGAATGACATGTACATGGCAATACTGTCTGGCAGTCAACAGTTTCATAGTAACAGAATGACATGTACATGGCAGTACTGTCTGGCAGTCAACAGTTTCACAGTGACAGAATGACATTACATCGCAGTACTGTCTGGCAGTCAACAGTTTCACAGTAACAGAATGACATTACATGGCAGTACTGTCTGGCAGTCAACAGTTTCACAGACAGAATGACATGTACATGGCAATACTGTCTGGCAGTCAACAGTTTCATAGTAACAGAATGACATGTACATGGCAGTACTGTCTGGCAGTCAACAGTTTCACAGTGACAAAATAATGTGTACAGCTTCTGAGTGTCGGTTTGATACTGAGATAGTAGGTGACATTAATGTGGGACAGATATTAAGTAACATTATTGTAGGACAGATGGCAGATGACATTAATATGTGACATGTGATGGGTGAAATTATTGCTGAACAGATGGTGAGAGACATTTATGTGGCACAGATGGTAAATGACATTAATGTGGGACAGGTGAAAGATGAAATTAATGCTGAACAGATAGTAAGAGACATTAATGTGGGACAGATGGTATGTGACATTAATATAGGACAAGTGATGGGTGAAATTAATGCTGAAAAGATGGTAACTGATATTAATGTGAGATAGATGAAATTAATGTGATACAGATGGTAAGTAGTGCAATACATGATGGTGAAATTATTCCTGAAAGACGGTGAGTGACATTAATGTGGAACAGAAGGTAGGCGTCATTAATGTTATACAGACGCTATGTGATATTAATGTGATACAGATGGTAGGTGGTGCAACAGGTGATAATGAAATTAAGGCTGAACAGATGGTGAGTGACATTAATGTGGAACAGATGGTAGGTGAAATTATTGTTATACAGATGGTAGGTGACATTAATGTGCAACAGGTGATGGGTGATGGTTGAAATGAAAGTAGAACTGATGGTGAGTGACATAATGTGGAACAGATGGTAAGTGACATTAATGTAGGGACAGTAGGTAGGTGACAATAATGTTGGACATGGTACTGTTGTGAAACAGGTGATGGGTGACATTAATATGACACAAACTGTGTTTTTACAGCACTGTCAGCAGCAAGGATAATGATCATGAGGGCTCAGCTGTAAAATATAAGGATGTGTAGATCCTGTGAACTTTGTCTGGACTGACATAAGAATGTTTTGGAACTCTATAAATTGATTCTGAATACTCTGCATTCCTGTACAGGGAAAATGTTAGTACAGGAGCAGTTTCTGTTTCTACTTGTGGAAACAGTCAAGAACATCTGCTCCTCAACCTTGTTCTCTATCTGTGCACTCCACAAGTGACAGAGGTTGCTCTGGGCTGCCAGAGCTGAACTGATGAAATGGGAGCAGCCGAAACAGTTGAAGCTACATGTCACATGATATAAGAGAGCAAAGCTGGCAAAGTCATGCACAACCTTCACACACATTAGGTTAGGTAGGTAGGAAATTAGTGGAAAGCTTTCACGCACATTAGTACGAGGTTGAAATACGAGGTTAAAAAACAACACATTACTAGACTAGATATTGCAAACATGTGAGCATGCAACAAGATAGGATGGGCACATATGTCAACACCAGAAATACCAGCAGGTGACTATGATACAGATCTGAGTGGGCTGAATACCAGACACAGACAGTCATTTCTGTATGTCTCTGAACTCTGGAGTCTTTAACATCCCCAAAACAGACATTAAAAGACTACATGGAAAGGGAGAAAAAGGGGAGGGTGGGTGGGGGGGGGGGGGGGGGGAGCTTAACCATATGGTTAAGTATTCTGTATCTCCACTGTTTAATTGTACTGTATCTTCATGAATAATCTGTACAATATCCTCAAGTTTGAGCTGTGCAGTGTATCCCATGGTTGAATTATACTGTATCCCCATGGTTTAACTGTGCTATATCCCCATGGTTAAACCGCACTGTATCCCCATGGGTTAACTGTATTGTATTAATATCGCTGAACTGTACAATATCCTCATGGTTGAACAGGACTGAAATGGCTGAAATGTGCAATATTTCCACTGTTGAACTGTACAACATCCCAAGGTTTGTTGTTTCAGCTGTGTTTTATTTCTAATTTTTGCCTGCACTAGACAGCCACAATTTGACTGTATTATATATCCATGGTTTGACTACACCACACATTCATGGTTTTCTGAACTATATATCCATGGTTTTTTCTACTCAGAGAGATGCACTTTCCTTCTGAATAACCATCCCCCACTAATCACCTTACACATGTTTTCAAGGGTGTGGTTAGCAGTGGGTCTACTCTTTTTTCCACCTAAAATGGGTCCTGGAACCAGCATGGGTAATATCTATGGTTTGATCATAATATATCCATGGTTTGATCATAATATATCCATGGTTTGATTATAATATATCCATGGTTTGATCATAATATATCCATGGTTTGATCATAATATATCCATGGTTTGATCATAATATATCCATGGTTTGATCATAATATATCCCTGGTTTGATCATAATATATCCATGGTTTGATCATAATATATCCCTGGTTTGATCATAATATATCCCTGGTTTGATCATAATATATCCCTGGTTTGATCATAATATATCCCTGGTTTGATCATAATATATCCCTGGTTTGATCATAATATATCCCTGGTTTGATCATAATATATCCCTGGTTTGATCATAATATATCCATGTTTTGATCATAATATATCCATGTTTTGATCATAATATATCCCTGGTTTTGATCTTAATATATCCATGGTGTGATCACAATATATCTATGGTTTGATCATAATATATCTATGGTTTGATCATAATATATCCATGGTGTGATCATAAAATATCTATAGTTTGAATGTATTATATATATATATATATATATATATATATATATATATATATATATATATATATATATATATATATATATATATATATATATATATATATATATATATATATATATATATATATATATATCCACGAATATAATGATTTGATTGTAAGATATTCCTAACTAACTGGTGACAACAGAATCAGGATGTTACAGTGGTCAGTATAATTGATGACCTAACCTAAGGTCTGGGATTAAAGAAAGATATATTCCTTCTTCAGCAATGGCATGGTCTATTTTTTACAGAGCTGTCTAGCTCTTGGGATCCACCCTCCTGATAACAAGGCACAGGATCGATTCTAGAACAATCTTTCTAGTACTGTCTGGGGAACATATGCAGATTAGAACTGGTCACCTGCCTGATCATAAAAGTAATAGTGAAGGACCATTGTCTTACACCCGCAGCACAAACATTGGCATCATGTGGGTAATATGGTCAGTATCAAGCTGGCTGCCTTTACTTCCAAAAACATTACCTGGTAAACAAGATACATTTTCGGGGGGACAAATGTGCATTGATGAAGACCTGAACCCAAGACCTTGGGGTCAGAAGGTGAGCATCTAGCTAATATGCAATTACGGCTCATTGATTAATGATACTATGACTTAAAATAGAGGAAAGGCAGAATACTTTACACCCTAATGGAGGTTCCTTCATGAAACTAGCTCATACAATTTCCTCTATGGAATTACCCCTGGCTTTGAATTTACAGAGTCTGTGTGACAGCCAGCTGTGGCTTGGCTACATGTCAGCAACAAGCAGACACTCACTTGGCTGACATATCTCAGACACAAGCATACAATGCAAGAATACATGCTGACTGGCCAGAGGTTATCCATCTATGAAGCAGCTGGTTACGCAAGCATGCATGCATCAACTAGTGAAGACAACAGACAGTGAAACAAAAGCAAGCGTGAAGTTTTAAGGCTGTGTTGTGTGCAACTTAAACTCATAAAATTCCCTTCACAGTGATTCTTAGATCTGCATATTAGAAATTTAAAAGTTTGTAAGGACAGCATACTCTAGAAGCATACTGCAATAACTGGAGAGAACTACATTTCATGACTAATTTATTTAAATTTGATTTCTGTAACCAGTTTCATTGCACGCTGATTAAATATATTTTAATTACTTGTATAGTTTTGACATTGATCATATCTATGCTAGTGATTATGACATTTCAACAACCTGGAATGAAAAGCAAAGGAAAAAAAAAAGAAAAAAAAGGGAAAAAGAACAAAAAGCAAACAAACAAAATAAAAAAAACAAATAGGTCACAGTTTAAGCATGCATGGCTGGAGCTAAGGTCACCCGAGGTTCCACTGACATAATAAGGCACCCTCTCAGATTTACAAACACGAAACCAGAAGAAAATATCAACCAGCCAAGCAGACACATGCACTGACTTCCACTAGACGTTGGTGGTAACAGAATGAGGTGATATCAATGTAATAATCCACAAAGTAGTGTCACAGAGAAATACCTGAAACACTGTGACCAGAGACCAAATTAGATTGTCAAAATTGGCACGGTCGCAGTGGCAAACTACTGAGGCATTGAGGCGATCACTGCAGGAGCAAGGACTGCCATCATCTTTCTCACAGAAAGCACCTCCAAACAAGCTCATGCCCAGGATACTGTATGTCCAGAGAGACGGTGGTTCAAGGGAGACAAGAACATGAGAAGGATTACCTTGGGGACAGGGAAGTGTGTTCACTGGTTACCTGCTGCACAAAGCCTAGGGTAGGCTGACATGGAGGTAATAGGTCAAGGCTTCTGGCCTACAGCAGGAACCAGCTTCTTCAAGTATATTGAAGTACATTATCATCAGAAGCATTCATGAGAGAGAAAATGTCTGACAGCTACTACACCGTGAGTTTCTATCTTTGGTATTTAAATGCCCACCACACATAATAAAACAAAAACAAACAAAAAATCTTTTTTTCTACACAAAGGTCAGATGAGTTACATCAGTAATTTGCTCCTGAGAATAAATACTGCTCCCATTAATTTTCTGACTTTGATATTCTTGGAACCATTTTAGTAAGGAGAAATAAATGCAGATAGATTGTTTTAACATAAATATCACTGGGAACGGTCTCTGGTAAAATTTACTCTGTCTTATTAAATATCAATGGAAATTTTTCCTGAGGGAAAACTGAGCAATTTACTTTAAAACAAACAACACATTGGTTGTGTGGGTAATGTGGGTGAATTTCTTCAGTATCAATTAGACAAACAAGCCAACTCTGAGTGAGTAAATGTCTATTAGTAAGGCAGCAGGACATTGTGGTCAGTACTAGCTGGTATATAACTAGACAACATGGTGTAGATACGAATGACTGCTGCTAAACAAAATGATCAAATAACTGATGGATACATCTTTACATGCGACGTGAATATAACAAGGAATCTAGGGACTTTTAACAGACAGATCCCTGCCAGGCAGGTGGCCAGTGCATGTGCTGACCAACAGCAAACTGACCAACAAATCTGAGACATAAGAACAAACAGAGCATTTGACACAAGTCAACTAAGCACTACTGGCATCCTCACTTGTGGCACATCTGAGTAAAATATGCAGCTGACAAACACACATAGAAGGTTTCTACCAGAAAGGTTTTCTTCCAGAGATGCTTTCTATCAGAAAGTTTTAAACAAGCTGGCTACAGAATCACAGGTATATTTGTAAGTGTGTGCGTGCATGCATATGTGTTTGACCAGACAACTATAAACAACTTGGCTACAGAATCACAGGTGTGTATGTAGGTGGGTGCAGACATGTATTTGTGTTGTACCAGAATATTGTCAACAAGTTGGCTACAGAAATACATACATATATATGGATGTGTGTTTTACCAGAAAGTTGTCAGCAAGTTGGCTACAGAATCACAGGCGTGTATTTTTAGCTGAGTGTGTGTCTATGTGTGTGTGTTGTAACAGAAAGGTATCAAGTTGGCTACAATAATTACAGGCATAGATGTGGGTGTGTGCATGCATGCTTGTATGTTTTACCAGAAAGTATCAACAAGAATCACAGTCATGTATGTGGGTGTGTGCAAGTGTGTGTGTGTGTGTGTGTTCTGAAGATACAAATGTGGCCTTTATTGTATAAACATGTATCCCATAGACTGTGTGTGTGTTCTGAAGATACAAATGTGGCCTTTATTGTATAAACATGTATCCCATAGACTGTGTGTGTATGTGACTTTTGAAATGGAAATTAACTGAATGTTAAGCAGTTCTCAACAGTATTTGCACAAAGTTTCTAGAATGTAACACCCAGAGTTTCTAGATCATTGCACAAGAATTTTCTTGAACAAAGCATGTAAAAGTTTAAAGAAAAATATCACAGGTAAAGTTTCCAGAACATTGCACACACAGTTTTTAGAAGATCTATTTTGAAAATTGTTCAAGTAGGCAGAAAATTCATTTCCCCAGATAAACTGAAACATTTTAAAAATCTGATAACTAGAGAAACATTTTTTTTTGAGAACAAAGAAGAGAAGTTACAACAACTTGAATAGACAGAATTATGTAACAGGAGAAACAATAGTCAAGTCTGTCTTTATACACAGACACAACTGAATACAAGACATACAGTCACTGTAGGGCAGTAAAGAAGACATGAAGTGATATGGTAGAAAGTCACCAGAATGTCCAAGCTTTGTATTTCTGAAACATTTCTTGATTGCAGGACACATCATTTATCAATGGTTTGTCTGCAACTGTGGTGGTAAAAATCAGCCTATCTCTAAAGTTATCTGTAATGTTTAGGTTGTGAAGGAAAACATGCAGTGTGTAAGTTCATATATATGTACCCACATGTATGTGTGTGTTTATGTGTGTGTGTGTGTGTGTGTGTGTGTGTGTGTGTGTGTGTGTGTGTGTGTGTGTGTGTGTGTGTGTGCATGTATGTGTGCACACATGTGTGAGTGTGCACATGTATGTGTACATGTATGAGTATGTGCATGTGTGTGTGTGCATGTGTGCATGTGTGTGTGTGCATGTGTGTGCATGTATGTGTGTGCACATGTAAATGTGTATGCACACATACAAGTGTGCACATATATGTGTGTGCACATGTGTGTGTGCAATATATATGTGTGCACATGTATGTGTGTACATGTATGTTTGTGCACATGTATTTGTGTGCATATGTATGTGTATGTGGGCATGTATGTCTGTGCGTGTATAATTCTCTTCTAAAATATGTGCTGAGAGGTGAGTAGTTATTAAGAATATAGTAATATGTCTATTGTCACATGTGTGTGTGTGTGTGTGTGTGTGTGTGTGTGTGTGTGTGTGTGTGATGTCACAGGTGTGTGTCATGTTACATGTTTGTGAGATGTCACATGTGTGTGTAAGTATGTGCATGGTCACATATTTGAGTGATACTACATGTTTGAATTATGTCATAAATTTGAAGGATGTCATGTTTTTAATGTCACATGAGTATGTCTGATGCTGCATGTGTGTGTGATGTCATATGTTTATGTGGTGTAACAGGTATGTGAATGCGTGTGTGAGATTTCACATATTTGTGTGATGTCACATGTTTGGAAAATGTTACATGTTTGAGGAATGTCACATGTTAGGAAAATATCAGACGTTTGTGTGATACTGCATCTTTGTCTGATTTCGCAAGTGTGTGTGTTGTTACATGTTTGTCAAATGTCATATGTTTATAATGTCACATGAATGTGTGATGTCATTTGTGTGTGTATGACATCACATGTATATGTGATGTAACATGTTATATATTAAGGTCCATGTGTGTGTGATGACACATGCTTGCATGATGTCACATGTTTGTGTGTTGACACATGTTTATGTGATGTCACATATTTAAATGATTTCACCTGTGAAATGTATATGTGTGATGTTACAGATGTGTGTCATGTGAGATGTTTGTGAGATGTCCCATATGCATGTGTGTGTTATCACATATTTGAGTTATGTTACATGTTTGTGTGGTGTCACATATTTGTGTTATCTCATGGTTTGAATATGTCAAGATTTTCATGTCACATGAGTGTATGTGATGTTACATGTGTGCATCTTCCCCATGTGGATTTCAGGGCCCTATTGTAGGTAAAAACAAGAATAGACCCACTGCCTGCCCAAAAGCATTTCATAAGAGTCGACTAATGTGAGCTTTCTTCGAAGTCAGAGTACATGTGCCAAAAAGGCAAGGAACCAATAGTCTGCAAAAAAATGAGTAAGATGTGTGAAACCAATGTGCACGCAACACTCAGTTTCTGGAACAGGACTAGAGTCCAGAAGTGGTACAAGCAGATCTTTCCACCTGAGTTTACAGCCGGTAAATGTGAAGAAAAAGAAGACATGTGTGCATGATGACACATGTATGTATGGTATAACAGGTATGTGTTTGTGTGTGTGTGTGTGTGTTTGAGAGAGAGAGAGAGAGAGAGAGAGAGAGAGAGAGAGAGAGAGAGAGAGAGAGAGAGAGAGAGAGAGAGAGAGAGAGAGGGCTGGATGTCACATGTTTGGGAAATGTCACATGTTTGTATTGTGTCACATGTTTGTCTAATAACACATATTTGCATGATGTCACATGTTTGGACAATGTCATATGTTTTTGATGTCACAAAAGTGTATGATGTCAATGTGCCTGTGAGTGTTTGTGTGAAATCACATGTTTGTGTGATGTAACATGTTTGTGTGATGTAGCATATTTATTTGATGTTAGATATGTGTGTGTGTTTGTGTGATGAAACATGCTTTTTTGATGTCACATGTTTTTGTGGTGTCACATGTTTGTGTTAGGTCACATGTTTGGGAGATGTCCCATGTGCATGATTTCACATGCTTGCATGTTTGGTGTCAATGTTTGTATGACATCATATGCTTGATTGATGTCACATTTTTTATGTGATGTCACATGCTTGCATGATTTCACATGTTTGCATGTTGTCAATGTTTGTTTGGTGTCACATGCTTATTGATATCATATGCCTGTGTGATGTCACATGTTTGATAGAAAGAAGTAAATAAAATTAGAGATATCTTTTTGTTATAAATGCCAACAACTATAGGGTCATAGCAAAAACTCATTTAACAGAGAATTTCAATGAAATATATCGCCCAAATCTACATGGAGCTGTAAAAAATATCCAAAAAAAAAAGAAAAATAAAAGAAAAAAAAAAAAAAAAAAGAAAAAAGAAAAAACAAAGCAAAGAATTGAAAGAAAACCATTCAGATCTTAAAACGTTTTTGTTTTGAACAGAAGCAAAATGAAATCTTCTGCATACAAACTATTTGCAAACATGATCAGATGGTCTACACAGTCAACATGATAAAAAACCTAAACAAATCAGCCACAGAAAGGAACTGGAACACTCAGCTCTATTGAGCACAGTAAGAGACTGCTTGGACTGCTTATTGCTTCTACATCACCTCTATGATTGTGCATAATGGGGTAAATAAATGCCAGGCATAGGACAATTTAGACTTAGAGATAATTGCTGACATGGAACAGGTGAGACTATAGAGAATTTCAGACATGAGACAGTTTGGGCTAAAGAGAATTTCAGACATGGGACAGTTTAGACTGTAGAGAATCTCTGACATGGGACAGTTTGGGGTAAAAAGAATTCCTGATATGTTATGTGACAGTTTAGACTGTAGAATATTTCTGACATGGGACAGTTTGGGCTAGAGAAAATTGCTGACATGGGACAGTTCAGGCTAAAGAGAATTGCTGACATAGGACAGTTTGAGCTAAAGAGAACTGCTGACATTGGACAGTTTGAGCTAGAGAAGATTCCTGACATAGGACAGTTTGGACTAGAGAGAATGATGACATGGGACAGTTTAGACTAAGGACAATTTCTGACACGAGACAGTTTGGACTAGAGAGAATTGATGACATGGGGCAGTTTGGGCTAGAGAAAAATGCTGACATAGGACAGTTTGGAATAGAGAGAAATGATGACATGGGACAGTTTGGACTAGAGAGAATTGCTGACGTGGGACATTTTGGACTAGAGAAAACTGCTGACATGGGACAGTTTAGACTAAAGAGAATTGCTGAAATAGGACAGTCTGGACTAGAGAGAATTGCTGACATAGGACAGTTTGCACTAGTGAGAATTGCTGACATGGGACAGTTCAGACTAAAGAGAATTGCTGACATAGGACAGTTTGCACTGGAGAGATTTCTGACATAGGACAGTTTGGACTAGAGAAAAGTGATGACATGGGACAGTTTGGACTACAGAGAACTGTTGACGTGGGACAGTTTGAGCTAGAGAGAATTGATGACAGGGGACAGTTTGAGCTAGAAAGAATTGCTGACATGGGACAGTTTGGACATTTAACAAATAGCAGCTTAGCCTAGTAAGACAGTTGAGACAAGGAAGAATTGTTTGACATGTGACAGTCGAGGCTAGGGAGAACAATTTGACATGTAACAGTTGAGGCTAGGAATAATTGTCCGATATGTGACAGTTGAGTGTAGGAATAATTGTTTGAAATGTGACAGTTGAGTTTAGGAATAATTGTTTGACATGTGACAATTAAGCCTAGGAATAATTGTTTGAAATGTGACAGCTGAGCCTAGGAATAATTATTTAACATTAGACAGCTAAGCCTAAGGAGAACTGTTTGACATGAGACAGTTGAGCCTAGGGAGAACTAATTAACATGCGATAGCTGAGCCTAGGGAGAATGTTTGGCATGAGACAGCTAAGCCTAGCAAGCAGATCTTGGATTGAGCATTCGGTGCAGGACATTGACTTCACTGCCAAGATAGCAACGTATATGTGAGTTACATCTGTCATCTCAGCAGCCCTCTAACATTGCATATGGCAGATGACTACACATAACTACAAGAGAGTCAGCCTCTCTCTGGCTACCATTCTGTGTCATGAAGCATCTACTGAATCTAGTAGCTGCAGACTACATCCATTACAGCACACTATGGAGACAGCATGCAACCAGCACTGGACACATTACATCTTGAGAAGGAATGCACAGAATGGGTTCATTCTCTAACCAGTGGGAAGCACCAAAAACAAAACACAACATAAGCCCTGAAGCCAAATGCAGGCCACATACGCCCTCTAGTGGCAGGCTATAGGTACCTGAAAGACAGTGATTATAGCCCACAGCAGGGAGTCAAAGTTCTTGCGATCGCATCTCAGGTCTGATTTGGTACACAACTTACAGCCAAACAAATTCATCCCCAGAATGCTGCACACATGGTCAGACAAGTGGAGCAGCCACAAGTGGAGAGGTCAAGAAAGATAAATACAGCCTTTCATTATACAAGAATTGACAGGCAAAACACAAAAGGTATGACTTAGTTAAAATTCTCAATAATCCTTACCTCATCAAAATGGCAAAATTAAACTATGCTTATCAGTGTAACAGCATGGTTTATAATTTTTTTAAAATTGTGTTTAGTTCACATATCTTTTTAGTATGTGCACAGGAAAGGAAGGCATCATTAGGTGTCAAGACATTTGTATTGCATCCTCTGAACTCACAAGGGAGCATAGGCCTTCAACTAACTCTAATTATATGTGATCCTATTATCTGTGTAATTCTCTGTTCCTTCATGCTTATCCCGTATTCTTGTAATTCCTTCCTATCTATGCAGGATACTTGTACTTCCTTCATGTCTGTTTCATATTCTTGTAGTTCCTTCATGCCTATCCACTATAAACAGGTCTGTCAAGTGTATCCTAGATTTTGGAAGCTTCTCTATGTTTACCCTATATGTTTATTATAGAAAATTCCATGGTTGGGCAGATTTGATAGCAGACACCTTCTATTTTATGGAGTAGTGACCAAAGATATTTAACTCTGGTGACACTCTAGGTCAGTTACAGAGTTACTGTTCTTCACTTACTGGTCAGAAGCGAATAGTCAACAACAATGGAAACACAAAGACAGACAGGCAGACAAACACACAATTGTCAACCATTTTCTGCAGCACTTTTTTTTAGCCCATTCCCAATGGGGCACCTTAACACAATGTAATCTGTGTACACAGACAGATGTGCTCACACACATACACACACACATGCACAAACATACATGTACGCACACACAGAGAGAGAGAGAGAGAGAGAGAGAGAGAGAGAGAGAGAGAGAGAGAGAGAGAGAGAGAGAGAGAGAGAGAGAGAGAGAGAGAGAGAGAGACTAGTTACAAACTCATTCCCAAAATGTTAAGTTCCTATGAGCGTGAAAGTGGGTCTGCTGAGAAAACAGTTAACAAACTGCTGTGCATATTTCGCAAATCATCATCATTTTTTTTGCTTTCAGCAAGCGAGAACAGTTCCTGTTATAAGGAAATCTTCTGCAATGGGAATAATTCTTATGAGGATATTCACAATAGTACTCATGGTAAACTTTATTTCTGTCTTCAGTTAAAATGAATACTAGGAATGTTAATGTATTCAAATAATCATGTTCTTCATTCCAAGCTCCAGTTACTGAACAGATCATGTACAACTTTCTCCAATCTTGTGAACACATCATATAAAACAGTTCTCAATCTTGTGAACACATCATATAAAACAGTTCTCAGTCTTATGAACACATCATATAAAACATTTCTCAATCTTGTGAACACATTGTATAAAACAGTTCTCAGTCTTGTGAACACATCATATAAAACAGTTCTCAATCTTGTGAACACATTGTATAAAACAGTTCTCAGTCTTGTGAACACATTGTATACAACAGTTCTCAGTCTTGTGAACACATCATAGATCATTAGACTTCTGAACTTTCACACTGGCACATTGTAGGCTGTGCCCTAGTCATTAGCGTGAAACATCCCATTAGGCAAATTTTCTAACTGATTCAAGTTTCCAGTTCACCCCCCGTCACAAATAAGTAGTATGGAAATGTCTTGGGACTAAAAGCAGCCAGTATAATAACTGATTAATGCCTCTCTGAGTGCCAATGGCTCTATAACACTAGAAAACTGGCTACATTTGTCCAGTATGCCACAAGGATGGACATGAGACCTTGATCTTGACCCATTCAAGAGTATGTCATCAGGCAACATTTGGAAACAAGGAAAAACAGTGGACTGGATTCCGACTTTGTGGTTGCAGATTTTTAAATATTATTCTTTTAGACTATTTTGTAACTTTTTTCTTATGTTGAATACACAACTTTTTCTGCTATCAAGACAGAGATATATGTCAGATTAGTGCAAGTCATATTTCATCCAGTTAACTGACAGCTGTTAGTTAAGATATTTCAGTAACACCTCAAGCTTATTGACAATTGTCAAGACATGTCACTAATCCGTCAAATGACAACTGTTGATCAAGACATGTCACTAATCCGTCAAATGACAACTGTTGATCAAGACATGTCACTTAACTTATCAAGTTTACTGATAATGGTCCAAAAAAAATGTGAGAACAAAGACACATTGATCTTACCTGAATATAAACATGAATAGAACTAAGAGTGCGAAGAAAGTTGCCACATTGTCCATGGTCCTTAGCATGACCACTAACTGTCTTCGCAGTGCTGGCATGAAGCGTACCAGTTTAAGTATTCTTAGAAGACGGAATGTACGAAGCACAGACAGACCACTAGCGCCACCTTGAGCCAGCTCAACAATACTGAAATATGACAGCAGATGAGATCAAATTTTGACATATTTACTTTCAGATAAAATATGTGAGATATTTACATGAGATGAAATCTGTGAGGTATTTACCTGAGATAAATATGTGAGATATTTACATGAGAAAAAAAAGTGTGTGTAGTATTTACATGTCATAAAAATGTGCCTGTTATTTACGTGAGATAAAAAAGTGTGTGTGGTATTTACATGAGGTTCAAATGTGTGTGTAGCATTTACATGAGATAAAAATGTGTGGGGTATTTACTTTATATAAAAATGGGTGTGGTATTTACAAGTGAGATAAAAATGTGTTTGTGGTATACATGAGGTAAAAATGGCTGTGTAGTATTTACATGAGATAAAAATATTGGGTTATTTACATGAGATAAAAATGTATGTGTGGCATTTACATAAGACAACAATGTGTGGGGTCACCCCCTCAGTGTCTAGATCTATAGATGTTACCACTGCCAGGTCACTCTCTTGATACTGAATTTGTCCAGGGTATATGTGCAACCAAACACCCTTTCCTCAATGAAGAGTGGCTATAATTATTTTCTAAAACTCTCACTACAGATTTTTCATTGTAAATAACATCCTACAGAACTACTGTTTTATACGTTGATGTGCAGACAGCTTGAACTAAGCTAATGTGCAGTGTAAGATGTGTAAAATTATGCGTATGACTATTTGTAATCATCTATGTGAGCATCAACCAACCTGAGTATGACAATAAAACCATCAAAGACATTGAATCCACTGCTGATGTAGCCGAAGAGTCCATAAGCACACAGCTTGAAGGTCATTTCACAACCAAAGAGCACACAGAATACGATGTTGCTGTACTCCAGCAAGGAGGTCAACCAGTCCGGCTGTGAAAATAGTTCAAGGTCAACGTGTAGTTGATTGTCTGAAATGAAGTCTTCACAACTCAATCAAACACAAGTGTACAAAACAATATTTCTGTCAAATACAAATTTATAAAATAACCTTTCAGTCAAATACAAATGTACAAAGTAATGTCTGAGTCAAATAAGGGTGTACACAATAATCTCAAAGTCAAATACAAATGTATGTATCCCTGTGTGGATTCTGGAGCCCAATTCCAAGAAAAAACAAAAACAATAAGAAAACTGCCTCCCACAAGCATGTCATACAAGGCGACTAATTGGGGAGTTTTTGGTTTTCAAAAAGTCGAGTTCATCTGCCAAGAGGCAAGGGACCAGCAGCCTGCATACTAATAAGGCAGATCTGTAAAATGAAGGTGTATGCAAAGCTCAAATTCTGGAACAAGACCAAAGTCCAGAAAAGGACAAACAACCAGAACTTTCTGCTGGAGTTTACAGCTGATTTACTGCTAAGAAGAAAAAGAAGAAAATATAAATGTATAAAGTAATCTCTCAGTCAAATGCAAATGTATGAAGTAATGTGAAACAGTCAAATAGAAATGTACAAAATAATATCTTAGTTAAATACAAATGTGCAAAGTAATCTGCCAGTCAAATACAAATATAAAAAATATAAAATAATCTCTCAGTTAAGTAAAATTATATAAAACAATACCTCAGTAAAATAAAAGTTCAAAGAGAAGATTTCTGTAATGATCTGTTCTAGCTGGCATAATAGGCCTGCAGTCTCCAGAAATCTCAGATGATGGGACATTACATGAGACAACATAGTTGCCAGTTAATTCTGTCTACTGCCAAGCAATAATTCAAAACTAAAATAATTTCCAAATACAGTAGAACCTCGCTTAACGAGCACCTCTCATAACGAGTAATTCGCATAACGAGCAAAACAAATAGTAAAAAAAATGACTTGCTTAACGAGCGACGTTTCGCAAAACGAGTGGCGATGAGAGGGGAAGTCCCGGATTGTGCGCATGTTACATCAGTCTGTGTTTAGCACTTGTTCCAGTATCATCGTAGTGTTGCTTGTGATCACACATTTTCTCAAACTTGAGTTATATTGTGATATATGTACATGAATCCTCCAGGCCTACAAGATTACCTCCCTGAAGAATTTAATTTCATAAAGATCCAGTTTCTGCCTCCCAACACCACTCCGTTACTCCAGCCCATGGACCAGCAAGTTATTTCTAACTTTAAGAAGCTCTAGACTAAAGCATTCTTCGAGCATTGTTTTCAGGTGACTGAAAGGACCAACCTCACTCTCAAAGAGTTTGGAAAAATCACTTCAACATCGTTGCCTGTCTCAAGATGATCAACAAGGTGGGGGAAGGGGTTACCAAGAGAACCCTAACTTTTTTCTTCAAAGAAGCTTTAGCCCGAGAGTGTTGTCGGTGTGTGACTTTGAGGGATTAGAAACAGTACCCGTGGAACCTGTAGTCTACAAGATTAAGTCTTTGGCCACTGTCATATGATTAGAGGTGGAAAACAGTGATATCAAAGAGCTTGTGGAAGAGCACAGCCAAGAGCTAACCATCGAAGAGCTTATGGAGTTGCATTGTGTTTCACAGCAAGAAGTTTTGGAGGAAAGTTTGTCAGAGGAGGAGGTAACAGGAAAGCAACAATCTTCTGGCGAATTAAAGAAATGCTGAAAGCATGGGAAACTGTTGCATCTTACAATGATAAGCATCACCCTAATAAGGAAGTGGTTATGTGCGCTGCAAATTTGTTTAATGATAATGCTGTGTCTCATTTTAGCTAAATTTTGAAGCGCAGCAAAAACAAATGTCTCTGGACATTCTAGTAAAAATATAACTAGCTATGTATCATAATTATTTCAAATTTTTTTTTTCTGCAAATCGAATTCGCATTCCAGGTGGGTTCGTTCCATAACAATACGTTTATAATTTTCTTTGAATGAACGTTTTACATAACATTTTGTGAGTATTTTTTTCAACATAGAATGCATTATTGTATTTTACATAATTTATATGAGAAAATTTTTTTCGCATAACGAGTGTTTCGCTTAACGAGTATGATTCTGGAACGAATTATGCTCATTAAGCGAGGTTCCACTGTACTGTCAGTACAAAACGTGACTGTTCTCTTCATATATTTATGTATGAGTTCTTCTTCTTTTTTTTTTATTCGCTTTATTTATTATCTATTTCTGCAATGTCGTCTCTATTATGAACCTCACTGTCTGTTGTAATTTAATCAGTGACCCATACAGTTTTGATATAGATATACTTCCTATAGCGTTGTACTCACGAGTGTTTGTGACTGTGTATTAAGCATGCATGCATATATGTGTGTGTGTGTGTGTGTGTATATATTTATTTATTAATATATATATATATATTTATATATGTAGAAGTGTGCAGTTGAATAAGTATATGTTACCGTGTGTGTATATATGTCTGATTGTCATATATGTATTTGTATGTATAAGTGGTCTGGACACCTAACAAGAATGCCCTGGTACTATCTACCACAGCGAGCCACACTGAAACATTACAATGGGTATTGAGCAAGCGGAAGACCTAGGAAAATATGGAGTGATGGTATTAAGAACAGCCTTACAGAAATGAACATCAATCTTAATAGTGCTCTTTACAGAGCTCATTAACGAATGTTACATATTCCCCCGACACTTCATTGAGGTACAAGGTGGAAGAGAAGAAGAAGAATAAGAAGAAGTGTTATGTATGAGTATATATGTATGAGGGTCTAAGTGTGTGTGTGTGTATGCATATTGTGTGTGTGTATGAGTCTGTACAAATTCTATGACTGTGTATGTGCATGCACGAGTGTTTATATATATATATATAAATGTGTGTAAATGAATGTACATATGTGTGTATTTGTAATGTATGCATGCATGTCTGGGAGGTATAAATATACATATGAATATGTGTATATAAGGACAATATGCATCAAGTGAAGAATGACTTTCTGTGAAAGGATCCCGGGTGTCAGGACGATGAGATTAAATGCCCCAGCGATGTCAGTATGCTGCAATATACAGGTTCAACATGCTGATGATACAATAACAGAGCCAAGGAATGTATACTGGCATAACTGAAAGAAGCCACTGAGGGAAATATCAGAAAAGAGAAACCACTAGGATACGTATCAGGGGATGAAAGATGCCACTGAGATAAAAATGAGATGAAAGAAGTAACTATGATAAATATGATGAGATAAAAAAGCCACTGAGATAAATATTATTGGATGAAAAAAAAAGCCACTGTGATAAATGTTATGAGATAAATGAAGCCACTGAGAGAAATATGATGAGATAAAAGAAGTCACTGAGATAAATATGATGTGATGAAATGAACCACTGAGATAAATATTATTATATGAAAAAAGCCAATGTGATAAATGTTTTGAGATAAATAAAGCCACTGAGAGAAATATGATAAGATGAAAGAAGCCCCTGAGGTAAATATGATGAGATGAAAGAAGCCCCTGAGATAAATATGATGAGATGAAAGAAGCCCCTGAGGTAAATATGATGAGATGAAAGAAGCCCCTGAGATAAATATGATGAGATGAAAGAAGCCCCTGAGGTAAATATGATGAGATGAAAGAAGCCCCTGAGATAAATATGATGAGATAAAAGAAGCAACTGACCTGCAGATGAAACTCCACCCCCATGCTTAGAGTGTTGAGCAGGATGGCCACAAGGATACTCCGCTGGAAGAAGTTCCTCTCCACAATCACCGTCATATTCTTCTGCATCAGTCGAATGATTCCTGAGAGAGACCAGGCCAAAGGTCAACACCCCAAGCAACCCAATTCTTTCATGGAAAATGTTATCAGTTTTTCTCTGACTGCATTCTAGTCAGCCATCTTCTCTCTAACTTCTATTTATGTTCCTGGCTTCTATATGTGTCACTCAATACTTATGGATTTTGTTCCATGCTGTTTATACTTCATTATCATTATCTCAGGGCTATCATTATCTAAGAGACAGCAAGGTTTCATTCATCAATAATATATCAATATTATCTTTAACAACATGTTTTAGAAATGGGCAAAATGTCAGGACAACTCTCTTCACATATCCAAGTACCTTCAATCAACAATATATCAGTATTATCTTAAAAATCCTAAAGTTTCATTATTCAATAATATATCATGATTGTCTTTGAGAAATCAGTTTCTTGAATCAGTAATTTCACCCAGTCATCTGGCACAGATCCATACCAGATTACTAACACATGATTTATACTTGCAGCCAACCTGGCACCTTAGGATGTAAGGCTTTGACTCTGAGGCAGCATTTTGGGCCATGACAAATTTAGATATAACTTCTGATTGCTCCCATAGTATAAAACAAGTTCTCCTTATTCTCTGTTGCCTTAAATTGAATCGCCATGGAAGCAGTCCAGTTGTAATGAGTGCTTGATTTTACCAGGTCTTATTAGCATATTGTGCAACCTAGCCAAGTAACCCTACATGTCCCTGTTTCACACACATATTTAGCATGCCTCCACCTCTACCTCCTCCTTTCTCATTACTGTTTCACACACATAAATAGCCTACTACTCCCACTTGTCCCTATATCATATAAACAGATTACCTACTACCATCCCATGTCTTTGTATCACACACACATGCTGCACACACACACACACACAGCCTGCTACCCACACAATTCACTTTCAGACATAAAAATTCAGGTCTGTTAAGAAGGCCAGGACAGCTGAGACATGCTAGATCTTAGTTAGTTAGTTAGTTAGTAGTTAATTGGGTTATCCTCATTGCACTCCGGACATAGGTGCTCAGATCCTCCCCTCAGTATGAACCCCAACGTCCGATGGCTAATAGTACCAGTTCTATGTTGATTAACAAGTCTTCTGGCGTGTCTGGTGTGCGTCTCGTTTTTTGCTGTACCGATCTTAATTCCCAAGTCTGCCATTCTGGCGAGTGATGTGGATTCACTGCCACCAAAGTCCTCTATCCTTCCAATTTCTCTGAGGGCATTGATAATATCAGCATGATCCATAGGCTGACCGTCGGTAGTGATAGCGGATCCAGCCAACCTGTCAGCTCTTTCATTTCCATCGACGCCTGCGTGTCCCGAAACAAAAATAAAGGTGACTCCACGCACAGTGGACTTCTGTAATGATTCAAGCCATTGTCTTCGCACTGAACCTGCCTGAACCCTCCGGATCATACTCATTGAATCACTGAGTATACATACGCGGGTGTATTTTTGTGTTTCAAGCCAGGCAAGCGCTTGCGTCACTGCCATCACCTCCATCGTCATGCTGCTGGTTGTCATGAAGAAGGCGCCGTTGGCTTCTTTGACTGTTCTGCCCGCTGAGCGTGCTGTAAATGCCCATGAGCTTCTTCTTTGGCATATAACGGATCCGTCTGTATAGATTATTGCATCTGCTTCGTCTGAATTTTCACCGATGAGAGCGTTGACCTCTGCATTAACAGCAACAGGATTCTCTTCTCTACATCGCCTGTTGAGTGTGACAATACAGGAAAATGTACAAATAAATGCCTGAGGCACAGGTATCCATTCTGCACCAGGTATGATGTCGGTTAGGCTGCATATTTGCCTAATAACATCTTCTGCCCGACCTAGCCACGATTTCCCCCTCTTCAGTCTGTCGCCCTTTTAACTAAAAAGCGCTTGATGCAGTGGGTGTTTCTTATCAGCACATATTTTGAGATATGCCCGAGCCCTCCACATCCTGATCCTTTGGTTCATTGTTGGAAAGTCAAGTAGATACCTCATTGCTCCACAGGATGTGTCTCTTGTACATCCCAAAATAATGCGCATGGCTTCATTTTGCACCTTTTCAAGTCGTTCAATCTGGGTAGCACTGACAGTGAGAATGGCCAGAGCGTATTCAATGGGGGAAAGGACCAGACCGTAGAATAGAAGTATTAGTAGACTCTGCTCAATATTGGAAGCAGCCATAATCCTCATTGCAGATAGACCTTTGCGTGCTTTTGTTATCACATGGTCAACGTGTTCCCTGAATGACAAGCTGCGATCGAACCTCACCCCGAGAAACATCATAACGTTGGTTCTGATCAATACATTATCACACATTTTCACTTCTGGTAAGTCCGACTTGACAATGTGATTGTTCAAAGAGAACCATGACACTGATGCCTTCGAAGGATTGACATAGGCATTGGAACCATCACACCAGGCGGCAATTCGATCGAGTTCTTTGTGTATAGTGCTGGCAATCTCCTGTCTATCACGCCCTCATCGATAAATCAAAATGTCATCAGCAAATGACAAAGTCCTTCCCTTTCCATTCAACTGCTGCTCAGTGATCATCACCGTACAAAAGTTGAATATGACTGGTGATAGCGGTGATCCCTGTGGCAAGCCTGGACATATCGTTTGCGGTTCTGAAGACCAGCTACCACATCTTAGTACAATCTTTCTCTGGAACAGGACCGCAGCAATCCAGCGGATCAGAATAGGATTAACTTCTAGTTTAAGCAGTAATTGCATTAAATAATCATATGGTACTTTATTGTAGGCATCTTCTAAGTCCAACAAAGCCTCACATGTCTCTTCTTTAATCTGAAATCCCTCGTACACATCGTAGGCGAAAACTGCAGCATTGAACCATGTCTCTTTATTTAACCTGTACCCTCCAAGTGTTGGTGGGAACTTATCATGTAGTTCCAAGTAGGTGGTCAATCTTTGTGCGACAATTTTTTCCAAAAGTTTGCCAACAGTATTCTGCATCGAGATGATTCTGTAGCCGCAGATCTTTGAGTGGTTTTTATTAGGCTTTGGTAGTGGGAACAAATAACTATGGAGCCATTCCTCTTGTATCTGGCCACTCTGGATGCTGATATTGAATTCCTTTGCCATGCTTTTCAAATCAGCATTCGACATCATCAGCATGTCGTTGTATCGGATGCCGTCAGGGCTTGGAGCAGTGCTGCGCGATTTCTTGAGGCAAGTTCTTAAGGTATCTGCAGTGATTGTGAGATCAGTGCCTAGCACAGTGTTCTCGCCAGTTTCATCTTAACCCCTATTCTTGTAGCTTCGTCTTTTTGGTCAGTTTGCTCCAAGTAGCGCGCCAGAAGGGTTTTTCCGTTATCAGCATCAGTTCTCTGCCATATCAGGTCTGTACCCTGAAAATCAGGGATACCCCTTGGTCGTGAGGCACCGTGCATGCTCCGTTGAAGGCGCCAGAATGTCACAAGAGATCCCTCGGAGCAAATGCTCTTGCAGAATTCGTTCAATTTCACTGTCTTAGCTTCTTTCGCAATTAACTTGAAAGCCACTGTCCGCTTGTTGACCTCATCTTTCAGACTGATCAGGCTTTCAGAAAGTGACGGATCAATTTTCCTTGCCTTTTGCCATGCCTTGACAGCTTTCCTTTTTTCTAGCCACGCCATGTTGACTACTTCATTCCACCATGGTGGCTGGGCCCATCTCTCCCGCCGTCTGCGATCTGCTCTTGTTTTACGTCGTCGGATTTTGCTAATGACATCTTGCCCTGTACGGTCATATATAAAAGCAGGCACATTGATTACATGACCTTTGTTGTTGCTCTTCTCTACCAGGACGACGCAAGGAAAGTGATCACTGTCGTGGTATCCCAGTGTGCTCCACCTGCATCCTGATGCAATGGAGTGAGACACTAGGGCCAGGTCAATTACGCTGTCAGAATCCCCTTGTCGTGTTGCCATTCGGGTAACCTTTCCGTCGTTCAAGCATACTAGATCGGCAGACACTAGGGCATCCTCCAGGTCTTATCCCTGTTTATTAGTGATTACATTGCCCCACTGGTTTCCTCTGGCATTGAAATCTCGGCAGTAAAGGACTTTCTTTTCCTCCGTTTGGAGCAAACTCTGCCATTTCGCTGTTTCCACCTTTCCATTGCAGGCGTACACATTGACAATCACAAACTGGGCTGGGCCCATCACTCTGACTGCGTGTACTTGTAAGTCGTCATTATTCCACTCAGACATGTCCACCTCAGACACCGGTATGTGGTCACGAACAAGAATGAGCTGTCCGAGGTGCCTTCTATTGTAGAAGGATTGGAAGCCTGCAATTTTAACGATCTCGTCACCGAGGTGTGTTTCCTGTAGGACAAATATGTCGTTGCTGTAGAGGAGCTTCTCAAAAATGGGTCGGCGTTGACTGAACGAAGCGCAGTTCCAGTAGAGAACACGAACATACTTTAAACTGAGTCTCTCACATTTCAGTCGCTTCCTGCAGGCGCCACCGTGCTTGCCTGTTCGCGTTCTCCTTGTCCGTCTACGGGTTGTTTTGAATTGGTAAATAGTCGCCATCGGACGTCGAATACACCCTGAGGGAAGTCTAAACTCACGTGCGTGTACTCCATTGCACGGTTCAGAACCCATTCCGATGAAACTTTCACATTACACGTGAGCGAAAGTAGCTAATTTGCGCCATTCGCCTCAACGGATGAAAAAGCGTACCATGCTAGATCTGTCCTGTATAAGTATAATGTGTCATGGCTTTTTAGACAGTAGAGTTAAGCTGAGTTAGGAACTGACATTACTGCACTCAGAGCATTCCCATAATTGTTCCATCTCCACCTTCAGCAGCCTGCAGAAAGTTTCCATGCAAATGGTACCAGTAGCAGTTTGATTATATGCCCACTTTGCATCTTCTCTGAGTGTAGAATGTAGAGCACCAACAAGATCTCATGGTCATTCCCTGCTGCATCGTTCTCTCTGGACCGTAAAGATATATTCATACTTTCATGCTGTTCACTTGCTCAAAAAGGCTCTTGATCATTTAGTTTTTTATGCATCAAATCTCCATCCAATAATGCAGCATCAGACAGTCATTACCAGGTATAAATATCACATGATACTCTGTCATATTTTATGCACTCATATCAGATACTGTCACTGTATGTCTTGTTATAATACAAAATGTCATATTATAGATTGAGAAATTACATATTTCATCATATACTATCATATCAGAAACTGTCATAATATTTACCATAAGTGTATATGTTGTCATGTTAACTACTGGTTATTTATATGCTGTCATATTGTACACTTATTTGATACAACCTGATAACAAAATGGTGACATATGGCCACTAGTACTAATGACTACAAGCTAAGGGTACAATCATCTGTGGTGAGTAGTAGTACTACACATGCAAATGTGACAGCTAGGATACCCAGCCAACTGAAACTTACGGAAACAGTAGCAGTGTAAGGTCTGGCTGGGGGAAAATGTGCATACATGAAGACATTCAAGGCAAGTGATTTAGTGGAACTCTAGAACATCTAGCACACATATGTGGTTTTGATTCTTCAATACAACAGTCTGGTGCAGAGAGGTAAGGGCATAGATTTGGAATACTGTTGATGAGTTGGACACTGGGATATTGTAGTTGAAGACTGGGATATAGTTGTTGGTGTGCTGAAAATTGTGATACTGTTGTAGGAGATGGATATTTGTGATGGGCTGAAGATGGATATTAATTCTGGGATGAATACTTGGATATTCTTGCTGAAAACTTAGCTATAGTTGAGGGACTGAAGACTGGGATATAGCTGTTGGGATGTAGACCGGGATACAGTTGATAGGCTGTAGACTGGGATATAGTTTATGGGCTGAAGACTGGGATATAGTTGATAGACTAACAACAGGGATGATGAGCTGAATTTCTTCTGCTGGACTATTTGTGTTGGTATTTCTGACAGCTGCCTTATGCATTTGATGTGTGTGTATGCTATTTTCTTTGCTGATACTGCCGTCCGAGTCAACTTTTTCACCAGGGAATGTGATGGAGCACAGGAACAGGAACAGATACTGTTGATGGACTGAACACTGGGATACTGTTGATGGACTGAACACTGGGATACTGTTGATGGACTGAACACTGGGATACTGTCAATGGACTGAACACTGGGATACTGTTGATGGACTGAACACTGGGATACTGTCAATGGACTGAACACTGGGATACTGTTGATGGACTGAACACTAGGATACTGTTACCGAAGACTGGGTGTTGTTTCTGAAGACTGGGATAATGCATGGCAATTTATGCCAAGATTGGGAAAATAATAGACAGGATTAGTGTTTGGGAAAAAAAACGACTATCATAAAAGGTAGAAGTGATGTGGAAGAAGCTAAAAACAACACAGACATTGAGGTTTGGGATGCTGTGAGGGTGTAGGAAAAATCTTAACAAATAAACAGAAACAAACAAAATACCTAAACAAATAAACAAATGGAAATGAAGACACTGACACATTCTAAAATTGAGTGTGTAATTGATTTAAGTGTAAAACAAAAAGATCACATGACCATTACAGGGGAACAGTGGAACTTTCAGGCAATGAACTGAGCAAAAACTTTGTGTTGATGAACTGAGCAACTTTGTGGTAATGAACTGAGCAACTTTGTGTTGTTGAACTGAGCAACTTTGTATTGATGAACTGAGCAACTTTGTGGTAATGAACTGAGCAAATTTGTGTTAATGAACTGAGCAACTTTGTGTTAATGAACTGAGCAACTTTGTGTTGATGATCTGAGTAACTTTGTGTCAATGAACTGAGCAACTTTGTGGTAATAAACTGAGCAACTTTGTGTCAATGAACTGAGCAACTTAGTGTCAATGAACTGGGCAACTTTGTATTGATGAACTGAGCAACTTTGTGATAATGAACTGAGCAACTTTGTGTTAATGAACTGAGCAACTTCATGTTAATGAACTGAGCAACTTTGTGTTAATGAACTGAGTAACTTTGTGTTAATGAACTGAGCAACTTTGTGTTAATGAACTGAGCAAATTCATGTTGATGAACTGAGCAACTTTGTGTTAATGAACTGAGCTACTTCGTGGTAATGAACTGAGCAATTTTGTGTTAATGAACTGAGCAATATTGTGACCTATACTGAGAAATTCTATGTCAATGAAATGAGCAAACAGGATCAATGAACTGAGCAACTCTGTTTCAGTGAATTAAGCATCTTTGTGTCCATGAAACTACAAACTTGTGTTGATGAACTGAGTAACTGAGCGACTGTGTGTCAGTGAACGGAGTAACTGTGTGTCAGTGAACTAAGTAACTTTGTGTCCATGAACTGAGCATCTTTGTGTCAATGAACAGAGTAACTTTGTGTCAACGAACCGAGTCTAAATGGATTAACTACGAGACACCTGCATGCAGTCTGACAGAAAATAACTACAACACATCATGCAATGGCAGGCAAGCATGTACAGTGTCAGAATGACAGTACTGCCACAGAAATGCTACCTCTCCTATCATGTGAAAACATGAAAGTAACTGTATACAAGATGACATTACCTGGCTAGCATCAACAGTCTTGTCTAAATAAACAGCGTTAGTTTGCTGACACCTGCAAGTTTAGTATTTCTATTTCTGGCAAAAATAAACAAAAATAAGACCCTTAAAAATTAGTAGTCATTGGTAATTATCAGAATAATTAAATGTGATAAACATATTCATAGTTACCTTATGAAGCAACAAATAACTTTCACACTGTTTTAAGTTTAGTTGATTGGTAAAGTGAATTCCCTTATTTCAGTTTATTGAGATGCCTAATGAATTCCTTTATCTCAGTTTATTTGTTTTGCCAAATGAATTCCATTATCTTAGTTTAGTTGACATGTTAAGTGAATTCCTTTTACTCAGTTTAGTTGATATGTTTGGTGAATTCTCTTATTTAGTGAATTCTCTTATATCAGTTTAGTTGTCATGTCTAGTGAATTCCCCAATCTCAGTTTAGCTGATATGTCTGGTCAATTTCCTTAACTCAGATTGGTTAATATGTCTAGTGAATTCTCTTATCTAAGTTTATTTGATATGACTAGTCAATTTCCTTAGCTCAGTTTAGTTGATAGGTCTAGTCAATTTCCTTATCTCAGTTTAGTTGATATGTCTAGTGAATTCCCCTATGCAACTATAATGTAGATATATCTAGTGCATTGAGTGAATCCATGCTACATGTTTACAAGTCTAATTCAGTTTTAGGGACCTCACTTTTTAACTAAGTCTAGTTAATTTAATTACATCACCTTGAACAAGTATTTGCCTAGTTGACTAATTTTTCTATTAATCTTTTTTTATTTTATGTACTTTATTCATTGGCCCTAAATCTGTTTTAATCAGCTACACTTTCAGTGAACTATTTCACTTAAACTGTACTATTCAAATGAATTGTCAATATTTCTATTAAATTGTAAATTCACTTGGTTAAAATCATCTCATAATATGCACAGGGACTGTGACTTGCACCTCAGTAACATTAATTTAAAATCCTCTAAAAAGGTCTGGGCTAGGTTCTAAATTGAAAAGGGGGGGGGGGGGGGGGGGGAGGGAAGAACGCTTCTACTGGTGAAAGTTATTTGCTGCATCATGTGTCCGTCTCGTTGGGCATGTTTGTGGCAGTTGCATACAAAGTGTACAAGCCAGGAAATCACACTATACCACAAATATTACGTGTTCTGCTCGACTCCCCAGCCTCCTCTTTACTTATGTCCAGTTCTGAGTCGGCTGTTTCTCCACCAGCTACAATAACCACAGATGGTGCACACACTGCGTGACAGATTCCGTGCTCGCCAGCGAGCTCCTTCTCTCCTGCGCCAATGTCTGCACTGCCAGTGCAGCTGCACACCTCCTGGTCCAGCCCTTGTTGGTGTCCCTCCCCATCACCATGTGTGGGCAGATGCTTGTCCCCCACCATGTCCATGAGCAGGTTATCAGCAAACAATCCTAGGAGAAGAAATGAGATCACTGTCAGTAAACCTAGATAGAGATATGAAATGACTGTAAACCTAGAAGGTCTTGATCAGATGATGTTAGTAAACCTAGAGGAAAAGATGAGATCACCCTCAGTAAACCTAGAGGAAAAGATGAGATCACCCTCAGTAAACCTAGAGGAAAAGATGAGATCACCCTCAGTAAACCTAGAGGAAAAGATGAGATCACCCTCAGTAAACCTAGAGGAAAAGATGAGATCACCCTCAGTAAACCTAGAGGAAAAGATGAGATCACCCTCAGTAAACCTAGAGAAAGAGAGAGATCATTGTCAGTAAACCTAGAGGAAGAGATAAGATGACCGTCAGTAAACCTAGGAGAAGAGATGAATTGATGTCAGTTAAACTAGAAGAGAAGATGAGATGAATGTTAATAATTCTACTGGGAAGAGATGAGATTACATTAGTAAACTGAGGGGAAGAGATAAAATGATGTCAGTAGTTTTATGTCAGTAATTCTAACAGAAAAGATGTAATGACTGTCAGTAAACAATCATAGAGGAAGAGATAAGAAGTCAGTAAACCTAACAGAGATGAGATGGGAATTCTAAGGGAAGAAATGAGATGACTGTCAGTTAACCTAGAGGAAGCAATGAGATAACTGTCAGTAATTCTAGGGAGAAGGATCAAATTATTGTCAGTAAACTTATGAGAAGAGATAAGATGACTATCAGTAATTCTAGGGGAAGAAATCAAATGACTGTCAGTAAACCTATTGAAACAGATAAAATTATTGTCAGTAAACCTATGGGAAGAGATAAGATGATTGTCAGTAATTATAAGGGAAGAGATGAGATGACTGTCAGTAATTCTTGCAGAAGACATGAGACAATGGCAGGAAACAATCCTAGGAAAAGAGATGAGGTGATGTCAGTAATCCTATGGTAGGGTAGTAATGATGTCATTAATAATTCTAGAGGAAATGATTAGCTGATGTCCATATTCCCAAGGAAAAATAGAACTTGATGTCAGTAATCTTATGGGAAGACAAAAGTTGTAAGTTATCCTTAAGGAAGATATGTCATGATTGTCAACAAATAATTTCTAGGGGAAGAGGTGAGATAATCATCAGTAAACCCATAGGGAAGATAGAAGATAAAGTCAGCAAACAGAATTAAGAGAAGATCAGAGAAAGACAGAATATTATAGTGGGTGACAAAATAAAAACAATGGCACAGATAGTTAAATACCTAAACATAAAATATATATATTTACAATATAACAATGGTACATATAGTTGAACACTGAGACAAAGAATAAACATGTACAATATAACAATGGTACATATAGTTGAACACTGAGACAAAGAATAAACATATACAATATAACAATGGTACATATAGTTGAACACTGAGACAAAGAATAAACATATACAATATAACAATGGTACATATAGTTGAACACTGAGACAAAGAATAAACATATACAATATAACAATGGTACATATAGTTGAACACTGAGACAAAGAATAAACATATACAATATAACAACAGTTTATATAGCTGAACACCTAGACACAGAATAGATATATACAATATAACAACAGTTTATATAGCTGAACACCTAGACACAGAATAGATATATACAATATAACAGTTGGACAAAGTGCAAAATCAAGAGCTCAGAGTCATTACAGGAGGGAGGAAATCAACTCCCATTTCAGAAATGGAGAAAGCTGAGGGGTAAAAAGGCATTGAGAGAATGAAGATACAAAGTTGCAAAGACAAGCTGAAAAGTTTCTCAGTATGCTAGATCACCCCATGAAAAATGGATTTCAGACCTAGCCTTGGGACGGTTAAAAAGAAGCAGCTTTATACATCAAGCAAGAAGAATATGTAGACAAACTACTGACCTTCCAGAAATTACTTGTCCACTTAAAAGTATTCTAGAACAAACCCCATGGAGAGAAAATGCAAACTAACAGAACAAATCCAGACAAATGTGAAAGGGATATTTGACAAGAAAAGTACAAGATTGAGTACAATGCAGAATGACCACCATCGGTTATATTGATGAAGAATACCAACAAGAACAACAGGTAAGTTCTATACAGATGGGTCTGCACAAAGTGCAGTTAGAAATGGTGGTTCTGGAGTGTTCATAGAATTCCCAGACGGTACTAGGGATAAGTCCAGCTTACCAACCAGGAAGTACTGCCATAACTATGATACAGAAACTCAGGCTATTAAGATAGCCACAGAGAAACTGCTAAATACCAATCTTGGCTCACAGTGTGTGGTAATGCTGACAGATGCAAAATCTGTACTTGAAGCACTCCAGTCTAGGAAACTACCAGAATTGCAAACACTGCTGACACAACTCAGCCTTCATTGAAGAGTCATAATGCAGTGAATACCGTCTCACTGTGGAGTGCCTGGAAATTAGAAAGCTGATCAACTGGCAGGTGCGACAAAAGTGCAGCCGGATGTATCAGTCACATGCCACCAAAAGAAAAAAATCATTAAATCGATCAGGAAACCACCAGCCCCAGCACAAGACGACTATTTTATTATGGACAGATCATAACAAATCATTATCCTCCGCCTCAGAACAGGGCACAACTGATTACATAACCATAAAATTCAAAAAAGGTGAATCAGCCATGTGTACCTGTGGAAAGGTGCCCTAGACAGCAGAGCGTGTACTCCAGGACTGCACTGAATTTGACACATTAAGGCAAACCTTTGGCCAGAAAGAACAACAGTGGAACGTAAACTCTATGGATAGCTGAATGAACTAGCAACGACAGTGACATTTATACAAGAGAAAAAATTGCTGATATAGACAACTTTTTTCAGGCGAACGACAGAAGAAGAAGAAGACAATATAACAACAGAATAGATTGTTAAACATACTGACACAGAATAGATATACACAATATAACAATGTCATCAGTAGTGAAATATACATACACACAATACATTTACACAGTATAGTGATGTCATAGATAGTTAAACATACAGACATATAAAAGGTACACACAGTATAATAATAACATAGATAATTAAACATACTGACACAGAATAAATATATAAAATACAACAATATATTTGGCTTAAAACCTAGACACAGAACAGATATATACAATATAGCAATGGTATAGTTAAAAATGAATACGCATATTAGATCAACAAAATGTAACAATGGAACAGACAGTTAAACATAAATACACAGAGTAGATACACATAATTTAACAATGGAACAGATTGTTAAACACCTAGAGACAGAGTAGATGCACACTATATAACAATGGTACAGAAAGTTTCAAGTGACTGGCAGAGAGCAATCATTATCTCCATTTTGAAGAATAAAGGGGACAAAAGAGACTTTGAAACAAACAGGGGCATTTCCATCCTGAGCCACACTGGAAAGATGTTCGCAAAAATACTGGAACTTACAGCTCGACCAGTAATAGAGCCCAATGGAGTAAGAGACAGCACGGTTTCAGGAAGGGAAATAGCTGTACAGCTGCAATATTTTCTTTATGGCATATATGTGACCAGTCTATTGAATATGATAGAAGTCAACATCTTATATTTATAGATCAAGAGAAGGCATTCGATCGAGTCAGCAGATGCAAACTATAGACAGTTCTAAAAGATTCTGGTATTCAAGATCATTTGTTGAGTAATATCATGGCTTTTTACCACGATAGTGCACAGTAAGAACAACAGAAGGAATGACAGACTGGTTTCCCATCTCATCAGGTGTCAGACAGGGATGTGTCCTCTCACCATTGCTGTTCATTACATACATGGATAGAATAACACAGGAGGCAAATACAGACACTGAAGAAATCAATGAGCTTCTTTTTGCAGACAATTAATGTCTAATACACCACCAAGAACAGAATTTACAACAACATATTGGCTCCTTACAAGCCTGCACAAAGTATGATATGAGAATAAACACTGTGAAAACTGAGGTATTGAGGATAGGCAGGCAAAATAATATCAAGAACGTTCATGTTAACAGTACTACAATCAAACAAATATAAAAATTCAAATATTTAGGCAGCACATTTACCGATGATGGTAGACTGGATAGAGTGATAGAAGCCAGAGTACAGAAGGCAAATGCTGTCACCCACAGTTAGCCCCACTACATAGACACCCAAATGTCTCCCTTCCAGCAAAACAGCAAATGATTAAAAGCATCTTTATCTCTACTCTATGTTATCAGTGCCAAACATGGACAATGAATAGTGTAATGAAATATAGGCAGAAAGGGGTTAAATGAACAAAGCATACATTTCAGACCACCACACGGCGTACTAATCCATCACTGTGTGAAATGACAGAAATGGGTGATTAGAAAGCCATGGCCTAGCCAACTATGCAGAACATCTTCATGATAACCGCCATGACATCTGACAGTGAGGGATGAAACATTCGACGAGTGCCCGTGAGCGAGCACATGCACTGTGACCAGCCGAAGAGATACGTTCATCCAAATGTGACCACCAAAGACAGGTGACAGGGAAGTGATGGAGAAGGTACGCCGGAAAGAGCGGGAAAGCGGGAGAATAAAGTCTGAGCCAGGGGCTTGAGAAATCAGTTAGCCCCGGAACCGCTTGAGAGGACAGTTAGGACCGGACTGCTTGAGAGACCAGTTGAGAAAACTAGTGCTGTACTTCGTTAGAAGGTATATGTTAAACTTGGAGTTTAACTAGAACAGTGAGTTAGCCCCGGAACCGCTTGAGAGGACAGTTAGGACCGGACTGCTTGAGAGACCAGTTGAGAAAACTAGTGCTGTACTTCGTTAGAAGGTATATGTTAAACTTGGAGTTTAGCTAGAACAGTGGGTTAGCCACGGAACCGCTTGATAGGACAGGTTAGGGCTGAACCGCTGGAAAGACCGGTTAGGAGAAAACTAGTGCTTTACTTCATTTAGAAGGTATATGTTAAACTTGGAGTTTAGCCATAACAGTGGTTAAGGAACTCACAGAGGCATACGAATAGCCAGTAATAAGGAGTGTTCATATACTATTGCTTATTGAATTTATGAAGTCTGTGTGACGAGAATATTGTGAATAAACCAACTCTTGTGTAATTGTTACATCACTGGCCTTGTTCTTAAATACGATTGAAGAGAGCTACGAACTATATTCATTCACCCTTGGCCGAACTAGGCACATCTATTGCTTGGGGGATGTATAGGCACGACTGTGCCACAATAGGGCACTAGAACAGAAATAACTACGTGTGAAATATGCTGTCTCTGCAAGGTCACTAACAACACTAGACCAGACAGGGTTACGAATACCAGCATTACAGAGAAAGTTGGAATAAGACTATGTCAGGAATATACTGACTGACAGACAGAGAAATGAAATGGTTCAGCCATCTAGTGAGAATGCAGCCAGACCCGACTGCATATAAAACGTTTTACAGTAAGACATCTGGGGGGAAAGCAAAAGGAAGATCAATAGGGATGGATAATTGGTGTAGCTCAAACCTGCAAAAAAAAAAAAAAAAGATAAACAAATCCATCACTCAACCCACTTGAGAAACACAAGACAAAAACAGAAAAGCATGAGACTGGGCTACAATCTAGTATCAGTGAGACAACAAAAGAAGACAGATAGTTAAACACAAAGACACAGATGAGATCCACACAAAATAAAAATGTTACAGACAGTTAAGGCTTTTGAGCTGAAATGCTACAGATAGATTCTCAGAGTACCTTGGACAAAGAGGAGAAGAAATACTGACATTTTTAAAGATCTGAACATCAAGGAAGATTGGCTAATAAACACCATCTTGTCTTGGAAGATAAAATATTTTGATAATATCAAGCGTCATAGCGGACTGGAACAAATAATAGCAGAAGGCATGGAACCAGGAAGAAGGGGCAGGGGCTGACCAAAACGAAGATGGGCACAAGATATAAGTGACTTCTTGAATGTGTATGTACATGAGGTGGGACAGTTGGTGAGAGACTAAGTTTCTTTCAGGTAGACCGTGATGAGTGTGACGTTTTGCAAAGGACCTGCTACATGATGATGGCAGATAGTTAAACATAAAGACGCATATATTTTATACACAATATAACAAGAGTAGAGATAGTTAAACATAAACAGACACAGAACAGTTATTCCTAATAAAACAATGTTACAGACAGTGAAACACTTAGACCAGGGATGGGCAAACCCTTAGCCTTATGGGCCAAAAATGATCCACTGAGTAACTTTTATGGTCAATGAAGCTAGTGTAAAATTACTATATAATCTAGTCACTGAGCTTACCAAATAGCAGAATGAATAACCATCTTGAACAGACACATTAAGGAATGTACAGAAGAGCTTTAGTTGATGATTATGTTTGGTCACGGGTGTAGCAAGGGATTATAATCTTAGAATATGCCATAAGAATATCATATTGTGAAGAAATCTGGATATTATGTTTAGAATGGATTTTTATATAGCAAGTGACCAGATTATAAATTATAAATTTAGCCCATTGAATAAAAAGAAAAAGAAAATAGGTTGCCAATCTCTGCCTTAGACACACACATGATGCACACAATAAATCACTAGCACAGATAGTTAAGCACTGAGAATCAGAAACACTGTGTGTAATCAGTTTCAACTCATATGTAAACACAGATGCTTCCAAAAGGTTTTAAACATACTGAAACACAAACAGAAATTAAGAACTGACATGCACATATAATGATATGGACACAGACATAGACACAGTCAAACATACGTAGGCACGCACACACACACACATATAGAATTATGTGAAGAAATACACATAAACATAGACATAAAGACAAATGTTGATGAACAGACACAAACCAGAATCCAAGTGTGGATAACATATATTTGAGACAGAACAGTACCTACAGAGGTTTTTCAGGTGAGTACTGGCATCTTTCTTGTATTTTTTTTTTTAGAAAAAGCCCTAGTTTAAAATTTTATTTCTAAAGTTTAACATATTTACTTGTTTAAATTTAATATTGTGATTGCCGAAAGTATTTAAAATCAGTAATGTAATTCATTCAAAGTTATTAAAAAAAAATTGCATTTCTGACACATTTTGACATCAAGCATATTGCAACAAACTCACTGTACACATTTTTTTAAATAGACCAGACCAATCAACACTGATGGGTGACTGGTGCCACCTTTACTTCCCATGACTCACTTGGGCTTGGTTACTCTGGCAGCCTAGGTCACATAAAAATCCACCATTGGATTCAAACCCAACACCTTCTCGCTAAGAGGCAAGCATCCAGCCACTAATTTGTGATTTAAGAGTATTTAATTTAGAAACCTTCCGCATGTACTTACTTACTTAGTCGCTCCTCTTCTACCTTGGGGTGTAGAGGTTTGCCAGAGAGATCGCCAGACGTCTCTATCAGCAGTTTTCTCTCTGGCTTTGTTCCATTCCAGTCCTCTGTCAGTCAGGGACCGTCGGATGTTGTCCTCCCAGCGCACCCTGGGTCGCCCCGGAGGTCTGGCTCCCTGGTTCTCAGCCTCCCATGCCCGCCATGGCGGCCGATTCTCTCCCATTCTGCACACATGTCCAAACCATCGCAACCGTGACTGATCCACTCGGGTTAGCAAGGGCTGGGTATCAAGATCCTGACGTATTGTCTGACTGCGGACCCTGTCCCCTCCTGTCACCTGGACCACCTTTCTCAGGCATCTCATTTCCGAGGCCTGCAGCTGGCCTCTGTGAGCTGTTGTCATTGCCCATGACTCACACCCATAGGTCAGGACTGGTACATAGGTAGAGCGGTAAACAGCCATTTTCGTCCTCTTGCCAATTTCTCTTTTGCCAAGAAACCCTCGGTCTATGGCCTGGAAGAGTCCCCCAGCAGCTGCTTTTCGTGTAGCCAGCTCAGTCTTAATGCCTCCATTTTGGTCTAATACAACTCCAAGGTATTTGAACTGGCTAACCTGCTCCAACGCACACTGACCCATCATGATCCGGCGTTTCTTCTCCTCTCTTGAGATCACCATGGTTTTAGTTTTGGAGACACTGATGGTCATCCCTTTCTTTTCAAGCTCTTCCTTCCAGACAAGTAAGTTGTACTGAAGGTGTGCCTCTGATTTAGCTATCAGGGCCACATCGTCTGCAAAAGCCAGCTCTGATATACAGATTGGTCTCATCTTCCAGTACCCTACAGAGTACTTCTTTGTCTTCTCCTTACAGGTCTTGATGACATCATCCATCATAAGAATGAAGAGGTAAGGTGAGAGAATATCACCTTGTCTAACACCGCTGGTGGTCTTAAATTCTTCTGACTTTTGGTCTGCTGTTCTTACATAATTTCTGCACTTTTTGTAGAAACTCTGTATTGCACTGATCAGGGGTGCTGGGACCTTCCGCATGTAACAATCCTAAAATATCTAAAAATGTTTTTTTTTTCCTTTTAAAATTTAGTTAAAAAGGAATGCATTGTTATATTTCTCTGAAACTCTACCCTAAAAAAAAAAGAAGACATCGAGGAAGAGAAGAAGACAAAGCAATCTGGAGTCTTGGTTAGCATTTTTAAACATCCAAGGGGTTGAAACCTATGATCACCAAGCAGATAGGCAAGCTCTAGCTAGTGCCTCGTTGCAGCCCCCAAGTCATTAAACAGATGTACTTGTCATAGTCATTATTGTGTGCAGTTTTTTTTAAAAATATATTAAAGGAAATAATTTTTTTTTTCAATACAAATGGAGTTCCAAAAAAAAATAATTGCTTTCCTTCTCTTCAACCAAGAAAATGGGTTTTGTTGACATAGACACAGACAACAAAATGATCTCATAAGGATTTTATTATGACATCACAATGATCAAAGACAAATGCATTTTTCTGCCCAGATAAATATTTCTACATCTTTGAATATGTTCATAAACATAATCATACCCACCATGTCTAAACAATATGCAGCTGCAACCATTACCAAGGCTGTTATATATGCATATTGGCCACTGACGCAAAATGTCATGTTATCAAAAACCCGTAAAAGTAAGAAAACAGGCCATTTCCGATGCGACAGCGTTTCTGTGACATGTTTAAGTGATATAATTTTACAGTGGTTTGTTTAAATATCATAGGTAGAATATACTAAAAATCGATATTGTGTTACTTTAAAAAGGCGGTAAAGGAATTGTGGGTACACATTTGGAAATCCAAGAATTTCTCAAACGTAACGTTATAAGAAGATAAGGTGTGGACTGGGTAGACAGCAAATTAACCATTTATTACCTGTCAGTTTATTATCTGACATTTTATTGTCTTTCTTTTACTTTATTATCTGTCAGTTTATTATCTGACATTTTATTGTCTTTCTTTTACTTTATTATCTGTCAGTTTATTATCTGACATTGTATTGTCTCTCACTGTATTGTCTGTCAGTTTATTATCTGACATTTTATTGTCTTTCTTTTACTTTATTGTCTGTCAGTTTATTATCTGACATTTTATTGTCTCTCACTTTATTGTCTGTCAGTTTATTATCTGACATTTTATTGTCTCTCACTTTATTGTCTGTCAGTTTATTATCTGACATTTTATTGTCTTTCTTTTACTTTATTATCTGTCAGTTTATTATCTGACATTTTATTGTCTTTCTTTTACTTTATTATCTGTCAGTTTATTATCTGACATTTTATTGTCTTTCTTTCACTTTATTGTCTGTCAGTTTATTATCTGACATTTTATTGTCTCTCACTTTATTGTCTGTCAGTTTATTATCTGACATTTTATTGTCTTTCTTTCACTTTATTGTCTGTCAGTTTATTATCTGACATTTTATTGTCTTTCACTTTATTGTCTGTCAGTTTATTATCTGACATTTTATTGTCTTTCACTTTATTGTCTGTCAGTTTATTATCTGACATTTTATTGTCTTTCTTTCACTTTATTGTCTGTCAGTTTATTATCTGACATTTTATTGTCTCTCACTTTATTGTCTGTCAGTTTATTATCTGACATTTTATTGTCTCTCACTTTATTGTCTGTCAGTTTATTATCTGACATTTTATTGTCTCTCACTTTATTGTCTGTCAGTTTATTATCTGACATTTTATTGTCTTTCTTTCACTTTATTGTCTGTCAGTTTATTATCTGACATTTTATTGTCTCTCACTTTATTGTCTGTCAGTTTATTATCTGTCAGTTTAGTGATTCATTTATTACCTGTCAGTTTATTATCTGACATTTTATTGTATTTCACTTTATTGTCTGGCGGTTTAGTGTGTCAGTTATTGCCTGTCAGTTTACTGACAGTTATTGTCTGTTAGTTTATTATCTGACAGTTTAGTACGTCAGTTATTAATTGTCACTTTACTGACAGTTTATTGTCTGTCAGTTTAATATTTGTTAGATTATTGTTTGTTATTTGTTAGATTATTGTTTGTTATTTGTTAGGTTATTGTTTGTTAATTTGCTGTCTACCCAGACCAGGACACTTGTAATCTTCTTGTAACAGTACAACTGATGAATTCTTAAATTCCCAAACTGTGTTCCTGCAATATGTTTACCATTTTTAAAAGCATAACAACATCTGATGAAAATTTTTTAAAGTATATAACATAATATAATAGGAGCCAGTGAGAGTAAACAGTATGTAACATGACAGGATAGTACATTGTTGTAACATGGTAAGACAGGAGACAGTGACAGCACACCTATGCAATATCATATGACAGTAGACACACCAGTGTAATATGAAATGACAGTATACAGTGACAGCAAACACTATATAACATTTATCTTATAGACTTCCGGTTAAAATGGCAGCTGTCGAAGCAGAGGCAAATTGTTTGCTTCTGTTGGACGGTGGCCGAAGTATTTTTGCTCCATTTGTAGACTGGATATAGTTTCGTCGCCCAGCTTCTGAGTTGAATGCATGGTGTGACCCTGTGAGCTGCGGATTGCATTTGGAATGTATTTTCGACTGTGACCAACATGGTGGTGTGAATTGTAGATTCAGAAAATGGCGTGATGCCTGTCGTGCAATTTTGGCGGTGCCCGTATGTGATTACAATTGATCGCGTGGGCAACTGCTGATCTGTTGGCGACAAGTTCTGCTATCATCAGTGATGAACTGCATTTCTAATGTTGGACTGTTTGTGTTAGCACTTCGGATGGCTACCGTATGCTTTAATGCGAGTGTATGCTAGATATGCTGAGACAGCAGTCTGTCAATCTTTCCACAAGGGACTGGGATAAACATTCTGAGTGTTTTTCTTTGGCACAGGAGCGGAGCAAAGATGAGGCGACCCGTTTGCTATGAAGCTGAAACTAAGACTACCAGACTACCGGACCAGACTATATAACATGATAAGACAGCAAACAATGTGTAACATGATAAGACAGCAAACAATGATAGCACGCACTGTGTAACATGATACGATAACAGACAGTGGTAGCATACACTGTGTGAAATGATATGACAGTAGACAGTGACAGCACACAGTGTGTAACATAATATGTCAACAGATGACAACAGCACACATAGTGTAACATGACAAAACAGTAGACAGTGGCAGAACACACTATGTAACATGATATGACAGCAGACAGTAACAGGATATGACAGCAGACAGTGACAGCAAACACTGTGTAACAGGACAAAACAGTAAACAGTGGCAGCACACATTGTGTAACATGACAAGACAGTAGACAGTGACAGCAAACACTGTGTAACATAATATGGCAGTAGACAGTGACAGCACACACTGTGTTAAAGTATAAGACAGTAGACAGCGACAGCACACACTGTTTAAAATGGTGAGACAGTAGGTAGACATTGAAAGCACACACTGTTTAAAATGGTAAGATAGTAGGTAGACATTGACAGCACACACTGTTTAAAATGGTGAGACAGTAGGTAGACATTGACAGCACACACTGTTTAAAATGGTGAGACAGTAGGTACACATTGACAGCACACACTGTTTAAAATGTTTAAAATGGTAAGACAGTAGGTAGACATTGACAGCAAACACTGTTTAAAATGTTTAAAATGGTAAGACAGTAGGTAGTCATTGACAGCACACACTGTTTAAAATGTTAAAAATGGTAAGACAGTAGGTAGTCATTGACAGCACACACTGTTTAAAATGTTTAAAATGGTAAGACAGTAGGTAGACATTGACAGCACACACTGTTTAAAATGGTGAGACAGTAGGTAGACATTGACAGCACACACTGTTTAAAATGGAAAGACAGTAGGTAGACATTGACAGCACACACTGTTTAAAATGGTAAGACAGTAGGTAGTCATTGACAGCACACACTGTTTAAAATGTTTAAAATGGTAAGACAGTAGGTAGTCATTGACAGCACACACTGTTTAAAATGTTTAAAATGGTAAGATAGTAGGTAGTCATTGACAGCACACACTGTTTAAAATGGTAAGACAGTAGGTAGTCATTGACAGCACACACTGTTTAAAATGTTTAAAATGGTAAGACAGTAGGTAGTCATTGACAGCACACACTGTTTAAAATGTTTAAAATGGTAAGACAGTAGGTAGTCATTGACAGCACACACTGTTTAAAATGTTTAAAATGGTAAGACAGTAGGTAGTCATTGACAGCACACACTGTTTAAAATGTTTAAAATGGTAAGAAAGTAGGTAGACATTGACAGCACACACTGTTTAAAATGGTTAAAATGGTAAGATAGTAGGTAGACATTGACAGCACACACTGTTTAAAATGGTAAGACAGTAGGTAGACAGTGACACCACACACTGTTTAAAATGTTTAAAATGGTAAGATAGTAGGTAGACATTGACAGCACACACTGTTTAAAATGTTTAAAATGGTAAGATAGTAGGTAGACATTGACAGCACACACTGTTTAAAATGGTAACAGTAGGTAGACAGTGACACCACACCCAGTGTAACATGGTAAGACAGCAGACAGTGTCAGCACACACTATGTAACATGATATGGCAAGAGACAGTGATAGCACACATTATATGATATGACAGTAGACAGTAGATTATTTTAGACAAAGAGCGAAGAGCTCTCACAAATAGTACAGAGTTCAGATAGAGAGTGCAGTCTGAATTGAGAGTGCCAGCTGATTCACAGTGACTCAACAGGGTGACTTCTAAGGGCAATGCTAATTTCTAGAGGACAGTGCTAAAATCATGAGGACAGGGCTGATTTCTAGAGCACAGTGCTGAGATCATGAGGACAGGGCTGAGATCATGAGGACAGAGCTGATTTCTAGAGCACAGTGCTGTGATCATGTCATGAGGACAAGGCTGATTTCTAGAGGACAGGGCTGAAATCATGAGGACAGAGCTGATTTCTAGAGGACAGGGCGGAGATCATGAGATCAGAGCTGATTTATAGAGGACAGGGCTGAGATCATGAGGACAGAGCTGATTTCTAGAGGACAGGGCTGAGATCATGAGGACAGAGCTTATATCTATAGGACAGGGCTGAGATCATGAGGACAGAGCTTATTTCTATAGGACAGTGCTGAGATCATGAGAATAGAGCTGATTTCTAGAGGACAGGGCTGAGATCATGAGGACAGAGCTGAGATCATGAGGACAGGGCTGAGATCATGAGGATAGAGCTGATTTCTAGAGGACAGGGCTGAGATCATGAGGATAGAGCTGAGATCATGAGGACAGGGCTGAGATCATGAGAATAGAGCTGATTTCTAGAGGACAGGGCTGATATCATGAGAATAGAGCTGATTTCTAGAGGACAGGGCTGATATCATGAGAATAGAGCTGATTTCTAGAGGACAGGGCTGAGATCATGAGAATAGAGCTGAGATCATGAGGACAGGGCTGAGATCATGAGGACAGAGCTGATTTCTAGAGGACAGGGCTGAGATAATGACGACAGAGCTGATTTCTAGAGGACAGGGCTGAGATCATGAGGACAGAGCTGATTTCTAGAGGACAGGGCTGAGATCATGAGGACAGAGCTGATTTCTAGAGGACAGGGCTGAGATCATGAGGATAGAGCTGATTTCTATAGGACAGGGCTTAGATCATGAGAATAGAGCTGAGATCATGAGGACAGGGCTGAGATCATGAGGATAGAGCTGAGATCATGAGGACAGGGCTGATTTCTAGAGGACAGGACTGAGATCACGAGGACAGAGCTGATTTCTAGAGAACAGGACTGAGATCATGAAGATAGAGCTGATTTCTAGAGGACAGGGCTGAGATCATGAGGATAGAGCTGATTTCTAGAGGGCAGGGCTGAGATTATGAGGATAAAGCTGATTTCTAGAGGGCAGGGCTGAGATCATGAGGACAGGGCTGATTTCTAGAGGACAGAGCTGAGATCATGAGGACAGGGCTGATTTCTAGAGGACAGGGCTGATTTCTAGAGGACAGGGCTGATTTCTAGAGGACATTGCTAAGATTAAGAAGACAGTTTTGAAATCAAGATGATAGTGTTGCGCCAACACAGATTGTGCTGAATCAAAGGTGTTATGCGATCTGTTCCAAGGAGCGCCTGATGTCAATGGCTGGTGTGCTAAGTGCTTGCTGTAAACAGATCCCCTAGCAACAGACTGCAGGGCTGTGTGGCTCAAGCTGCTTAACTACAAGGCAGGTGATTAATGGAGGTGGACAGACTATGGTATTCACACATACAGACTAGTCTACTAGTGAAGCAAACTAATCTATGTGTCAAGCAGGGCCACACGATGCATGTGCTTGCTACAGTCAGTGCTTATAGCTGATACTGGACCTCCAGCAACTACCTCTCTCATAGCATCCCCCCCCCCCCTTTCCCAAATAGTCATATCATTCAATGTTTAACATCATTACTGCGACACTTCTATATTTCTATGATTGACTTGCCAACACACAGTATTGCACATCCATAACATAAACATCCACAGCTTTCTCAGTCAGAGAGACAAAGGGCTATCTCAAAAAGATAGTAGGCTGTCAGAGAGGCAGTGGGCTGTCAGAGAGAGACAATAGGCTGTTACAGACACAGTGGGCTGGCTATACTTTCGATTAGATATAGCGATGCAACAATCACATCTGTGAAAGATGGCAGTCTGTCTTCCACCTTTCTTGAAATTTACAGTCTCACAATATCAGTCACGCGTTTCAAGTCTCACATTGCTTCCATCAATTACCTTCAATCACAACCTGAATGTCTTATGTGTCCAAGACTGGACTGAATGTTTTTTTTTTCCCCAAAGTGAACTGAATGTTTTATGCTTCCCAGACTGGACTGGGTGTCTTATATCTCCCAGACTGGACTGAATGTTTTATGCTTTCCAGACTGGACTGGGTGTCTTATATATCCCAGACTGGACTGAATGTTTTATGCTTTCCAGACTGGACTGGGTGTCTTTTATCTCCCAGACTGGACTGAATGTTTTATGCTTTCCAGACTGGACTGGGTGTCTTTTATCTCCCAGACTGGACTGGGTGTCTTATATCTCCCAGACTGGACTGGGTGTCTTATATCTCCCAGACTGGACTGGGTGTCTTATATCTCCCAGACTGGACTGAATGTTTTATGCTTTCCAGACTGGACTGGGTGTCTTATATGTCCCAGACTGGACTGAATGTTTTATGCTTTCCAGACTGGACTGGGTGTCTTTTATCTCCCAGACTGGACTGAATGTTTTTATGCTTTCCAGACTGGACTGGGTGTCTTTTATCTCCCATACTGGACTGGGTGTCTTATATCTCCCAGACTGGACTGGGTGTCTTATATCTCCCAGACTGGACTGGGTGTCTTATATCTCCCAGACTGGGACTGGGTGTCTTAAATCTCCCAGACTGGACTGAATGTTTTATGCTTTCCAGACTGGACTGGGTGTCTTATATCTCCCAGACTGGACTGAATGTTTTATGCTTTCCAGACTGGACTGGGTGTCTTATATCTCCCAGAATGGACTGGGTGTCTTATATCTCCCAGACTGGACTGGGTGTCTTATATCTCCCAGACTGGACTGGGTGTTTTATGCTTTCCAGACTGGACTGGGTGTCTTATATCTCCCAGACTGGACTGAATGTTTTGTGTCTTCTAGACTGGATGGAATATTTTATGTCTCTCAGAATGGCGTGCGTGTCTTACGCCCCCCCCCCTCCCCCCAAACTGGACTGGGTCTCTTATAGCTCCCGACTGGAATAAATGCTGTGTTGCCCAGACTGGACTTTTATGTTTTTTTTTGTCTCCCAAACTAGACAATATTGTATGCCTCCCAGACTGAACTGGGTGTCTAATATCTCCCAGACTGGACTGAATGTTCTGTTACTCCCAGACTGGACTGAATGTTCTGTTTCTCCCAGACTGGACTGAATGTTTTATGTCTCCCAGTCTGAACTGAATATTTCATTCTCCCAGACTAGACTAGGTGTCTTATATTTCTCAGACTTCTCCGATTGATAGAACTTGATGTTTTATCGCCCTCATATCAGGAGTTTCTGCGTAGCAAATCTAATGATTTGTACTTCATAAACATGCTGCATTTCCTCTGCATTAACTTATAACTCTTGTGAAATATTTCTCTATGTCAGTTAATATGTTCCAGGTATTTCTTCTGTACATTAACTGACTGTTCTTGTTATACATCAACTGACTGATCTTGAGTTACCTATCTGCACTAATTAACTGTTTTTGAGTAATACTTTACACTTACTGACTGTTCTTATGTAAGATGTCTCTGCATTAACTAAAAGCACATGTGGAGTATTGCACAATTAGCTTTCACATTTTACCAGGTTTTTTTCACACAGCCGCACCTTTCATGTCTTTCATATTGTCTTGCCCTGTGTATTGTTAGTGGATGTTCCTTTCATCCTTCTGTCTCTCGGTTTGTCTACATCATACATACACATACATGCACACACACACACACACACACACACACACACACACACACACACACACACATCAATACAAGCATATAGTACACACATGCATACACACACACACAAACATATACATGCACATACATGCACACTTATATTGTTTTAAGGGCTCATACTAGTGCCAGAAAGTTACTTACATAAATTTACAGTTTTATTCACCCATCATAAAAAACATAACACCACAGGATAACCACAAATATAAAGGAGATAATGATTACATCATACAAGTTAAATCATACACAGGAAATAGGTTAGAGCAGACATGTGGTTACAGCAGACATGTGGTTATAGCAGACATGTGGTTACAGCAGACATGTGGTTATAGCAGACATGCGGTTACAGCAGACATGTGGTTACAGCAGACATGTGGTAACAGCAGACATATGATTAAAAGAGACATGGTTACAGCAAAAACACAGTAACAGCAGAGACATGGTTACAGCAGAGATATGATTACAGCTAAGGCACAGTTACAGCAGAAACATGGTTACAGCAGAAACATGGTTACAGGAGAGACATAGTTACAGCAGAGACATGGTTACAGCAGAGACATGGTGACAGCAGAGAAATGGTTACAGCAGAGACAAGGTTACAGCAGAGACATGGTTACAGCAGAGATATGATTACAGCTAAGGCACAGTTACAGCAGAAACATGGTTACAGCAGAAACATAGTTACAAGAGAGACATAGTTACAGCAGAGACATGGTTACAGCAGAGACATGGTTACAGCAGAGGCAAGGTTACAGCAGAGACATGGTTACAGCAGAGATATGGTTACAGCAGAGACAAGGTTACAGCAGAGACATGGTTACAGCAGAGACAAGGTTACAGCAGAGTCATGGTTACAGCAGAGACATGGTTACAGCAGAGACAAGGTTACAGCAGAGACATGGTTACAGCAGAGACATGGTTACAGCAGAGACATGGTTACAGCAGAGGCCAGGTTACAGCAGAGACAAGGTTACAGCAGAGGCCAGGTTACAGCAGAGGCAAGGTTACAGCAGAGACAAGGTTACAGCAGAGGCCAGGTTACAGCAGAGGCCAGGTTACAGCAGAGACACAGTTACAGCAGAGGCTAGGTTACAGCAGAGGCAAGGTTACAGCAGAGACATAGTTACAGCAGAGGCAAGGTTACAGCAGAGATATGGTGACAGCAGAGACATGGTTACAGCAGAGGCATGGTTACAGCAGAGACATGGTTACAGCAGAGACATGGTTACAGCAGAGACATGGTTACAGCAGAGACATGGTTACAGCAGAGACATGGTTACAGCAGAGACATGGTTACAGCAGAGACATGGTTACAGCAGAGACATGGTTACAGCAGAGACAAGGTTAAAGCAGAGACATGGTTACAGCAGAGGCTAGGTTACAGCAGAGGCAAGGTTACAGCAGAGACATGGTTACAGCAGAGACACGGTTACAGCAGAGGCTAGGTTACAGCAGAGACATGGTTACAGCAGAGGCAAGGTTACAGCAGAGATATGGTGACAGCAGAGACATGGTTACAGCAGAGGCATGGTTACAGCAGAGACATGGTTACATCAGAGACATGGTTACAGCAGAGACATGGTTACAGCAGAGACATGGTTACAGCAGAGGCATGGTTACAGCAGAGGCATGGTTACAGCAGAGACATGGTTACAGCACAGACATGGTTACAGCAGAGACACAGTTACAGCAGAGGCAAGGTTACAGCAGAGACATGGTTACAGCGGCTACATGGTTACAGCAGAGACATGGCTACATGGTTACAGCAGAGATATGATTATAGCAAGCACTAGTCACAGATGGTGCGACAGTTACAGAGATACATGAAACTGACACAGCGAGCTACATGACTATAAAAATATGACAGCTGTGTGAGCAACATGACTGTGCAAACATGAAAGTTGAGTGTGAGCAACATGACAGTGCAAACATGAAACAGCAAAACGACTATACAAACATGAAATTGCACTGTGTGTATATGTGCATGTGTGAGCAGTGAACAGTGTATATGAGCACTGTACCATGTGTGTATGGTCATTACATTCTGTGTAGAAGCATTGCAATGAGTGTGTGAGCACTACCTGTGTACAAACATTGCAATGGTGTAAGTGGAAACTACAATTCATGTGTACACATGTATCTGTGTATGTGTGTGTACTTCCCTATGTGTGTAAGTGGACACTATAGTTCATATGTACATATGTATCTGTGTGTGTGTATGCGTGTGTGTGTATGTATGCATGTGTATGTGTGTGTGTGGGTACTTTACTATGTGTGTAAGTGGAAACTATGGTTGATGTGTACATTTGTGTCTATGTGTACGTGTGTGTAAGGGTATTTAAATGTGTGTGTCAGTGAAAATTTTGCTCTATGTGTACATATGTATCTGTGTGTATTAGTGTGTGTGTATTAGTGTGTGTGTATTAGTGTGTGTGTGTGTATGTGTGTGTGAAAGCACTGCACTATGTATGTACACACATTGCAATATGTGTGTATAGGTACTTCACTGTGTGTGTTACTGGATACTATAGTTCATGTCTACGTGTCTATCTATCTATGTATGTGTGTATATTGATGTACTTCACTGTGTGTGTCACTGGACAACACCTATTCATGCTATATACTTAGTTAGCTGACACAATGCAAGGCTGTGCTACAGAGATAATGCAAGCAATAACAAACTGAATAAACAAAACAGCTGGTTTCTGGCACACAGGAAAGCGAGCATGGCCAACAATGAGAAGATGTGAAACTCAGGTAGCAGACTGAAGACAGATGTGGCAGTTGAGCCTGGATACAGCAAGCACTTCCACCAACTCACCTTTGTCAGCGACAGATTGAGTTTTGCTGGCCTCATATTCCACATTCAGCAGCATATTAGATGCCACTAGGGCAGCATTTTTTGCTCCTTGAGCGGCCAGGACCTCCGGCAAGGACGGGACATTCTGACCTCTCGTGCTGGCGCTGCTGTTAAAAGAATGGGCCCGGCTGAGTGGGAGAGACAAGGCATAACCGAAGTTGGCTGAGAGCTGATTTGTGGAACTATTTTGTGATTTCAGTAATGCTGGACTAAATGGGTCCACTGACAAGTTGGATGTGGCCAGGGAATCCCACGATGGGTTGAGGCTGTAGTTACCACCTGGCAGAACGAGATAGTTAGGTCTTCGAGGTGAGGACATAGAGTCAATATCAGACTGTTCTGGGCTGGCCCTGGGTGCTTGTGGGATGCTAGATGGCCTTGGGGGACTTTGGTATCGAATATCAGGAGTTGCCAGATTGACATGGTGTGAACATTGTTGCTGTTGCAACAGTTGAGGAGAGGGGGTCAGAAGAAGATGTTGATGCTGATGGTGATGAACATGGGGTGGATGAGATGAGCAGTGCTGCTGTGAAGCTAGTCTATTAGTACCTTTCTTGTGCTTCTTCTTGCCTCGTAATGACAATGTCTTCTCTGGATTGAGTTTACGCACACCTCGAGTTTTGTAATAAGCTTTGACGAGCTTCCTGGCAACTCTTCTATAGCCCTGGGCTATCAGTTTGAGCAGTTCTGTGTAACATCCCCCGGGTTCTGAGTTGCTGGCTAGTGTACTACACGACTGGAATCGTTTCCGCTCCTGCAGCATTCGCTCAGTCTCACGCTTCTTGGTCTCAGAGAACTGAGTGGCAATGACGACTAGACACAAATTAATCATAAAAAATGATCCAATCTGAAAGAATAAAAACAAATTTAGTTAACTTTCAGCTGCAATGTTTGATTGTAATGTACAGAACCAACAACATTTCAACAGTCATCAATCAGACAACACAATCAAGTTTTTGATTACACATGTTAAACAATAACAAATTAGACAAAACAGCCAAGTATTGGATAAACAATTAGACAAAACAGCCAAATATTGGATCGCTTGTTAGTCAATAATTAGACAACACAGTCAAGTATTTTATCATAAGTTAAATAATGAACAATTAGACAACAAAGCTAAGTACTGAATCACACATAAAGGGTCAAATAGAGAGGACAAATAGCTCTTTGAATCCCACAGGGTTTAGCATCACAAGCCCAGGGGGTGGTAAAGAAAGTAATAAAATCGGCGCATCTTGTGTTCATTGGGCTTCTAGGTAGGAACCTATGAACGTATGATGCGTTCCTTGGGACTCAAAGAGATAAAGAGAAACAGAGAAGGAACAACAAGGAGGAAGAGTTTAGAAAGGGACAGATAAAAAGGGATTGAATCCAACAAATAGACAAATTCAATTTTTAGAGAAAAAATTAAAGGAGACAGGGGGTTGATAGCTCCTAACCATCCAGTTGTGTAAGAGGGCTAAGGTGCATAAACAGAAATTATCTTTCAAAATATTTGTTCAAAAGTTACATATAATTTTAGGTATGTTACTATATTAAATTGTTATTTAATACATTATTATTTCCATGCATGGTTACAGACCATATCTTAGTCATATGTTAAATAATCAACAATTAGACAACACAGCCAAGTACTGGATCACACATGTATAACAATCAAATTTTTATAACACAGCCAAGTATTAGGGACACATTTAGAGAAACAGAGAAGGAAGGTAAAGGAGGAAGAGTTTAGAAAGGGACAGATAGAGAAGGACTGAATCAAAGGAATAGACAGATTTAGTTTTTAGAGTCATTACTAGACCCACAAGCCTGTCTCACATTCGGCCCTTCAAAAACACCCATCTTTTACATAGCAATGGTATTTTATCTCTAAGACATGTTATATTCACAGCAATAGACAGAGAGGGACGATGAGAGATGCATACAGATACAGTGAGATACAGATACAGTGAGATACAGAAAAAAAAGGATAAATAAAAGCATGGAAAAATGTATTGTTCATTTATATACTCTGTTGTCCCATCTATAAGTTCCATGGCTCCACTGTAGGGAAAACAAGAATTGACCCACTGCATCTCCTACAACATAACACTTGACATGACACGACACCTAACAGACATGACACACCTGACAGACATGACACAACACCTAACAGACATGACACACCTGACAGACATGACACAACACCTAACAGACATGACACACTTAATAGACATGACCCAACACCTAACAGACCTGACACACCAGACAGACATGACCCAACAAACAAAAGACCTGACACACCTGACAGACATGACCCAACACCCAAAAGACATGACTCAACACCTGACAGGCACGACAAAACACCTGACAGACAACACCTGATATGACCCAACATCTGACAGACATAACACAACACCTTACAGACATGATACAATACCCAAAGACCTTACCAAATACCTGACATGACCCATGTACTTACAACTATCAAAGCAACAAAGTAGATAAAATCCCAGAATGAATGGGCATCTTGCACATAGTACATAATGTTGACCCAGCTCTCCAGACTGATCACCTGTAAGATATGTCAATACATCATCAAACAATTATTACATGTTCAAACACATCAACACATCATCGAACATATCAGCACATCATCAAACACATCAACACATCATCAAACATATCATCATACACATCATCAAGCACAGCATCTCATCATCATAGTAAAGTAAAGTGAAGTAATGTAAAGATCCCTTTTCATGCCTTTAAGCGCATCGGACATATGGGAAAAGCACCCATATTTTTACAGACCAGTCGGCACTAAGTGGGTAATGTGGTCAACATTACGCCGGCCATCTTTACTTTCCCAGGACAGCCCATCCTGGTAGCCATTTTAGGCTGGGTTGACCTGCAATGCCCCTTATCATGATAAAAGTCCACGCAGCCAGCAGTGGGTTTCGATCAGGGTATGTTGGAATTACGAGTCGGACTCGCAATGCCTAAGCCACAGACGCCACTTTATCATCAAACATACACACAGAGTCTGTCATCCATACATCATATTACAAAGAAAGATTACTGGCTGACATTTGGCTATCTAGTTTGTTTGCATGTCAGTCAATCTGCATGTTTTATATATCTTGTCTTATCTTAGTCAATTTTTATGTTTTATGCTTGATGTCATGTTCATTTCAGTAGAATGTACTAGCATTCTATATATAAGCATGTCAAAAAACATTGACCTGATTTCACTCTTAGAAGCTGAAAGAATAACTTGATGTTTTTATTGATGTTACTTCAGGCTTGCCATTTAATTATACAGCACTTTGGCAATTATGAACCTCTTTTAATTACAGTGTTAAGGCTAATCATTTAATGGTATGGACATATAATAAGATCTAATGGCCTCTTGAAAACAGTAACTGCATGGCTTAATAGAGAGAAGGAGGAGAAGAGGCAGACCAAGAAAGACTTGGCTACAGAACATGACTGGACAAGCCTCAGGTAAGCAACCATGAAGTCCATCGCAACTGACTGCCAAAGGTGGAGAGAGCTGATCAGACAGTCAACAGAAACAATCAACAGAAACAGTCAACAGTCAATCAACAAACACATAGTGTTATGGGATGATGAAAAAACCTGCTTTGTTATTTTCTAGCCATGAAATTCCCTGATAACACATTTGCTCTAATACAAAACACTGCCTTTCTATTATTCTTAGTTAGGGAAAATGCAGACTTCATAGTATCAAAGAGATAGGCTGGTTTTCCTGTTTATTTGTTTTTGAAATCAGGTGAAATGGCTGCAATTATGACTAAAATAAAGCCATCTTCAACAAAGAGCTTCTGATGACAGTAGAGGTAAAACTAAAACGATGCCTTGCACAGTCTGCAGCAACAGCACTAGCCATGCAGCCCCTACACCATCAGCCTCAAGTCTCCTCTCTTCAACACTGCTCTTAAAAATGGGACATTTGTGATCAGATACTGATGTACAAACCTGAAAAATCACAACCCATGCCAGTCCAATGTTATCAAATGAAACAGAGCCTTGAAATGGGTTCATAGCTTGAGGGGTGCAGTTTGTATAGTACTGGTTCCAGTTGACACATGATTCGTTGGTTGGTGTGTTGTTGCTGTACATTTTTGCAGAGCCATTGCATTGTATGCCCTCATACTCAAAGGGGGGCAAGCCCTCACACTTCTGTATCCCAGAGTCTGTCCATGGGCTGCATATAAACTCCACCTTGCTTTTGGCTATGTAGTATTCTGAAATATTCCTGCAGGGATACAGTGTGAAATTTTATAGTCAGTTCACTACAGGTACAGTGTAGGATGATATAGTCAGATACAGTGTAGAATGATACAGTCAGCTTACTACAGATACAGTGTACAACGATAAAGTCAGTTGACTACAGATACTGAGTAGAATGATACAGTCAGCTGACTTCAGATAAAGTGTAAAATCATACAGTCAGTTCACTACAGATAAACTTTAGAATGATAGTCAGTTCACTACAGATACAGATACAGTCAGTTGACTACAAATTCAGTGTAGAATGACACAGTCGACCCATTACAGATGCAATATAGTGAACAGTCAGTTCCCTACAGATACAGCGTAGAATGATACAGTCGGTTCACTACAGATACAGCGTAGAATGATACAGTCGGTTCACTACAGATACAGTGTAGAATGATACAGTCAGTTCACTACAGATACAATGCAGAATTATATAGTCAGTTCACTACAGATACAGTGTAGAATGATAGTCAGTTCACTACAGATACAGTGTAGAATGATATGGTCAGTTCACTACAGATACAGTGTAGAATGATACAGTCAGTTCACTACATAAACAGTGTAGAATTATACAGTCGGTTCACTACAGATACAGTGTAGAATGATAGTCAGTTCACTACAGATACAGTGAAGAATGATAGTCAGTTCACTACAGATACAGTGTAGAATGATAGTCAGTTCACTACAGATACAGTGTAGAATGATAGTCAGTTCACTACAGATACAGTGAAGAATGATACAGTCGGTTCACTACAGATACAATGCAGAATTATAGAGTCAGTTCACTACAGATACAGTGTAGAATGATACAGTCGGTTCACTACAGATACAGTGTAGAATGATACAGTCAGTTCACTACAGATACAATGCAGAATTATATAGTCAGTTCACTACAGATACAGTGTAGAATGATACAGTCAGTTCACTACAGATACAATGCAGAATTATATAGTCAGTTCACTACAGATACAATGCAGAATTATATAGTCAGTTCACTACAGATACAGTGTTGAATGATACAGTCAGTTCACTACAGATACAGTGTAGAATGATACAGTCAGTTCACTACAGATACAGTGTAGAATTATACAGTCAGTTCACTACAGATACAATGCAGAATTATATAGTCAGTTCACTACAGATACAATGCAGAATTATATAGTCAGTTCACTACAGATACAGTGTAGAATGATAGTCAGTTCACTACAGATACAGTGTAGAATGATACAGTCGGTTCACTACAGATACAATGCAGAATTATATAGTCAGTTCACTACAGATACAATGCAGAATTATATAGTCAGTTCACTACAGATACAGTGTAGAATGATAGTCAGTTCACTACAGATACAGTGTAGAATGATAGTCAGTTCACTACAGATACAGTGTAGAATGATAGTCAGTTCACTACAGATACAGTGTAGAATGATATAGTCGGTTCACTACAGATACAGTGTAGAATTATATGGTCAGTTCACTACATAAACAGTGTAGAATTATATGGTCAGTTCACTACAGATACAGTGTAGAATGATTCAGTCAGTTCACTACAGATACAGTGAAGAATGATTCAGTCAGTTCACTACAGATACAGTGTAAAATGATTCAGTCAGTTCACTACAGATACAGTGACGAGGGATATAGTCAGTTCACTACAGATACAGTGTAAAATGATTCAGTCAGTTCACTACAGATACAGTGTAAAATGATTCAGTCAGTTCACTACAGAAACAGTGTAGAAGGATTAAGGCAGTTCACTACAAATATAGTGTAGATTGATACAGTAAGTTTCCTACTGATACAATGTAGAATGATACAGTCAGTTGACTACAGATACAGTGCAGAACTATTTAGTGATGATGTATACAATTCTTTATTGATTCAACAACCATTTACTCACTATCAATTTACTAAAACACATCCATTCACCTACATACATCAGTTCATTACTTATCCATGTACAACCATTCACCACCCACCCACATATGACCATTCACCCTCACATATATAAAATCATTCACCCCTCACCCATATACAGCCATTCAAGATTCACCCATATACAACCAATAACCACTCACACACATACAATCATTCCCCACTCACCCACATACAGCCATTCACTACTCACCCACATACAACCATTCACCACTCATCCATCTACAACCATTTACCCATTATCTACATACAGCTATTTACCCCTCACCCATGTAGAACCAATCACCACTCACGCACATCATTCACCCCTCACCCACACACAACCATTCACCACTCCCCCATATAAAACCAATTACCACTCATCCACATACAAACATTCACTACTGACCCACACACAATCACTCACCCACAAGTAGTCATTCACCAACAAGCAGAAATGAAGATGTGTACTCACGGATGACCGATGGTTTCGTTGAGGTCCAGAAAGCATCTATGGCGCAACACCCCTGACCACAGCTGAACTCCGATGATACCAAAAATAAAGAACACAAAAAAGCACAAAAGAAGAACATTTCCTAACATTGGAAGTGTGTCCAGGAGTAACATCACCAGTATCCTCATACCTGCAAGCAGAGAAACATCAGTTATTGAGACAATCACTGCTATCACATTACTGTATGATACAACCACTGTAGTCACATCATTGTTTGATACAACAACTGTAATCACATCACTATTTGATATAACAACTGCAATCCATCATTGTTTAACTGGTGTCATAAGCCACTACCATGCTGAGGAAGATACTGAAGACGGGATCCGAGCACTTATGGACTGAATGGTTCGATGTGTGATGATGATTATCTGTCCACTAACTAACTAAGTAAGTAACATAACTATCTGATACAACAACTGTAAGCACATTGTTTGATATAACAATGGTAATCATATAATTGCTTGATACAATAATTGTAATCACATCATTATTTAATACAACTGTAATCACATCATTGCTTGATACAATCATTGTAAGCTGTCAGATATTGTTGGCAATAAAAGAGCTGATAGAATGGCTGGTTCTGCCTTAGTTGTAGATGGCTGGCCTATGGATCATACCAACATCATTAGTGCCCTTGAAGATATAGGACAGTCCAAGGATTTCAGGGGCAGCATGTCCACATCACTACTAAGATTGTGAGTATTGGGAGTAAGAATCAGCATAGCCACGCATGAGAGGCCCACCTTACAGACAAGAAGTTTTGTCAACCAGCACAACAGCAACCATTAGCTGCAGGACACTGATGCAGATACTGAAGAAGGAATCTGAGCTACCATCAATATGTCTGGAGTGCCGTGAAGATAACATACTTCACAATTCATTCCACCCATCTGATCATCTAAGTATTCCACCCAACTGTTCAACCATGTATTACATCCATCTGTTCAACCAAGTATTCCATCCATCTGTTCAACCAAGTGTTCTACCCATTTGTTCATCCATTTATTCCCCCCTATCTGTTCATCAATGTATTCCATCCATCTGTTCAACCAAGTATTTCATCCATCTGTTCAACCATGTATTCTACCCATCTGTTCATCCAAGTATTCCACACATATGTTCATCTAAGTTTTCCACCCATCTGTTCATCCATGTATTCCACCCATCTGTTCAACCAAGTATTCCACCCATCTGTTCATCCAAGTATTCCACACATCTGTTCATCCAAGTATTCCACCCATCTGTTCATCCATGTATTCCATCCATCTGTTCAACCAAGTATTCCATCCATCTGTTCATCCATGTATTCCATCCATCTGTTCAACCAAGTATTCCATCCATCTGTTCAACCATGTATTCTACCCATCTGTTCATCCATGTATTCCATCCATCTGTTCATTCATGTATTCCACCCATTTGTTTATCTATGTATTCTACCCATCTGTTCAACCAAGTATTTCATCCATCTATTCAACTAAGTATTCCACCCATCTGTTCATCCATGTATTCCACCCATTTGTTCATCCAAGTATTTCATCAATCTGTTCATCCATATATTCCATCTATATATTCCATCCATCTGTTCATCCAAGTATTCCATCCATCTTTTCATCCATGTATTCGATCCATCCATGTATTCCACCTATCTGTTTATCCAAGTATTCCACCAATCTGTTCATCCAAGTATTCCACCCATCTGTTCATCCAAGTATTCCATGCATCTGTTCATCCAAGTATTCCATTAATATGTTTATCCGAGTATTCCATCCATCAGTTCAACCAAGTATTTAATCTATCTGTTCAACCATGTATTCCACCCAATTGTTGATCCAAGTATTCCACCCACCTGTTCATCAAAGTATTCCAGCCATCTGTTTATCCACAAGTATTGCATCCACCTGTTCATTCATGTATTCCACCCACCTGTTCATCAAAGTATTCCATCCAGCTGTTCATCAAAGTATTCCATCCATCTGTTCATCAAAGTATTCCACCCACCTGTTCATCCAAGTATTCTGCCCACCCGTTCATCCAAATATTCCATCTATCTGTTTATCCAAGTATTCTATCCATATTTTCATCCAAGTATTCCGCCCACCTGTTCATCCAAATATTCCATTTATCTGTTCATCCAAGTATTCATTCCATTTGTTTATCCAAGTATTTAACCCACCTGTTTATCCAATTATTTTATCCATCTGTTTATCCAAGTATTCCATCCATCTGTTTATCCAAGTATTTCATCTATCATTTCAACCAAGTATTCCACCCATCTATTCATGTGCTCATGAATGTTGTTGAGAACATGTCACTGACTATGTGTGACTCAATGAATCACAGAATTCAGAACATATACATATGTGTTCAGTCTCGCTCAGTAAATGCCAGAGTGCAGGTATGTTGATGGTTCCTGGGGTTTAATGATAATAAATGAGCACCCACCCCCGCTGGTCACTAAGTGTGACACTCCCCACAACATAGGACAGGCCCTGTGACACAACAAGGCATGAATGGAAAGGGAAGTCACTCTCTTTCTGGTGTCAAAAAACATTATAAGCACCATCACATAAACTTGTCTTATCAATTCAATGTCTCAGTAACACTTCACCAGATTTAATGTTTCCTCTTTGCTCCATTCTACACTGTGGCCACACAACTCTCACTAGCCATATAAAATAGGTTATTTATTATCTGCTCACCAGGCCACGCTATAATTCGGCCAAATCATAGAATGGTGTACATGTGGATGAGGATTTTGTCTTAGCCATATTAAAATCGCGGCGTCCGTGGCGTATGCGTTGCGAGTCCGACTCTAATTCCAACGTACCGCGATCAAAACCTACTGTTGGCTGCGTGGATTTTTATCATGGTATGGGACGGTGCAGGTTGACCCAGTCTAAAATGGGTACCAGGATGGCTGTCCTGGGGAAGTAAAGACGGCCGGCGTAATGCTGACCACATTAGCCACTTAGTGCCGATGGTCTGTAAAAATATGGGCGCTCTTCCCATACGCCCGATGCGCCTAAAGGCGTGAAAAGGGATCTGTACTTTTTCTTTACATAATAAAATCACTCTTATTATTATATACTAGTCTATTTATCTGTTGTCAGTATACCAACTATCAATAGGCTTACTTGAAACTTAGCTCAAGCATCTCATGTAGTTAGCCAACTTTAATTGCTGTATCATCCTCATCATCATCATCATCATCCTGTGCCCTGCCAACTGGCGTGGGCACTCATGCGTCTCCACAGTTCACGATCCCTGGTTGCCTGGAATATCTTGATGATATCTCTCTATGCCATCGTTTCAGCATGATTCAAAAGTTAACATCCCTGCCCCAAACCCCATCCACATACCATGGCTTTTGTGTTTACATACCATGGCTTTTGTGTATACATACCATAGCTTTTGTATATGTGAAACACACAACTAGAAGTAATAATGGACAGCCTATAAACGTTAGATTTTGAGAGATAAAATAAGAGCACTTACAACCTGAAAAATAGAGGAACATCAGTGTATATCAGGCTTCTGTGGAGTTCAACAAGAACACTTAAGCCTAACGTTAGTGCTCCTGCCTGCACCCCACTCACTTACTTGGAATTCTATTAATAGCTCGCAGTGGTCGCAGCACTCTGATAGTTCTAATGGCAGAGAGGCTTAGGTTTTCAGTCTCGATGGCGTATTCTATAGTCCTGAAAGAAGACAACAAGTAGTCATGTCACTCAGTGTCAACTACACAGACATGTTCTCAGAAACTACGTAGCATTTACATGTGTTCTAACCTTAACTGGTATCCCCTGATTAGTGTTGACTGTTAGTCTAAGTGTCAAAACACACAGAAACACATAAGATGAGGAGTACTGTGGCTATAAGCTAGTTCATTTAGAGGGACCTACACTAACAGACATAGCAGCAAACAAATTTCACAACGGTGAAAAACAACACTAATTAATAAGGCAGCTTGCCTGCAAGTTGAAGCACTCGGTGAGTTATTAGTCTACAAGCTGAAGTACTCAGTTTGTTATTGGTCTACAAGTAGAGTTACTCAATACATAATGGTCCACAATCAGTGAGTTACTGACCTATAAGTTGAAGTACTAGGTGAGTTACTGGTCTATAAGTAAAAGAACTCAGTACATTAATGGTCAACAATCAGTGAGTTATTGGCCTAAAAGTTAAAGTTCTCAGTGAACTATTTGCACACAGGTCAATATACTCAGTGAGTCATTGGCCTACAAGTTGAAGTACTCAGCGAGCTATTGGCCTACAAGTTTAAATAGTGAGTTATTGACCTACAAGTTAAAGTATTCAGTGAGTTATTGGCTCACAAGTTGAAGTACTCAGTGAGTTATTATTGACCTACAAGTTGGAGCACTCAGTGAGCTTTTGAACCACAGGTCAAAGTATTCAGTGAGTTTTTGACCTACAAGTTGAAGTACTCAGTGAGTTATCTGTGTACAAGTTGAAGTACTCTGTGAGCTATTCGCACACAGGTCAATATACTAAGTGAGTCACTGGCCTACAAGTTGAAGTACTCAATAAGTTATAGGCCTACTAGTTGAAACACTCAGTGAGTTATTTACCTACAAGTTAAAGTACTTAGTGAGTTATTGACCTACAAGTTAAAGTACTCAGTGAGCTATTGGACCACAGGTCAAAGTACTCAGTGAGTTTTTGACCTACAAGCTGAAGTACTCAGTGAGTTATTGGCTTACATGTTGAAGTACTCAGTAAGTTATTGGCTTACAAGTTGAAGTACTCAGTGAGTTGTTGGCCTACAAGTTAAAATACTCAGTGAGCTATTGGACCACAAGCCAAAGTACTCAGTGAATTAGTTACCTACAAGTTTAAGTACTCAGTGAGTTATTGGCCTACAAGTTGATGTACTCAGTGAGTTTTTGGTCTACAGGTTGAAGTGCTCTGTGAGTTATTGGCCTACAAGCTGAAGTACTCAGTGAGTTATTGGTTTACAAACTGAAGTACTCAGTGAGTTGAATGGCCTACAAGATTAGGTACTCAGTGAGTTATTGGCCTACGCGTTAAAGCACTCGGTGAGTTATTGGCCAACAGGTTGAAGTACCCAGTGAGTTATTGGCCCACAGATTGAAGACTCAGTGCATTATTGGCTTACACGTTACATACATAATTGGACACGGATATTTTTTATCTGGGTGTCACAGTGTATCTGTGTCAATTTGATGTACGTTTATTGTGTGTCTGTGCAAGGAAATGTATGCTTCTGTGGGTGTAATCCATGTTTTCTTACATGTAATCCATGTTTCTGTATGTGTAATCCATGCTTTTGTATACGTGATCTATGTTTTTGTGAGTGTAATCCATTTTTATTTAGGTGTAATGCACGTTTATGTGTGTGTAATCCATGTTCATGTAGGTACGGCTTCCATTTAAGGTTTTGAGTTTCTTTATGATGCAGGTCTATGTGGCTAGTTTCCAGTGTGTAAATGATCTGTCAATATGTCTATCTATCACAAGTTTGTATATCTATGAGTGTGGATATCACTCAGGTTTGTGGGTGTGCTGTATGTGTGCATATAGATATCACTCAGGTTTGTGGGTGTAGACGGTATCTAACTTCTTTATCTAAAACATTTTCTCGTAAGTATAGATGAAATCTGCATATTACAGTACTTATGTATATAAGCCATTTGTATGGTGTTTCTTTGTGTTTGTGGTGGGGGTAATGAAAAGGGGAGATTTTGATGATCCCTGCTGATCATATATTTATGTGAATCTTATGTAAACATATGTTATGTGAACATCAAGTGACCACTGTCAGAAAGACAGGACAGTTTGGTGTTTCCGTTACTGGGCACTGTTCACAGAGAACCACGAGAACCTGATGAGAGATCTCAGGGTTCTTGTCAGCTTTTCTGGACAGCAGAAATCGGTCAAGGTCTAACCTTAATCCCACTACTTGATACTCACAGTAGTAAAAGAAGAAGTTAGAAAGATCCTGGGCGTAATACTGTAGTGGAAATATTTACATATCACAGACCGGAATCATGTCTTCTTCACGCATACAGAATATTTTGTATCTACAAATGTCTGTCCCTATCGTCATGTTGCACATCTACAACCATCTAATTCATTGTCTATTCTATTACGAGTGTTCTCAAACTATCAAGAACCTGGTGCATCCCTATCTCACTTTTACCTGAGTGTACATTGTTTTATTACCAAAGTACATAAACTATGTTATATCCAGGTGTAAACTGTGTTATTTCCAGGTGTAAATCCTGTTATAGACAGGTGTAAACTGTGTTATTTTCCAGATATAGACCGTGTTATACCCAAGAGAAAACTCTTTTATTCCCAGAGGGGTACATAAACCATATTATACTTATGTGTCACCATGTTATACTAAGATACATAGGTGCCAAAACCTGGGAGCTCAGGCACTGTGAGCCCCCCCCCCCCCTTCCCCACTCAAAAAATATGTTAAGAGCAATGCCCCAAAACCGAGATAACATATACAGGTACTTTTTAAAGCACTAATTACACTAAATATTATTTCAAATATATATATTTGTATTTTCCATTCAGCGCAAAATAATAACAATAATTATTATTGCTCCCACTTTGCCAATACTTTTCTAGGGGCAGGGGCACATAAGCCTTATGTGTAATAATAATAATAATAATAATAATCGTAGTTAAGGTTTATTATTATTACTATTATTTTGCAGTTAAACAGGGCTTAAACCCTTTTCCGAGCTAGCTGAGGGGACCCCCTCCTCTCAACCAATGTTTTCTCTATGGCAGCTCGTCTACAATTTATATCTTGGTGTGTAAAAACATTTTATACCGCCATTTAATGCCTGAGTTTGTGTGTGTGTGTGTGTGTGTATACTGTTTTATACCCAAAGTCTGCGTGTAAACTGTTTAATATCCAAGTGTTTGTGTAAACCGTTTTATACCCAAGTGTGTGTAAACCCTTTTATACCTAAGTGTGTGTAAACTATTTTATATCCAAGTTTGTGTAAACCATTTTATACCCACGTGTGTCTAAACAGTTTTATACCCAAGTGTGTGTAAACCGTTTTATACCCATGCGTGTGTAAACCGTTTTATACTCATGTGTGTCTAAACAGTTTTATACCCAAGTGTGTGTAAACCGTTTTATACCCATGTGTGTGTAAACCGTTTTATACCCATGTGTGTGTGCCCGGCTCTCTAGCGAAGTTGGTTAAACCTGACTTTCGCGGCGGCCGGGTGACGAACTCCTTGTGGTCCGGGTTCACTCCCGGGGGTGGGCAGAAAAGCCACATTTTTCCCAGATTAAACGGTACCTATAATGGAATCAAGGCCGAAGGGTTGCGATATCCATAGTACCGAGCCAAAGGGTTTACAACTCAGGGTTTCTGGATACGTAAAAAAAAAAAAAAAAAAACCCATGTGTGTGTAAACCATTTTATATCCAAGTGTGTGTAAACCATTTTATACCCAAGTGTGTCTAAACAGTTTTATACCCATGTGTGTGTAAACCGTTTTAAACCCATGTGTGTGTAAACCGTTTTATACCCAAGTGTGTGTAAACCGTTTTATACCCAAGTGTGTGTAAACAGTTTTATACCTAAGTGTGTGTGAACAATTTTACACCAATGCTAGCATCTGCAGGTGTGTGGATACATCATCAGCCATACTAGGATACTAGGATACTGTAGATTCGTGTATACAGCATCATCCGTGCTAGCATATGCAGGTTTGTAGATACATCATCATCCATACTAGCATTTTTAGGTTCATGGATACAACATCATACATGCTAGCATCTGAAAGTTCATGGATGTGACATCATACATGCTAGCATCTGAAAGTTCATGGATGTGACATCATACATGCTAGCATCTGAAAGTTCATGGATGCGACATCATACATGCTAGCATCTGAAAGTTCATGGATGTGACATCATACATGCTAGCATCTGAAAGTTCATGGATGTGACATCATACATGCTAGCATCTGAAAGTTCATGGATGTGACATCATACATGCTAGCATCTGAAAGTTCATGGATGCGACATCATACATGCTAGCATCTGAAAGTTCATGGATGCGACATCATACATGCTAGCAAATGTAGCCACATGGATACACAAATCATGCAAGCTTGGAGATCAGATGTGTGTGGCAACCTGACAAAACATGGTCCGGTAATATAGATGTAGCTAGAATGGAAACCTGAGAACAAAGTCACACACATGCAGGCGCTCAGCCACGAAGTTAATATTGGGAGCAATAACCCCCTCAACTTTACACATTTGCTAGGTAAAATTTAAGGACAAAGGTCGCTCAAATGGAGGCTCAGACCTCTTAAGATCCCTGACCCTTTCCGGTCGATTAGGTAAGACAAAAGTGGGAAACTTTGAAACAACGCCCTCGTCACAACCTTACATATTTTGTAGGCAACTAATGAAGTGGGGGGGGGGGGGGGGGGGGGGGAAGGGGAGGGGCGGTCTCGGGTCTGAGTAACCCCCACCATTTACACTTTTTAAGGGCAAATAATTTTACGGATAACATAATTGACACAAAATTGCTGATGCCTCATGTGATTAAAATTGATAGCATGTGCAACTAATGGTGTGTTAGTAACTGCTTTAGTACTTCCGATGATGATGCGTTGCATTTCTAATGTCGGACTGTTTGTGTTAGCCCTTTTAATGGCTGTCTTATGCTTTTAATGCATGTGTATGCTAATGGATTTGCTGAAACTGCCATCTGTGTCAATTTGTCCACAAGAGACATTTTATGTTTTGTTGTTGTTGGCACGGGGGCAGAGCAACTATGGGATGACCAGTCTGTTATGAAACTAAAACTAAGATTACCATCAGTTGAAAAAACAAAAATAATAACTGGAGCCTTCCTCCCTCGCCGCGTTGGGCTATCTATGGATATCCTCTATGGTAAATTACAGATAAGTGGCAGATGTGAAGGTCGGCCTTTACTCTGATTAAAAAAAAAAAAAATAGTGCAAGCGGGACATAAAGGGCGCACTGTTGCATACACGGGGAATTAGAAAGACAGTAGGGTCAGTCCTAAAATGTGGTGCAAATATTGTGGAAGACTTCAGCGTGAACGGGTCTTGATAGTCATACTCGCCGTCAACATGTGTTGTGACTCACACACTTCCCTGTAACACAGTATAACACTGTCGTCTGGAAAGACGGAAAAGTGCCAGCCTCCTTCGCCTCACTCCAGCCAACGCCTGTCAGTGAAAACCACGCCATGATGGATTTCTTATGGCTTTAGTATAATAGCTGATTATCCTCATCAATTTTATGTTTAGGAGAAATTTCTTCAAAGATGACATTGGCATTCTTACTCTTCTATAAATGAATTTTAGTTTCAGTAAGAAATTCCTTATTTCGCTGTACAAATCGGATAAATCGGGTAATGAATAGTATACATTTCTGGCTAACGCCTTGTTTATTGTTTTGAAAAATTCCAACTTGACAACCAATTAACGGAAAGTGAAAACAAGGGTCTTAGTTTGAACAGCAGAAAAACAGAAGCAGTGGTAATTACAAAGAAAACTGACCCTCCAGAATGCAACATCAAAGTAAATGGGAGAAAACTTAAGCAAGTGAATATGTTTAAGTACTTGGGTATCCTGATAACATCAGGTAGAAGATGTATTAGGAAAGTTAAATGTCGAATAGCTCAAACAATGTCAGCATTTTACAAAAGGACAAATATTGTTTGCAATCTTTCTTTGTCAATTGGGACGAGAAAAAGAATTTTAAAAGCTTTTTAAATCCTATATTGATATACATGGACAGTAAATTTGTGAAAACCTATTTGGAAGCTGCAAAACTGTGGTTTTATAGAAGAATGATGAGAATACTTTGGGCAGATAAAAAGAGTAATAAATATGTCTTGAAAGAAACTGACTCGCGAAGAGAACTGACTGTACACATTAGAAAATTACAATCTACATTCTTTGGTCCTGTGATGAGAAGGAGAAAATTGGAGTACATCGTGACAATAAGAAAGTTGGAGGGGAGGAGAGGCAGAGGGAGACCGAGAGAACAGATGCTGGACAGTTTGACATCATGACAAAGAAGATCATCTGTGTCAGAGTTGACTAAAAGTACACGAGACAGAAGGTTGTGGATTGACATGACTACCAACGCCACACATCCTGGACTCGAAGAAGAAGAACAAGCTGCTTGTCCTTGCCACGCAGATCTCAGGGAGCTATCTATGCGTGCAACAAGTTTTCCATCGTCACAGATCATTCAGAGATTCATATACATGTAGTCAGTTAGTAGTTTTCATGTTGCAGACGGAATGCACAGTTAAATGACACACACTGGAGCCACCACACAGAAATTATTACTTTAATCAGCGCCTTTCTAAAGCCGGGGGAGGCGCTCAGATGGATTGATCTTAGTTTAAGCACAAAGCAGTAATAATAACAATACACATTTTTGGGTTCTTATTTCCTAGCAAATTGTCTGGGGTGGGAGAAAAGGGGGGGGGGAAGGGGTGGCGGATGTGGGGGTGAGGTTAGCCACCTGAAAAATATTGGGAGAGTGGGAGTTCAAAATGTCTCAGCTCCCAGATACCGGCACCTTTCGCAATACATGTGAAATCCCCGCATGCATCTTGAAGAAGTGATAAAACAATGAGGTCATAAACATGCAAATGCCCGACTTGAACAGGCAACCAGCTGCGTAGGAAGGCAGGGGGTGCTGGGTGTCCCGTGGGCCATTGCTTATGGATTTGCCTGTATGGTAAATATGTGTTTATGTGTGTATGTGTTGTATATGTAGGTATGTAGGGTGTAGTGGTGACAGGAGATATTCCGCACTGGGTACCAGCCGACCTTGCCACGCCTCTGCATGACAGCACACGGTGCAGACTGTAGAAGTGATGAGACAATAAAATATAGCTAAACATGCAATCACAAGGAACGGGAGCGGGTACCGGCAGACGCAGCTACCGGAGTGCAAGGCAAACGAGCTGGCTTCCAGTCATGCAAAGCTGTTCAGCACAACTCAACAATAATTAACTAGCACATCCCATGTAGCAAAACAACATCAGTGAACATTGACAACATCTAGCCACATCTATATGAGATAAATGTATGAAATTTTAACGTGTTTGGCCAGGACAGAAGTTGAGCTATGACAAATGTGGTCATTGTTGGGCACTCAGCTATCAGCGTGCGACCTTCTTGTGTTTTCCGCGTTATACCGGCTGGTATGTGACCAGGTGCTTCACGCATATAGCAGTGATAGTGTTAGATTCCGGTTTGATAGTAGTGCTGTTCTCAGGTGAATGTGTGGATGCAACATCATACATGCTGAGTGGTGGTGACTAAATGTTGTATCTTGTTGAATGTGATGTAATGTGTCACTGAATGTGTGGTATTGACTGAATGTGTTGCGCCATGTTGACTGAATATATAGTGTTGACGGAATGTGTGGTGTAGACTGAATGGGTAGTGTGGACTCAATGTATGGTGGTATCATACTAAAATGATATGTGATTTCATGTGGCCTCAAATTGTTATGTTATATTGACTGAATGTGTGGTGTTGACTGAGTGTATTGTTGACTGAATGTGTTATTGACTAAATCTGTTGTGTTGGCTCAGTGTGTGTTGTTGACTTGGTATTATTCACGAAAATCACCCTATCTCGTTTCGGATTTCGTGGCCGTTCCCACGGGCTGTCCTATGTTCTAGGGGTGTTATGAGATGTCTATACACATCGTTGCGAAAACTAGCTTGTTTTTGTTCGCCGCGGTCGACACACTGTATCCCAGACAAAACTGCGCAACTTTCTTGTCGCAACTGCTTTTTTCTTCTTTATATGAATGACTTTCGTTCTTTGTATGTGGTATTTCTGTGAGTAGCTCAGGCACCGCAGGCGCCTATATACAAGGAAGAAGCACCAAAGGCTCACGAGTCATTGTTTTTTATGGCGGTGCTGTCGTTGGTGCTGGATGTGCTTAAAATATTCAAAACAAGCAACATCTGACACTCCTAAAACATAGGACAGCCTTGGGAACGAATACCAAATCACGCAGCCGAACGAGATTGGATGTGCTGTTAACTGAAGGTGTTGGTGACTGAAGGTGTTGGTGACTGAAGGTGTTGGTGACTGAAGGTGTTGGTGACTGAAGGTGTTGGTGACTGAAGGTGTTGGTGACTGAAGGTGTTGTGTTGTCTCAGTGTGTGTTATTGATTGAATCTATAGTGTCATGTTGACTAAATGTGTTGTTGTCCGAATGTGTGGTATTGACTGAATGTTTTTGTGACCGAATATGTGATGTTGGCTGAATGTGTTGCTGACCAAATGTGTTGTGGTGTTGACTGAATGTTTTTGTGACCGAATGTGTGGTGTTGACTAGAAGGTGTTGCTGACCGAATGTATGGTGTTGATAGAATATTTGTTGACCGAATGTATGGTGTTGACTGAATGGGTAGCCGGCCGAATGTGTAGTGTTGACTGAATGTAGTGTTGACTGAATGTGTTGCCGGCCGAATGTGTGGTGTTGACTGAATGTGGTGTGGTAATTGCCTCGGTCCTGGTGTCAGCTGTAAACATGCTATCAGGCAGAGCAGGCTAGTTGAACTGGTGGTCAAGTTTGTGATGTCACACAAGTGGTTGTGGTCAGTGTACAGGGGGTCAGCTGTGCTGCACTGGGGTCAGCTGTGCTGCACTGAGGTCAGCTGTGCTAGACTGGTGTCAGCTACTTGAAGGAGGTCGCCTAGCAAGCGTGAGAGACATGGCGATGGACAAGCGTGGTACTAAAGCGTGACAGAGGCCTGGCTTAGTGCTGCAGGGGCAGAGGTGCATAGAGAGAATACATTGACCAAACGACTAAATTCAAAACTGACTGACAAACCACTGACCCAGTGAGAAAAAAAAAATATACACAAACAAGGAAGTCTTACTTGTTCACAACATATTCGGCTGCTCTATTTGGTCGTAGAATTTTCGAGAAACGAAAGAAAAATAAATGAAATTAGCCAAAACTCGTTTTGAGCAGGTAGATTGCAAACTTGAGCAAATAATGAAACGGTAAAATATGAGCAGGTCAATAAGCTGGAGTGGACACTGATTTGGCAGACAGCGGTCAGGTGAATGTGTGTCACTGGATGTTGGAGGTCGTGTGGTTTGGCCCTGCTACAGGTGTTAGGGGTACAGTCTGACTCATCCACATGTAAGCTGAGCTTCAGGCAGTTGCTGTCAACAGTAACACAAGACATTCACGACAAGCTACTGTCCCTTCAGATCGCTGGCAAACATGGCGAGAGAACAAAGCTACACACAGATCCGAGAGGGCAGACAACTCGCGTACACAAGTTTAACATACTATTGCAAGCGAGGGAGAGAGAGGGAGAGAGACAGAGACGGAGAAACAGAGAGAGAGAGAGAGAGAGAGAGAGAGAGAGAGAGAGAGAGAGAGAGAGAGAGAGAGAGAGAGATCTACACTAGTAACACTGATAATTTCATACAGGGAAGACATGTTCAGATGGGAAAGTATGTCTCACAGCTTCTCTGGTTATCTGCTTCAGGTATGAATCCGCCTCTGTGCTGGAGCATTGAGGGACGTACAGCTGCAAGCCTCAATCGAGATCAGCTGATGAAATGCCTCCATTCTACTATCCAGTCACAGTGCTAGCGACACCAACTGAACATAATGGACACGAACACAAGAAAACTCAAATATACCAACTAGAAGAACATCGAACGTCGGAAATGGCGGTCACAAAACCCATCCTCTCCCGTTTCTACTTGTGTCTGCTGTCGGTGCGAACATCTGTCTCTACGTCAGTTTTTTAAATCTTCTCCCTTAATCTATCAGCCCCCACCCCCTACCTTCACTCTCGTTCTTTCTTTCTTTTCTATTTTGCACCCCTTACCGTCATTCTGTCCACATCCCAGGCTACAATAGGTGTTAATGATAGTTTAACGTTCTGTTCTTGTCAGTGTCACGAACACATTCACACATACAAGCTGACCCACCCACTGGACAAAGAAAATCTGCCACTTTCAAGGTTAATCTTTTATCGGATGATTTGTACCGTGGCTCTCATTCTAGAAGCAATGTTTGTTGTTCTGGCTTAACCAAGATTTGCTCACACTCAGCGGCGATCTCCCAGTGTATATCATCACATCGTCCAGACATGAACAACATACGCCAGCTGTCCATAAAATAGAGTGGGGGGGGGGGGATGAGCAACTATCTGATCAACTCCACAAATATACCTGATAATATTTTCTGCCTGTGCTATCCCTCAGCTTCATCTCTTCAGCTTGTTTCCGTTTGTCTCGACCAAAACTTCACTCAGAATGGGCTTCCTACTTTAACTCTTTCACTCCCAGGCATGTTTCACTTACTTCGTCGATTCCTAATTATTTATTACCTACAGTAATAGTTGATTAATCTAGAGGGGTTAAATTAGTCACAATAAGGTGCTGAAAGGGTTAAAGTAACATTTTTGTTATGACAGCTGCTTACAGCAGCTACTAGGAGAGCAAAAAGCTTAGAAAAGACATTTCATGTATGGAGTAATCAACATACACATGATGAGTTGATCGGGACTGAATGAGTTATGGGCCAAAGTTTCACCAAGGATTTGCTGCCCGCTTCCTCGCCCAAAGAGAAAAAAAGCGCTCAATGCTCCTACACCAAAATCCTCACCCAGGATGTGCTCAATCCCTTCTCGTCCCAAGGAGCACATCCGTGGAGAACATCCTTGACTGTCATGGAGGGCATAGAAAGTATGTGCCGACGGCATGCTATTGCCGGATGCTGTGCACCGCCGGAAGCTACTATTCTGATCTTTTTTAATCGATTCTTACTTCTCTAGTTGGCCGTGACTTTTGATAAGCTGCCCCAGACTCATCAACGAGACGTCGATGTACCTCTCGGTACTCTCTCCTGTAGTTCGAACACAACCACCGTCTTCAGTACCTTGCCATATTAGTGCTGTAATACTGGTGTATTCTGGTGCTATCGAAACTTTCTACAGGAACTTGCCATATAGGTTGTGTAAAGTTGAAGTGTCTATGTGCTATTATAAATTGGATACGACTAGTTTCTCCAGCACCGTGCCCCATGAGTGTTGTAAAGTAATAGCTGGAGCCATTCAGTCTAGTTTGGTTTTTATTTGGATCAGTGAGTCTTAAAGGACGACCAGGCAGCCATTGTGTAGACATCGGCAATGTTTCCACGCAGGAGACAACGCCACTTAAAGTTTTGGTACCGCCGTCAATCTTTAGAGGAGCATGTCCAGCCCAATCTAAACGTATCTTTAATGTCCGGAGTTCACCTGCACCAACGTTTCATTGTTTACCCTCACCCTCCACGATTCCTAGCCTAATTACCGAGATAACCTGCACTTTGCTATGTATCTGGCTTTTAGTTAATTTCCAGTCTCTGTCTGTCTGCCTGCCTGCCTGCTTGTCTGTCTGTCTGTCTGTCGCTCGCTCGCTCTATCTTTCGTCTAATTCACGCACCACTCTCATTCCACATTCTTTGCATTTGCGGTACAGAGTTTGAAGGTTAGAACATTGGCTCTTGCCTCTACTGCCCTAAGTTGCGTCTATGGACCTGGAGACAAGGTCTATGGTGGCTACCACTTATTTACCACCACTGTCGTTTCCTTCAGACTCAGCTGTGGAGTCCACCACACCGAGTAAACATTGTCGTCACAGAAGATGTCCACGCCTTGCTATTGTTCACAACTTACTTTATTCAATTATCTGCTTAAGTCCACGTCATTCTATAGTTCTACTGTCCACATCACACGGCCTAACTGTGATGGTCTATAGTCACAACGTCATTCAGATACCATTACCACAGTATCCACTCTAGCGGTCTCTTTCTTGCCTTCTAATTTTCCTGTTGTCACTACATTGAAAAACGTGCCTCTTCTAGTGACAGGTTAGAACGCAGGATCACTTTCAGTCGACACTTGTCATGGAACCGTCGTTGTTATTTTTCTACATATCGAACGTTTCCAGTATGCATCCATGGAAGAACAAGTTCTCAGCTTCTAGGATCCAAACATTTATTCTTATTGGTCTGTTCGTCTCCTGCAATTAACTTCCATATCTGAGTTTTAAAATATTAATTTTCTTTTTAATTTTTACCGATGAATAAGTTTTCACCAAAACGTTAAGTCGACTGTTTATGCTTGCGTTCTCGTAAAGCTAATGTTTTCATCTGTACGTTTTTAAATGTAATAATAAACATACACTGACATGCGCGCGCACACACCACACACCCACACACACATACCGACACAGAAGCCAATCCGAATCGCTGGGCTTTAGGCGAAATCTTTTGAGCAAGTAAACAAAAAGCAGACAAGGTACTCTGACGACCACGGGAGCCTTCTGCATACATGCGTCAGTCAGGTGCTAGCAGAAATAACCAGATAATACGTAGGTTTCACGTCAGTATTAGGGTGTGCCACACATTTTCATGTTATAGCCGTGGATGGATTGGCACATATGATCACGCCAGTGGCAAGGAATGGCACCTGGGTGTGACGCCAAAATGTGGGAATGACAAGAATTGTCACGTCAGTCAAAGCGTTATACAGAGGTATCTGTGCCAGGAAGTAACACATATATCACTTTATGGTAAGAGTGTGGCACACAAGTGTCACGCCAGTACCCTGAGATGGTACACAGGTATCTAGTCGGGAACACAGGTGTCACTTCAGTGTCTGAGAGCGGCATATAGATGTCATGTCAAAATAAGGGAGTGGGACATATGTCTGTGTCTATGAGTGACACATATGCTAAGCCAGTGTCAGGGAGCGACACATGTTCATCGCGTTAGTACTATGGAATGATAACAAGTGTCAGGGATAAAACACAAATGTCAGGTCATTGTCATAGAGTGGCTCATGTGTCACGTCAGTGTCAGAGAGTGTCACGTGAATATCACATCAGAGCGGTCACGTTAAAATCAGACTTACATACATAGGTCACATAAGTACGGACAAGTAACATGTGATATCAGAATCAAAGAGTGGATCAGATTTGTCACTTCGACGTCACGGAGTGTCACAGATGTGTCATGTCAGTGCCAAAGAGTGGCACTCATTTGTGACGTCGAAGTCAGGAATTGCCACAGGAGTGTCACGTCAGAGTCGCACGGGTGTCAGATCACTATTAAGACTGAAGCGATTGATTCCGTAGAAAATCTATGATCGTGGAGAAAGAACTAAGGGTCGTGGCAACGTCTGTATGCCATGAAGATGTGTACAGGAATGTGCAAAAACAGTTAATTTTTAAAATTGTGAACAAGTAAGCTGACGGACTAGCAGACTCGTGGGTGTGCTAGCTTGCACTGACTTGCGCTACAGGTGCTACCTAGCAACTGACGGATTGCTTTGGCAGGCTAGCTAGCAGTTGTAGGATTGCTATCATGTGCTAGCCGGGACACGAGTCTCTACGTAGTATGTGGTCTGGGAACAGAGTACACATTCAGTACATTGACACAAACCGTTTACTGAACAAACACCAACAATGTAAGCTGTGGGGGAGGGGGGAGGATCACCAGAAGAGGGTTGTGGGGAAAGTGGTGTGGGTGTAAGTCTGGGCAATCTATAAGTGTGGGGGTGAGATTTCGTGGCTTGTCAACCCAAAACATGAAAATAAACACACAGTGAAATTATATATCTGATTTCGTGGTGACAGAATACACAAAAACATCAAATGTGGCGCTACATAAAAGTAAAAAAAAAAAAAAAATTTAAATGAAGAACAAATATCAAACATAAGCCAGGCTCCTGTCCTAGGACTAGTAGAATGCAGGCAACCTGGGATGAGGTCAGATGTCAACATTTGCGAATTTATGTGACCAGGTGACCCATGTCCTGGCCAGGATTGATTTATTAGGGGGGGGGGGGGGTCAGGATTGATTGATTGATTACCGCTGACGCTTTTGTTTGATGAGATAAGATAGTGTTCGACTGTGTCTAGGGCTGAGTGTGGCCGATTTGTCTGAAGAGCTGAAGAGAAGAGCTGAAACATAGACCAAACATCAAACACACAGAAACAACACCAGAGACAGGTGGACAACGAGTGTCATTGACAGCCAAGGATAGAGGCACAATATTGTGTGGACATCTAGACATGAATATCAGCTTTTGTTGATAGACATGTTCAGTACACACAGACATATATCGTCAATACATGTTGACATCTATACCCAATGAACATAACAAAAAATATATTCACCTCATATAAAATATACACGATCAGTCAATGAGAAATGGTTGAATCTAAACTAAACATGACACAGACTACAAGTGACAGTTCCTAAACAGGTATTGGAGTCAGGTCTCACGACCGTAAGTCACTTTGAAGTGTACATAGTAGACAATGACCATTGCCTGTAAACACATGATGATGCTAACTTCGTCTAAATGCAGTAGTGACTTTTTTTTAAAATTTCCTGTTCAACCTTAGAGTTATCATTGGGATTTATAGCGTTAATCGAGTTCTCGCAGTATATATTTGTTATTTTATATTTATATATCACATAATTATTTATATCACCTTCATGTAATTTGTATTGTTTTAAACATTGTTTTGATTTAGGTAAAGATAGAAACTGTACTATGAATAATTAGAATTAGAAAATCTTGCTAACAGTGTGTAATTAACTTTGTGGATTTATATTTTCTTAGTTTATTAACTGAGTATTCTCCTCGATTTATCTTAAAGGGAAACTTCTTCAAAGATGACATGGGCATTCCTTACCCTTCTATATGTGAATGTGCTAACTTCAAGTGGACAGTGGCCAGAGCAATAACCAATGTCACTGGGGATTCCCACAAACATGACTGTTAGCGACAATTCCCGCAAACATTGTTTGTCATCGGAAATCTCCACGACCAGATCTCTGATCTGTTTCATGTATACTACGTGTTCCTGGGCCTCACTGTGGAGAAAACAAGAATAGACTAATAGCCCCACTGCCTAGATCTATTTATTTTATCTGTGTATCATAAACATTTAACTTTTAAAATCTATTTACGTATCCCAACCATTAGACCTGTTTCTGCGTATCCTAAACATTAAAATTGTTTCATTTATCTGTGTACACTAAATGTTAAATTCAGTTAGTCTATTTATGTAACTCAAACATTAAATCTATCTGTGTACCCTAAACATTAGATTAATGTCTTATATCTGTGTCTCCCAAACATTAAACTTGTTTCATCGACCTTTGTACCCTAAACATTATATTCGGTTCATCTATCTGTGTATCCCAAAAATTAGACCAAGGAAAGTTGTTTATTTACTTAAATGACACATAATGTTGGGTATATAGTAAAACCTTGTTAACAGAAATTCGGTACTTATAACGAACTCGGGTCAAGCACACTGTGCTGAGCAACGAAGTCAGGCCAAGTACACTATTATTAGAGGTTCATTTATGCTTTTTAACAGTTTAGACGGGTAAGTTTTAGTCGCAAGGGTGTCAGGTTGGTGTGACGTTCTTTTGCGTCAACGGTCTTACCGGCGAACACCCTTCTTTTATATTACAGTATGTGAGCGCTTTTAACGATCCCATAAAATGTACAACTGGCCCTAACTTCAAGCACTCCTACCCCACAGAATGCAAAAAGCTTTCTGAAGATAACAATACGCCCGGACACCCCTCTAAAGTAGACCAGCCTGAACAAGCGTTATTGACAGGTCAGCTGGTGGGTAGCTGGGCTCGAGTTCGTTACTAGTAATATAAATTCCAAGGGACAGTTAACAAAATTCATGCTAACTGGGGACAAACAGATGTATTATGAATAACACATCCTCGCTGGGACAACAATTTTCATCATGTTAGCTGGGTGTTCATCTTAACTCAATTCATGTTAATGAGGTTTAACTGTAACTATTTCTTGTTTTATAACCGGATTTGTATTCCTGGACTGCAAGCTTGATGAATAATCTCACTCACTTATTTCTCGAAAACAAGCAATTGGGTGCATTTATTGATGGGCTATAAACATACACTTACCCCGCCATGACAATGAAACAGTCCAGGCGATTCCAGGAGTCTGCCAGGTAGGTTTCCTTGCCAAAGACACCCATGGCCATCATCTTGATCAGCATCTCCACAGCGAAGAAGGCGAAGATGAAGTGATCAAATCCCTCCAGCACCCGGCACCGCATGGTGGTGCAATCCTCGTCCTTGCAGGGCTGGTACATCCCCAGGGTGATGCAGTTGAGGATGATCACAAACATGCTGATCCGCTCGAACCATGTAAGTCTCAGTTAAGGGTCATATCAATTTTAAATAGAGCAAACACAGACAGACTTTAGAGACATGTGCAGACTTTAGAGAGTTATGTACAGACTTAGTGAAAGGTACAGGCATGGTGACATTACAGACTTAGTGACACGTACAGACTTGGTGACATGTAGAGACTTAGTGACAGGTACAGACTTGGTGACATTACAGACTTAGTGACATGTAGAGACTTAGTGACAGGTACAGACTTGGTGACATTACAGACTTGGTGACATGTACAGACTTAGTGACAGGTACAGACTTAGTGACAGGTACAGACTTGGTGACATGTAGAGACTTAGTGAAAGGTACAGGCATGGTGACATTACAGACTTAGTGACATGTACAGACTTAGTGACAGGTACAGACTTAGTGACAGGTACAGACTTGGTGACATGTAGAGACTTAGTGAAAGGTACAAGCATGGTGACATTACATACTTAGTGACACGTACAGACTTCGTGACATGTACAGACTTAGTGACAGGTACATACTTGGTGACACGTACAGACTTAGTGACACGTACAGACTTAGTGACACGTACAGACTTGGTGACATGTAGAGACTTAGTGACAGGTGCAGACTTAGTGACACGTACAGACTTGGTGACATGTAGAGACTTAGTGACAGGTACAGACTTAGTGACACGTACAGACTTAGTGACACGTATAGACATAGTGACATGTACAGACTTGGTGACATGTAGAGACTTAGTGACAGGTACAGACTTAGTGACAGGTACAGACTTGGTGACATGTAGAGACTTAGTGACAGGTACAGACTTAGTGACAGGTACAGACTTGGTGACAGGTAGAGACTTAGTGACAGGTACAGACTTAGTGACAGGTACAGACTTAGTGACATGTACAGACTTGGTGACATGTACAGACTTCGTGACATGTACAGACTTAGTGACACGTACAGACTTAGTGACACGTTCATACTTGGTGACATGTACAGACTTAGTGACACGTACAGACTTCGTGACATGTACAGACTTAGTGACATGTACAGACTTAGTGACACGTACATACTTGGTGACACGTACAGACTTAGTGACACGTACAGACTTAGTGACATGAAAAGACTTCGTGACACGTACAGACTTGGTGACATGTACATACTTAGTGACACGTACAGACTTAGTGACACGTACAGACTTAGTGACACGTACAGACTTAGTGACACGTACAGACTTCGTGACATGTACAGACTTAGTGACATGTACAGACTAGTGACATGTACAGACTTAGTGACATGTACAGACTTGGTGACATGTACAGACTTAGTGACACGTACAGACTTGGTGACACGTACAGACTTCGTGACATGTACAGACTTAGTGACACGTACAGACTTCGTGACACGTACAGACTTGGTGACACGTACAGACTTGGTGACATGTACAGACTTAGTGACACGTACAGACTTCGTGACATGTACAGACTTGGTGACATGTACAGACTTAGTGACACGTACATACTTGGTGACACGTACAGACTTAGTGACACGTACAGACTTCGTGACATGTACAGACTTGGTGACACGTACAGACTTAGTGACACGTACAGACTTAGTGACACGTACAGACTTAGTGACACGTACAGACTTAGTGACACGTACAGACTTCGTGACATGTACAGACTTAGTGACACGTACAGACTTGGTGACATGTACAGACTTAGTGACATGTACAGACTTAGTGACATGTACAGACTTGGTGACATGTACAGACTTAGTGACACGTACAGACTTGGTGACACGTACAGACTTAGTGACACGTACAGACTTCGTGACATATACAGACTTAGTGACATGTACAGACTTAGTGACACGTACAGACTTAGTGACACGTACATACTTGGTGACATGTACATACTTAGTGACACGTACAGACTTCGTGACATGTACAGACTTAGTGACACGTACAGACTTCGTGACATTACAGACTAAGTGACACGTACAGACTTCGTGACATGTACAGACTTAGTGACACGTACAGACTTGGTGACATGTACAGACTTAGTGACATGTACAGACTTAGTGACATGTACAGACTTGGTGACATGTACAGACTTAGTGACACGTACAGACTTGGTGACACGTACAGACTTAGTGACACGTACAGACTTCGTGACATGTACAGACTTAGTGACATGTACAGACTTAGTGACACGTACAGACTTAGTGACACGTACATACTTGGTGACATGTACATACTTAGTGACACGTACAGACTTCGTGACATGTACAGACTTAGTGACACGTACAGACTTCGTGACATTACAGACTTAGTGACACGTACAGACTTCGTGACATGTACAGACTTCGTGACATGTACAGACTTAGTGACACGTACATACTTGGTGACATTGCAGACTTAGTGACATGTGCAGGCTTTACTGATATACACATAATTTAGAGACATGTACATTAAAAAATATATGCACAGAGATCTGTAAAAATTTTGAGACAAGTAAGACTTTAGAGACCTTTACAGACTTCACAGAATTTACACATTTTAGAGACATGCACAGACTTTGGAGATATATAAGAGACTTGGGTACATACAAACTTGACAGATTTACACAAATACGCCAAATACAATACAAATGGACATACACATCACAAACATAAAAAAGATAAATGTTATACAACTTTATTATACAGCTGTATGGATGTGTAGGAATACCCATTGTTGGACAGGTCAGTCAGTGTAGGTTTGGGGTTCACATGGTAGGACACAGTGTGCTGGTGTACATACACCAGGACATGGTAGGACACAGTGTGTTGGTGTACATACACCAGGACATGGTAGGACACAGTGTGTTGGTGTACATACACGAGGACATGGTATGCAATGGTGTAGCGAGGTTCCCAGCGTAGACAATTTTCTGTCACCCCTGCTTCCCCCACCTACCCTCCACCCACACGCATACACACACACACAATAAACACACACCCACACACAAATATCATCAACGCTGTACGGACTGGGTTAGTGGACATGAAATACCTGACACTAACAGAGTGCGTGACATGGGAGTAAATCATGGTGAAGTACGTCAATGCCGCATTCAAGGCCGAGATAGCAGACATTATAACCAACCTCTCATGGGAATAATTAGTAGAAGTATCTTGGAGTGGCTGATGCATTTTGGACTAAGCACACATTGGCTGATATAATGATACTGATAGGCTTTAATGATGATATATTAGACTATATGAAAGTTCTAGATGATCAACTAGACAATATCAAGCAATAGATGTTAGGCTAGAACACCAGATAACAGTCACACTTGTATGGTGCTGGGGTGCAAATGGAAAGCAAAAAAATAGCAGTACTGCACCCTTTAAATCATGCTGCAAGGGGCGGCAAAGGGTAGGGATAGTACTGGGGTTAAAACTCTAGCTTGAACCATTAAACTCTAGCATGAGACATAAGACATGAGACTCTAGCATAAGACATGAGACTCTAGCATGAGACATGAGACTCTAGTATGTGACTCCAGCATAAAACTCTAGGCTGAGACTAGCTTGAGACATGAAACTCTAGCATGATACATGGAACTGTAGGACAAGACATGGAACACAAGCATGAGACATGAAACTACACTAGCATGGTACATGAAACTCTAGAATGTGACTCTAGCATGTCACTTTAGTTTGAGACATGAAACTCTGTCATGACACATGGAGCTGTAGCACGGAGCATGTATATCTAGCCTAAAACATGGAACACTAGCATGGGATATTGAACACTAGCATGAGACATGGAGTTCTAGCATGAGATGGAACTCTAGCATGAAATGTGAGACTCTTGCAGAAAATATGGAATTCTTACATGAGACTTGAGAATCTAACATGAGACATAGAACTCTAAAATGAGACATGAGATTATAACACTGGACATAAAAAATCTAGCAGGAGACGTGTGACTCTAGCACGAGACTTTAGCATTAGACATGTAACTCTAGTATAAGATATGGAACTGTAGCATGAGACTTTAGTAGGGGACATGGAACTTTAGTATGAGACATGAGACTCTAGCATGAGAAGAAAACAATCTGATGTGTAGCTATACTTCCCTCCGCCATTAACCTGGTGTGTCTATGCTGCTGTTGGTTCTGTGAAAGAGCAGAGTACTCCTCATGTCACAGCTGTCCATTATTACAAAGTTGTAGGTTGTTTTCAGACCACTTCTGGCCAAGCTGTCCACCACTGCAAGTGGCTACCTTGTTTTCATGGCACTGAAAGAACAATAGAAGCGACAGAAATATAAGCACAGCATTGAGTCATCAACTTCCTGAAATATAAGCAGAGCACAAATTCAACAACTTCAGTAACAAATTATCACTTTAAAGCAATGTTGCCCTGTTGTAAATTTGAACAAAGAAGACACAAACAATAGGTTGTACAATTTATTGCCTGACATATTTCGCTGTATCTCGTCAGGTGCCTACTACAGTAACAATTACATAAATGAAGCAAATAAGTGAATTCTTTACAACTGAAGTACAGTTTTAACAACGATCAAACATGACCGGCCGTGGGCTGCAGCGAGTCGCAGCTGGATTTGCAAGCGAGCCTCTTATCGACTGCGCTAACACAGCCCCCTAAGGAAAAGGACGTTGGCAGGTTTCGCTTGTGTTGCTGCTGGAACCAAGAAATATACAGTCCACAGAAGGTCTGAGTTATAGAAGTGATCAGCTAGGTTTTCTTACAGTACTTGAACTACAGTCGAAAGTGACATCTGGCTGGCTATGGAATTCTCACCTAATGGGTTACGTTTGTTTGTTGTTCTGCCTCCCGGGTGACAGGAAACAGGTGGAGGGCCAGGTTTTGTGTCGAATGAAAATTGGAAAGAGGATTGGAAAAGAGGGGGGGGGGGCGAGGCTAACCCGTTAGCTAGTTGTATGTACCTAATGAAAACTAATGAGTTTGGGTAACGACGAGGGTAATGTTAGTTTCTGAAGTATTCAACGTATCCTGGACATAAAGAATAAAACTCGCTTGGAACTAATAACACCCACTTGAAGCAAACAAAACTCACTTTACTGTTAGCCAAACACATCTGCCTGTGCGCGTTTTGGGACATGTTCTAGACTGATTCAAGATGCCTGCGAGGATTTTCAGCGATGTTGTGGATTGTTCGTTAAACTATAACATACGGCGAGGAAAACACACCACGTTTAGTCTGACAGCAGTTTTTTTAAAAATTATCCGAGGATGTCAGGAAGAGATGGCTTGAATCAACTGTCGTTTTGTGTTGAATAAGATAACACGAATCTGACCTTTGACAGAGCTTAGCGATCAGATAATAAACCCACACAGAATAGGATTAGATCAATCACAGACGGTAGGGTTAGATCACCTGCAGAGGATTGAATTAGAAAAGTCACGGAGAGTAGGATCATATCACTCTCAGTGGGTAGGATTAGATATGTTACAGAGGGTAGGATTAGACAGCTTACATGGAGGATTAAATATGTCACAGACAGAAAGAGTATAAGTCCCAGAGAGTAGGATTAGATAACTTACAGAGAGGATTATCTATTTCACACAGAACAAGACTAGACACACTTCCACAGGATAGGATTAGAAGACTCACAGTGTATATCATCAGATAACTTACTGAGCAGGATTAGTTATTTCATTGAAATAAGTATTACTAGGATTACTGAATGTGACTGCTATTGCTTGTGATTACTATTGTATGTGACTGCTATTGCTTGTGATTACTATTGTATGTGACTGCTATTCCTTGTGATTACTATTGTATGTGACTGCTATTCCTTGTGATTACTATTGTATGTGACTGCTATTGCTTGTGATTTCTATTGTATGTGACTACTAGTGCACATGACTACTTATATATGTGACGTCTGTTATGTGACTACTAATGTATGTGACTACAACTGCCAACCCCGGCAGAACTGGAAGCTGCCACTTACTGATGACGTATCTGCGGCTCGCTCGGACAGTCTGCACCACCGGCTGCCGGACATTGATCCACTGACCCACTTCTGTTAGGAACTGCATGGCCTGACCTACTGAACCAGTTTACAAGGAACTGGAGGGAATAACGGGGTGCCAACATAGAAAATCAGGAATGCTTGGAATCTTCTCACGTAGACACACACGAAGGTACAAATTGTGCTCCCCGTGTAGCACTGAAGTTTCAGAAATATAACTAACTGATGACGTTCTATATCAATTGAAGTCACACTGTGCCACAAATAATGGAATCAATCGACGCCGAACACAAGATCTGGTAAAAAGCTTCAAAGTATAAAGGTAGACGATGTACGTAAGCGGAAGGCTTTCCTGCACTACATGTCAAGTTGTTGAAAGTAGAGCCTGACTTCTGCTGTCGAGTCGCAACAAGAGAGGACATGCAGGGCTGGGTACATAATAACCATGGTTGGGAAAGAGGACATTCATGGATGGGAGACATGACAACCATAGCTAGGACAATGACAACCATGACGGGGAGAAATGACATCCAAGGCTAGGAGAAAGGACAACCATGTACGTGATTTAAGACAACCATGACTGGGAGATATGACAAACACGGCTGGCAAGGAGGATAACCTTGGCTGGGATACATGATAACCATGACTGGGAGACATGACAAACGCGACCGGGATAGAGGACAACCATGGCTGGGATAATGACAACCATGACTGGGATACATGACAACCATGGCTGGGATACATGACAACCATGGCTGGGATACATAACAACCATGACTGGGATACATAACAACCATGACTGGGATACATGACAAACATGGCTGGGATACATGACAACCATGGCTGGGATACATGACAACCATGGCTGGGATACATAACAAACATAACTGGAAGACATGACAATCATGGTTGGGATACTTGATAACCATGACTGGGATACATGACAACCATGGCTGGGATACATGACAACCATGGCTGGGATACATGTCAACCATGGCTGGGATACATGACAACCATGACTGGGATACACAACAACCATGACTGGAAGACATGACAATCATGGTTGGGATACTTGATAACCATGACTGTGAGACATTACAAACATGGCTGGGATACATGTCAACCATGACTGGGAGACATGACAACCATGACTGGGAGACATGACAACCATGACTGGGATACATGACAACCATAACTGGGAGACATGACAACCATTGCTTGGAGAGAAGATAACCCTGGCTGGGAGACCTGACAACCATGACTGGGAGACATGACAACCATGGCTGGGATACATGACAACCATGTCTGGGAGACATGAAAAACATTACTGGGAGACAGGACAATCATGTCTGGGAGAGAGAATAACAATGACTGGGAGACATGAAAACCATGGCTTGGAGAGAGGATAACCATGGCTGAGAGACCTGACAACCATGGCTAGGAGACCTGACAACCATGGCTGAGAGACCTGACAACCATGGCAGGGAGACCTGACAACCATGGCTAGGAGACATGACAACCATGGCTAGGTGAATAACAACCATGGTTGGGAGATAGGACAACCATGGCTAGGAGACCTGACAACCATGGCTAGGAGACCTGACAACCATGGCTGAGAGACCTGACAACCATGGCTAGGAGACCTGACAACCATGGCTGGGAGACCTGACAACCATGGCTAGAAGACCTGACAACCATGGCTGGGAGACCTGACAACCATGGCTGGGAGGCATGACTACCATGGCTAGGTGAATGAAAACCATGGCTAAAAGACATGACAACCATGGTTGGGAGATAGGACAACCATGGTTGGGAGATAGGACAACCATGTCTGGGAGACATGACAACCATGGCTAGACTGCATGACAACCACGGCTAGAAGACATGACAACCATGGCTAGGATACATGACAACCATGGCTGGGAGACAGGACAACCATGGCTAGAAGACATGACAACCATGCTGGGATACATGACAACCATGGCTTGGATACATGACAACCATGGGTGGGATACACGACAACCATGGCTGGGATACAAGACAACCATGGCTAGAAGACATGACAACCATGGCTGGGAGACAGGACAACCATGGCTAGAAGACATGACAACCATGCTGGAATACATGACAACCATGGCTAGAAGACATGACAACCATGGCTGGGAGACAGGACAACCTATTCTGGTCAACCCCTTTCTGATGGTGGACACATGCCTGGGATGTGGGCGAGCTGAACACAATTGTAGATTATGTGACACAGGACAGCGT